>JAKFHU010000263.1:0-115607 GCA_023783475.1 Daubentonia madagascariensis | reverse complement strand
GGTTGCGTACAATTATCTCATATTTCTACTCCTACAGGTTTGTGGAACTCAGGACGATGTGGCCCATGAAGTGTCTGGCTTGGAGTTGCCAATCCTAGGGAAGTGTCCATCCCCAGGGAAGTTTCCATCACTACAAAGGAATCAAGAAAGAAGTCAGTCCCTGGTAAGTGAGATGCTCTCCCGACACACCAACACAAAACCCAGGCACATTGTAACAGAGAGCAAGACATTTCTACTAGGTCTTCCAGAGTACCATGGACAAGACCCTGTATTAGGAAGTAGGCAGTGACTGTCCTAGTTCTTACTGGCTATCATGTGATGTCATTGTTTCTTGGTTTCCTTTCTATTTCATGGAGTCATTATAACTCCAATAAAAAGTAAAGTGATTTTTAAAATATGAAATGTTTTATAAGTCCTAACATTCCTATGTAAGGTCCTTTTGATTCTTTTCATGCTCCTGAGAGAGTAAAAACACTTCACTCCTTGAATTAGGAGAGTGAGTGGAGCTCTTCCTCATGACATAGAGAAACAAGGATAGATTCTGAGCCTGCTTGGCTGTGGACAGGATCTCTGGACACCAGGTCTTAAATCCTGGTGTAAACTAAGGAATGTTAAATTGTCACTAGCACAGTAAGAGTTCTGAAGTGCCTTCCAAAGAGATTAAAGCAATATATCAGGGAAGGGAGCTAATTATAGTGTGACGGTGCAGGAGGACTGATCAGCCGATTAGGGCAGCAAAACGTGTGGTGGCCCCCAGTCTACTCTTGGGGTTCTCTTACGGGTATCACAGATGGCCATTGTAGTGTGCTACCTTCCCACCTATATTAGATGTTCTTATATAGAGTCTGAAAATGGGGAACACTAAGCAAAGGTAGTGGTTGAAGTCCCAGGGCTTGAAGTCCCATGACTTAAATTCTGCCTATCTGTGACTCACTTCTCAGCTGAAGATTTGATCTTCTTTTATTGCTCTCCCTTTTTGCTGTTTGTACTTACCTTGAAAAGTTGTTTCTGTGATAGGCTGAGCAGACACAGAGTAATAGATTCTAGGGGTGGAGGTAGCTGCTATGACATTGGTGGGTTGACCCTTCTTTAGCACCATCACCATTTTGGGTTGAGAGGCAGAGGACATACTTCCTATGTATGACTTAGAGCCACAGGATTTCAGGCAGGGGCCAAGTTCTCCAGACGGTAGAGGTCCCAGTGTGCTTTGCTTATTATAATAGACCTGGCTTCCTTCCTGGTGGGGAAGTGACAGGCTATGTCCTTGATTTGAAATTTCAGATGATGTCCCGTCAACACGGCTGGCAGACAGTGACTGATAGAGAGGGACTGTGGTATTGGCACCTGGAGTTTTATCATACTGGGCTTTCACAGACATGGAGGGAACAGTTGTGTCCTGATCAGTGACAGTCACAGTGAGGTCCCTAAGTGAAGATGACTTTTCAGAGCTTTCTGTGCTATCCCCCTCAAAAACACTCAAATAAGAGGCAGCTGAAGTGGAGATGTGGCTCTGGCCAGCAACCCCAGACAATATATTTGTGCTAGAACATTGCTCATGGTAGGGACTCCAGTCCATGGGTGATTGGAAAGAGGTGCCAGAGGGTGATGGTGAGCTAGCGGCTGGAGTGGAGTCTCTGGGGATGTTGCAGACACTTCCTGCTAGGGAAGCCTCATTTCTTACCACAGGAAGAGAGAGCTGCAGAGAATACACCTGGTTTCCTTCCTGGTAGGGAAGTGAGAGGCTGTGTCTTTGATTTGAAATTTGAGATGATGTCCCCTGAACAAGGCCGGCAGACAGTGATGGATACAGAGGGACTGTGGTATTGGCACCTGGAGCTGTATCATACTGGGCTTTCACAGACATGGAGGGAACAGTTGTGTCCTGATCAGTGACAGTCACAGTGAGGTCCCTAAGTGAAGATGACTTTTCAGAGCTTTCTGTGCTATCCCCCTCAAAAACACTCAAATAAGAGGCAGCTGAAGTGGAGATCTGGCTCTGGCCAGTAACCACAGACAACATAGTTGTGCTAGAATGTTGGTCATGGTAGGGACTCCAGTCCATGGGTGACTGGAAAGAGGTGCCAGAGGGTGATGGTGAACTAACGGCTAGAGTCGAGTCTCTGGAGATGTTGCAGACACTTCCTGCTAGGGAAGCCTTATTTCTTACCACAGGAAGAGAGAGCTGCAGAGAATTTGCAGTTCCAAGTAAAGATGAATTTTGGAAATTTTCTAGGGGAAACAAGAGGGTGATGAAAAAACTGGTGAGATGGATAAAATCTCACTATATTTGAGGAATAGCATTATCTTAAGGTTGTTGCAATCAGGAAGCCTCCAATACCAATACTCACTGAGGTACCAGAAACCCATCAGTGTATAGTGGCTGTGAAGTGCTGGAGCAGTTGGGT
Source organism: Daubentonia madagascariensis (assembly GCA_023783475.1). Lineage (NCBI taxonomy): Eukaryota > Metazoa > Chordata > Mammalia > Primates > Daubentoniidae > Daubentonia > Daubentonia madagascariensis. The sequence continues at coordinate 113,202 of JAKFHU010000263.1, read as the reverse complement.
GTTCTTTTGATGAACTGCCTTTATGTCTAACTTGGGCACAGATGTGCAGAAGACCCAAGTGGTCTGGTTCACACATTGTTCCCTAGGCTAGGAGCAGCCTTCTCTGTGCCCTATCTTTTCCCTGAGCCAGCATCAGTATTGATTCCTAACTATTTCCTAGTATCAGAGCATTTTAGAACTAGGAGGTCTTTCGAGAACTTCTCTTTTAACATTTTCATTTTACAAGTGAGGAAACTGAGGCTCAGAGTAGTCAGATTGACCTGTTCACGTTCTCCCATTATGTTAGTATCATTACCAGGTTACAGAACTTGAGTCCCTTGCCAGGACTCTTTGCTCTGAGTAAAGACTAGAAATCAGGAGGAATAGACCTGTTAATATAGGCATTGTTTTTGTCAATTAGATAACATTACAGCAATTACCAGTATAATCTTTAGTGTCCCATTTTGCTTGTGCAGATCACAATCCATTTCCTAGAGTTCAAATATAGCCCAGAACAGTTGGTAAATCTAAAGGGTCATTTTTTACCCTTTTCAAGCCTGGATTCTGATTCTCAGTGAAAACCACTACCTGACAGTTAGTTTCTCAAGAAATGGTTTTTGAAAGAAAAAATATACTTAAACTCTCTGAGCTTCAGGTTACTCATCTATAAAGTGGTTATAATAATAATAACAATGCTAATTCAGGCATGAGTAAAAGTGATATGTTATATATGATTTATACAGAGAACGATATTGTAAATTGTGGAAAGACAGCCAAAAATAATGAAAAACTTATAACATTAGAGAACTAAAAAGAATGTATAGATATTAATGAAAATTAGGGTATGTAGCAAGCATCAAAGCATAGCACATTTACTAATAAATGAAGTCCTTTTATCATACATGCTACATCATGAAAGTGAATATTATCTACTCTATTTTAGTGAATACTACTGACCAAAAAAAAAAAGATCCCACAATAGAAGGTAATTTTGAATGAATTTCTATCCTGTACATATAGACAGAGAGACTATATCAGTAAAAATGTGTCTCAGGCAGCAAAATGGAGTAAATGAAAATGTGTATGTATACATACAGCTGTAATATATGTAGACAAATATTTCAAATATGTACACCAGTATTTACATTAATATAGCCACATAACAATTAGAAAAGAACTCTTAAAAAGTGTCATGAAGGTTTTTAATATTTATTCTCAAAGCTAGATTATAATCAACTTCAATATCTAGGAAAATATCATTCCCAAAGCCTAAGAAAACCATCACTGCCAGGATCTAATTAATACAAAATTTTGGTGTAGGAAAACCCAAAGGACTCTAGGAAATTGTTTTAGATGAATGTGGAATTAGAGATGTAGGGCTTTTCCTTTTTATTCTTAGGTTAAAAAACAGTCAATGACTGTTAAAAAATATATACTTTGTTTTGGGATGAAAAAATAACAATGAAAAGCAACCTTTACTTGAAACCTAGTTATCACACAAAGAAATCTGTCCTTCAGGTGGAAGGGAGGTTACATCATTTTTTTAGAAACGTAATTCTATTCTTAATAGGAGGCCCTGGTGATTGAGATGCTCTCCCAAGCCACCAACGCAGCAGCCAGGTGCCTTATAACAGAGGGCCAAGCATTTCTACCAGTTCTTCCTGAGTACCATGGACAAGACCCTGTATTAGGAGATAGGCAGTGACCGTCTTACTTCTTACTGGTTATCATTTGATGTCATTGTTTCTTGGTTCTTTTCTATTCAATAGAGTTTTATAAGTCCAATAAAAAGTAAAGTGATTTTTAAAATATGAAATATTGTATATGTTCTAGCATTCTTGTCTAAGGTCCTATCAATTCTTTTCACTGTCCTGAGAGAATAAAAACACCTCACTCCATGGATTAGGAGAGTGAGTGGAGCTCTTCCTCATAAAATAGAGAAGGAAGGACAGATTCCGAGCCTCCTGGCTTTGGACAGGATCTCTGCACACAAGGTCTTAAATCCTGGTGTAAACTAGGCAACACTAAAATGTCACTAGCACCGTAAGAGTTCTGAAGTGCCTTCCAAAGAGACTAAAGCAATATATCAGGGAAGAGAGTTAATTACAGTGTGACAGTACAAGGGGACTGATCAGCGCCCTAGGGCACCAAAACATGTGGTGGTCCTCGGTCTACTCCTGGCGTTCTCTTACGGGTATCTAGATGGCCATTGTAGTGTTCCACATTCCCACCTATATTAGATGTTCATATAAAGAGTCTGAAAATGGAGAACACTAGGCAAAGGTAGTGGTTGAAATCCCAGGGCTTGAAGTCCCAGGACTTAAATTCTACTTATCTGTGGACTCACTTCTCAGCTGCAGGTTTGATCTTCTTTTATTCCTCTCCGTTTTTGCTGTTTGTACTTACCTTGAAAAGTTGTTTCTGGGATAGGCTGAGCAGACACAGAGTAGTAGGTTCTAGGGGTGGAGGTACCTGCTAGGACCTTGGTCAGTTGACCCTTCTTTAGCACCATCATCATTTTGGGTTGAGAGGCAGAGGACATACTTCCTGTGTATGACTTAGAACCATAGGATTTCAGGAAGGGGCCAAGCTCTCCAGATGGTAGAGGTCCCAGTGTGCTTTGCTTATTATAATAGACCTGGCTTCCTTCCTGGTGGGGAAGTGACAGGCAATGTCCTTGATTGGAAATTTGAGATGCTGTCCCCTGAATGAGGCTGGCAGACAGTGATGGATAAAGAGGGACTGTGGTATTGGCATCTGGAGTTTTATCATGCTGGGCTGTCACAGGCATGGAAGAAACAGTTCTTTTCTGGTCAGTGACAGTCCCAGTGTGGTCCCCAACTGAAGGTGATTTTTCAGAGCTTCCTGTGCTATCCCCCTCAAAAACACTTGGATAGGAGGCAGCTGAAGTGGATATCTGGCTCTGGCCAGTAACCCCAGAGAACATGGTAGAGCTAGAATGTTGGTCATGATAGGGACTCCAGTCCATGGGTGACTGGAAAGAGGTGCCAGAGGGTGATGGTGAGCTAACAGCTGGAGTAGAGTCTCTGGAGATGTTGCAGACACTTCCTGATAAGGAAGCCTCATATCTTCCCACAGGAAGAGAGAGCTGCAGAGAATTTGCAGTTCGAGGTAATGATGAATTTTTGAAATTTTCTGGAGGAAACAAGAGGTCAATGAAAAAACTGGTGAGATGGATAAATTCTCACTATATTTGAGGAATAGCATTATATTAAATTTTTTGCAATCAGGAAGCCTCTAATACCAATACTCACTGAGATACTGGAAACTAAACAGCATATGGTGGCTGTTAGGTGCTGGAGCAGCTGGGTATTCCTCTGCTGAACTCCCTTGGTTCCAACTTGGCCACGGATGTGCAGAAGACCCAAGTGGTCTGGTTCACACATTGTAACCTAGGCTAGGAGCAGCTTCTTCCTGCCCTATCTTGACCCTAAGCCAGCATTGGTATTGACTCCTAACTACTTTCTAAAATCAGAGCATTTTAGAACTACGAGTTCCTTAGAGAACTTTTGTTCTCAAATTTTCATTTTACAAGTGAGGAAACTGAGGCTCAGTGTGGTCAGATTTTCCTGTTCATGTTCTCCCTTTATGTTAGTATCATTGCCAGGTTACAGAACCTGAGTCCCTTGCCAGGACTCTTTGCTCTGAGTAAAGACCGGAAATCAGGAGCAATAGATCTTTTAATATAGGCATTTTTTTGTCCTGTAGGTAAGAGTACAGCAATTGCCAGCATAATATTTAGTTTCCCATTTTGCTTGTGCTGATCACATGCCATTTCCTAGTGTTCACATATAGCCCAGACCGGTTGGTTAATCTAAAGGGTCATTGTTTACCCTTTTGTAACATGGGTTGTGATCCTAAGTCCAAAGCACTACCTGAGAGATAGTTTCTGAAGAAATGCTTTTTGAAAGAAAAAAGGTACTCAAACTCTCTGAGGTTCAGTTTACTCATCTATAAAGTGGTTATAATAATAATAGCAGTGACAATTTATACGTGAATAAAACTGATGTATCTCATATGATTTATATGGAGGAAGATATACTAAATTTTGGAAAGACAGATAAATGTCATGAGAAACTCATAACGTTACAGAACTGAAAAGAATACATAGATATTAATGAAAATTGGGGTATGTAGAAAGCATCAAAGCATAGTGCACTTACTAATAAATGAAGTCCTGTTATCATACTTGCTACGTTATGAAAGTGAATATTATGTACTCTAGTCCAGTGAATACTACTGACCAAAAGAAAACAAACCCACAATAGGAGGTAATTCTTAATGATTTTCTAATGAGTACATATAGATAGAGAAACTATATCAAGAAAAAGTGTGTAACAAGCAGCAAAATGGAGTAAATGTGAATGAATATGTGTATATATAGCCACAATATATGTAGACATATATTTCAATAAAACCGCTACATAACCAAAAATTACAATACATCCCGAAAAAAATTTAAGAAAAAAAAAAAAAAAGAAAAAAAGGTACAAAGCAGACAGTAAAGCTATAAGTGTAAAGGAATTCCATTATTGTGCTCAGTCATATTTCTCTGAATATTGCCCAGGAAATGACAGCTATAAATCCTAGTAGAAATAGATATTTACTTAAATATAGCCACATAACAATTAGAAGAGAACACTTAAAAAGTATCATGAAGGTTTTTATATTTATTCTCAAAACCTAGATTATAATCAACTTCAACATCCAGTAAAATGTCATTCCCAAAACCTAAGAAAACCATCACTGCTAGAATCTATTATAAATATTTCAAAGTAGGAAAACCCAGGGGAGTCAGGAGAATTGTTTTGGATGAGTGTGGAATGAGAGCTGTAGGGCCTTTTCTTTTATTCTTAGGTTTAAAGACAGTTAATGACTGTTACTCAGTATATACTCTGTTTTAGGTTGAAAAAGTAAAGATGAGAAGCAACCTCTACTTGAATCCTACTTATTATACAAAGGAATCTGTCCTTCAGATGCAAGGTAAGATACCTCATTTTTTGAAAACTTAATTTTCTTTTTAATAGGAGAAACATCCATGTAGTTTAAAATCAGATGAAACACTGTTTCTCTGCCCCCTAGGGAACCCTTTTGTTATTCTCGTTTACAGGCAGCAAGAAACAGTGGTCTCCAACCACTTTGGCAACAGTGACCGGTTACAGCAATGAAGACAATGTTTCCGCGGAGATTGTGGGGAGGCAGAGCTCAGGCGGTGATGCCAGCCATGGGGAGGGGAGCGGCTGTAAATGACAAGTGAAGCTCTGCTGGCTCTCCCGCCGCTCACCTCCTGCAGTCCCCCCACCCCACCCCACCCCCACCCCCACCCCGGAATTTCCTAAGTTTCAGGGAAGGCAATTTTTCCTGGGATGGGGGCGTTCCGGGGTGGCGGGGGTGGCGGTGCGGGGTGGTGCGGGGGGCCGTTGGGATCGGTAGCGCGGTCGGCGGCCCGGGAGTTGGGGACCGCAGTTCTAAAACGTATGCTTTAAATGTTTCTATTCAAAACTGTCAAATGTCATCTGCGTTCAAAGAGGCAATAGAAAAAACCAAACAATTGAATGTGACTTTTATGATAAGCTGCTTTTTCTAGGGATATTCTATTCTAGCCTTAGTTTCCTTCCTGGTCCGTGAATCTAAGCATTTGCTAAAACCAACTTCATTTTGCCCTGCCCTGAGTAGATTTCATTCTATGCTCTTTCCTCTTTAATTTAAACTCTTTGGTTCTCTTCAACATTTCATCCCAAACCACCGCTTGAGAACTCCATGCTCTCCATGGTTTTCGTGCTGACCTTAGCTCCTCCCTCATTTTTGTATTTTCTGCCCATCTCAGTTCCTGTTGGCCTGTGCTTAATGGAAAAAGTCCCAAACTTCCTTACCCTGGAATATTTGCCTCCTCACAGCCCAGTACTCTCCATTCTCTCCCTAATTCCGCTTTTCACCTAGTTTAGATAGAAAACTCCAAATTGTAAATATTACTTTCTGAACAGCACTAAATTTAAAATACGAAAGTTGAAATATTAGTGATAGGAGACTATTACAGATAAAACATTTTGCTATATTTTGCTAATTTTCTATGCCACCAACAGATTTTCCTCTCTTTTTCTGATAAAACAAATAGCTCTCAAAAAGTCTCTGAGTCTCTGATTTCATTTTCTGTATGGAAGCCCGTTAAGAGTCAATATTAGAAGGGGGCCAGAGGGAACAACCAATCTATTATCCTCATATAACAGATGAGGAACAGATTTTGTGAGAGAGTGAATGATTTATCCAAAGTCACACAGCTAGTAAATGTCAAAGCTAATACTGAAATTAGGTCTCCTGATTTCTAGTTTAATACTTTCCCCTGCTATTCCAAGCTGTTTTGACTCTAGTACTAAATTTAGGGGGAAAGAAATGAAAAGCATTAAAAAGTTTCTTTCCTTACCTGACATGGTCAGAGAAGAGGAAATGTCAACTGAAGATGCACGGGATGAGGAGACAATACTGGGGGATGTCTCAGTGGCTGAAGCTGAAGAGCGCATGTGTCCAGTACAGAGGTCACTGGTCACTGATTACTGGTCACTTGTTACTGGTCACTGGCCAGTTGCGATGATCCAAATTTATTTACAGACAACTCCATGGAAACCCCAAGACTCTACCAGGTGGTAGTAGGCTTGGTGGGAGAATGATGTCACAAAGCAGACAGTTTAAAGGTATGTGGTACCCAATGGGGAGGTCATTTTCCCAATGAGAAGAAGCGATTGGGTGGAGGGAGTGGTAGGAGAGCTGTAACAGCACCTAAAGGGCTGAGCTCTGGGAAGGTGAAAGCCAGACATGAGAGTCCCACTTTCCCCAGGCTCTTATGTTAGGGAGGTTATCTCAGTGTTTCTTATAGATGTTCATTAATAGAGTTAACTAATAGTTTTTTACATTTAGTATATGATGTTTCATATGATAATGTATAATATACATTTATAACATAATCTATATATTTTATATAGAGTTAATCAATATTCTGGGGTAGGAAGGAAAGGGACAACTAGTTTGAGCAATTACAGTTGTTCTGAAACCATTTCATTGGATCTGATTAGTGAACTTCCTACAGCTTTTAAGGACCAAAGGAAGGGATTAAAGAGCTCTTTTTGTAACTTGGTTGAAAAGTGGGGTAAAGTTCATTGAGTGCCCCTTGTAGAAAATGATGTGGTCCAAGGCTCTTCTCTTTAGTTTCTTCTTGAATCCTACCGTCGTTGGGTTGGGCTGGGCCGGGCCATGTTGAACTTGCATCTCTCTTGTGCTTTCCCTTTTTCCGCCTTGATTCTAGGTGTTGTTTCTGGGACAAGCCATGTGCTTGCTTTCTTACATTTGTAGGTTTAACTTTCTGTCAACTTCCACAACAGGGGTCTTCTTTTCAGTGCCCTCATGTTCAAAAAGTGGACTCTGCCTGTTAGAAGCAAACACCAGAGAGGTAGAAGACACAGCTGACTAGAAACCTTCCCTCTTTCAGCCTCTGGTTGCAATTCTTTTGCCCATAATTTACTACCTCTGGCTCCTTGGGCCATGCAGACATCCTGCCATCCTTCTCTTTCATATGAGAGAGGCATTCAGAATACTTTCCTCTTTTCTCACATAAGAGACTTACTCCATTGTGGCAGTTACTGCAGCCTCCTCCCCCTTGCAAACAGCCACTATAGAATCTTGGACCTGTAGGATTCTCTGTCTGCCATGCTTGGGTGCAAGGCCAGGCAAAATGAAGAGGAGAAGAGTTAAGAGAAAGAAGAAGACATTGGTGGAGAATAGGGAACCGGCAAGGTGAAGGGTATAGAAAAAAAGAGATTCATGTGGATCTTTTAGTTTCTTAACAAACAAGATGACACATTTTGACTTTAGTTTGTATTAACAGAACAGGTAATTCAATATTTTTTAATGTAGCTAGATAGTGCAGAACCTACCATGAATTCTGGAAACTGAAGACAATAATCTTAATACTCTTAAATTATTTTCTGTTTTGTTTTATGTCATATTACCTGATTTATGTCATCCATTAGTATGTTTGTAGAATATAGATTGCTTTTCAATGTCTGTTTTTTCTACATTTTTTCCTTGTCATATTTTTAGGGACTCTAACATTGTAAGATATATTGCATGTTTTTCTCTTGATGATTTTTTATTCTGATGCACCATGAACTAATTTGACGTGTTGGATCTTGTGGAGGAAATTAAAGAGCAGTCTGGGAAAAGGCGTTGTCTTGAGTTGTACGGTGCACCCAAGTATAAGGAACAGGAATCTGCGTCAGCCCAGCCTGGCCTGGATTGCCTTCATTTTTGTTCTCCTGGTCAATGCTTTTCCCACTAACTTCTCTTGTAACTGTGATAAAGTGAGTTAGGGCTGACGTACTAATGATTTATGTGTGTACTAAGCTGGTTTGGTGAGGAATCTATGGATATAATCACTTTTCTTGTGGTAAGCTTTTAGGGATGTAGCTCAATCTATCTAGGGGCTTTTCTAGTGCCAGTGAGTATGTAGTGAGTGACGCAATGTGCCAAGAGCCCACGAGAAGATAAGCTCAAGGTGCGACCTCTAAAGATAGATACTGCATTTATAGACCTATTTTTCCCATCTCTTCCAATAATGGTTCATATTATGAGGTAGGAATTTTTTCAGTGATTGTGTGTGGGAGGATAGTGCTTATCTGAGAAGAAATTATGGAAGATGTGACAATGTAGAGATGGGCTTAAGCTACGTAAAGTGTTTCAAGGTTTGTTCCCTTTGATCTGGAACTTCACGCCTCAGATAGCCTACTTCTGCCACACTAGTACGTAATGTGAAACTAACAACATATACTAAGTATCTGCAAGCCAGGCCAGTCTCTGTCTTCTCAATGTTTTCATGGAAATTCAGGGAATCCATAACTCCTACAGGTCAGGGTGGGTGGTATAAGATGGGCAGGAGTGTAGTAGGATCAGTTCTAATAGCAATAAAAGGTTTACATATTAAAATATTCATTTCTAACGTTCACTTCTATTTAGGCAAATGCTTATTATAGTTTGGTTTGTGCTGTTCCCCGGCCCCTATAACTATTTTCTCTCTGTAGTTCTAGCCACTTAACTCGAGCTTGCACTATCAGCTTCATCTTAACCTCTAAAATAAATCTTAAATGTAGGAGGAAGAATCTAAAGAGCTTTAGTCCAAGCCTGGCACTGTGACATGTGCCTGAATCCAGGACTCCGAGGCTGAGGCGGAGGCATTGCTTGAGCCCAGGAGTTCAAGACCAGCCTGGGCAAGATAACAAGACCCAGTCTCTGCAAAAAATGAAAAAAATGAAAAAGATAAAAAGCTTTCGTCCAACACTCTGGAACTTAATATCAAGTCCTACCATGACCTAAAGCCTCAGCTTTTATAGTTAGAGTGCTGTCTTATCTCGGATACCAAGTCCCTGAGTTTTGTACCCATCAGGATAACTGGGACTTGTCTTGGCATAACAAACCCAGTCCATCTACCCCTGAGGCCCTTCCTTACTCTCTCCATAGTGTCTTTTTTGTTTTATTAAAGACTGTAATCCCTCAAGCCCCTACATGGTACCTGGGGCCCTACCACATACTGGTAGATTTATTTGTATACGTTACTTAGCTGTTTGGTGCTCCTACCTTACCCCTGCTCCTTATTTCCAGTCCAGATGTACTACACACTGTGCAGGCATTCTTCTACCTGATGTTGTACCCCTCCCATCCAAAGGCCTACTTTTTCCAGTCCCTACTTTCTGAACCCTTGTTCTTCCTAGGGTCGTGTGAGGTTTTTGTGTCAACTATAACTGAGTTTGTTTTCATCCCAGTTTTTATTTTAGCAAATTGTAAGTGTAAGTCAGATAAGCTTTCAGCTTTGAAAATGTACATTTGGTACTTTCAATGCGTGTAGACATTTACCATTCTTAGGCCCTGTAACCTTGGTATTTTTTCAAAATAGTTAAAGAGTTTTACATAATGTCAAATTTATATACAATTAACTTATACAACTGTATTATTGTTTTTTCCAACTAGCAGTTTCAATCTTTTTAATTATGTGGAAATTTCAGAATTGGAAATGCTTGTGGATTTAAGGTGGATTATGATTCTCAAAAAATTAATAAAGTGTGTAGACTTTATAGCCATTCATTCATTTCTTCATTTATTCAATAATTCTAACCTTTCAGATCATCAATTTACCAAGCTCTAAAATGGTTGTGAAGATTCCTAACAATGTATGTAAACTACTTTCATAAGTGAAAACTAAAAAGTAAAATTATTTTAATAATCTGCTATGATAATTACTTACAATTTCATCTAGAATTTAGTACTCTATTCTGTCTTCAGACCTACTATATCGGTCATGCTTTGCTGTTCCACTTGTAGCAGAATTCAGTTCTTCCAATAGATGCAGATCTTCATGTCTGATACTGTGTAGAAACGTTGGACTCGAGTTCCAGTCTCAGCTATTTTTTGGTATCTTCTAAAACATAAAAAATGCTGTCCACCTTTAGCATACCACCTATGTGATAGGAACCCAATGAAAACTTGGCTGTTAATGAGAGTGTATGTTCATACAATATTTTTGGAGATTAATTAGGCTGTGTCTTTCAAAATTTTGTGTATCTTTCATTCCAGCAATTCTGCTTCTAGGAACTTAGATATAGTTATATATATGTACAAGGATGCTCACATTGCAGCCATGTCTGTAACAGAAGAATTTTTGAAATCCTAAAACAACTAAAGGTCCATCAATATTGGACTGGTTAAATAAATTATGGTTGTTTTAATTATGTTACTTATAATCAATGAAATGCTATACAGCCATTAAAAAAATAGAATGGATGTACATATAAATTGGGAGCCGAGAGGGAGACACAAGAAGCCCAAAGTGTAGCAGAATGAGATTTATTTGAACATCTGGGTGCAGATGGGTGGAGGCCGAAAAGAGCATCCACACGGAGGAGGCGGGAAGCTTTAGGTTTACAGGGGGATTGTCTGGAGGGAGTAGAAGGACTGGGCCAGAATAGCTGAACTGCACAAATGCCTTTGTCTCAGCCTTATCTTGTTATCGTGGTCCTGCATCTGGCATGGGTTACTTATTTGAAAGACAGCATATTTCTTCTCTATCAAGAAGGGCCTCTATTTCCCTCCTGCGTTCCGTTCCCACCCCTCCCTGAGGATCTGACAAGGGTTACACAGACGTCCAACTGCACAGGGAGTTGGCGCCCCTACCCTCCGCATTGTTCAGGGGTCAACTGTACATATTTATTTGCTTACCTGTTTATTGTCTTCCCCACATCTAGAAAGGAACACAAGGGCAGGGGCCATTTTATTCACCACTGGATATACAGGATATAGTGCAATGCCAAGAAGATAGCGGGTATACTCAATATATATTTGTTGAATGAATATGGTCCTTGCCTGGAAAGCACTTTCCATGTGGGGCAAGACCCTTCAGAAATTACCTGATAGAGTCATTCCATGATTCTACTGAACTTTCTCAGTTAGTGATTCTCCAAAGGAATTGTGCCCCTGGCTTTCATTCTGAGAGAACAATGTACAAGATTACTGGAAATATACCAGAATATTATTTGTACTAGCTATAGAGTGTATAAAGAAGACAGTAGTCAAAGTAACTTTTCAGGAAAATAAAGTTTGTGCCTAGGAATAAAAAACTCGTAACAACAAAGAGAAGCAGAACTGTCATTATAATTCTATGAAACTTTATCAACATTGAGGCCACATGACAGGGCGTGATGGCATTAATGAATTACAAGATTTTTGAGGAATCAGGTGTTAAATCAAATTAAGTGTGGCCTAAAGCTGCCTCCATACATAGTGTGAACTGCAACCTACATTAATGTGGAAACAAACTGTAACTTAACATAAAGAGGTTACAAGTGTAGCAAGCAGCCAAGTCTCCAGCCAATCAGAGGCTGAAGACTGTCAAAACATAACTAAAAAAGGCAAACATGGGGCTGCAGCCAATGAGGCTATTTTTGTATCTCATTTCCTTTTCTCTGGCTATAAATACAGCCTGCACAGCCTCCACTGTGGGGCGGAGCATCCTGCACCACTTTGGTCCTGAGTGTCACCTGGTTCATGAACCAGAAACGACAAGAAAACTCTGGCAAAGTTGAAATTTGACAGTTCTCATTTCTTGCTTAACTGGAAAAGTTGAAAAGTGAACAATTTTGTATATGCAAGTTTTGTAAGGCTACAGAAGTTTCTTGGCATACCTGAGGAGAATGTCCTACCTACCTCTGCCCCAAAGGATGGAGGCTAAGCATTGAAGGTATTGTGTCAGTGAATAGGCTTCAGCAGCTTCCCTTGTAGGAATTGAGGTGCTCTTTCCTCCTGCTGCCCACACCTCGCCATGACCACTTTTCCTGAACATAGCAGCCTCCCTCTGTTCCTGTGCAGGCTCCAGTGTCCTATCTCCTGCACTCCTGCATGCTCATTTCTACCTGCTCATTCATGGGAAGCAGAAAAAGCCCCCTATACGGTGAAATTCTTAATCTGATATGTAGCATTGGAGTATAGCAAACACAGGCTAATGTAAGGTAGGTGGAAAGCACCTGTAGTCCCAGCTACTCAGGAGGCTGCCTCAGGAGGATTGCTTGATCCTGGGAGATCAAGGCTATGACAGCACCCATGAGTAGCCACTTCACTCCAGCCTAGCTGGAAGGCAGGAATGGACAAAGGTAAGGAAGGAGGAAAGGAACAGTGGGCAGTCCCAGAGCAGCTTTCTGGGGGGTGGAGGGGGGTGTCTACAAAGAAGGAAGATTCCAGGCAGATTTCACTTGTCTACTTGTTACTTCTGTGAGAAATGCCATACCTAGAAGGGTAATCTCATTAGTAAAGGAAGGACATCCATTCTTACCTACTGCAACGCATTCTTACAACAGCAGCTAATGATCTTTTAAAAATGAAAGTCATATTTCATCACTCCTGGGTTTAAAACCCTCCCATGAATTCCCATGGCACTTGGAATAAAAATCCAAACTCCTTACCCTGGAGATCAGAGTGATTGGGCCCCTCTGCCTCTCTCACCTCATCTCCCACTCACCTCCTTGCTTGCTACTCTCCTGCCACATCATCTGAACATCTGCTGCTCTACTCATGACCTTTTGCAGCTGTTTCCTCTTCCTGGGTTGCTTTTACCCTGCTCTTCACTTGGCTGGCTCCATCTTATCATCCATGTGTCAGTATAAATGTCACCTCCTCAATGAGAACTTCTCTGACCACCCATTCTACATGGCTACCCAGTCACCCTCTATCACTTGGTCCTATTTTAATTCTCTTCATGGTCCTTACCACTGTCTGACATGGTTTAGGTTGTTTATCGTCTTTCATGTCCCACTAGAATATAATTTTCAGGAAGACAAGATCTTTTTCTGACTTGCTTACAGCTGTATTGCGAGTGCCTAGAATGGCTTACAGCCCCAGGTGATGCTCAATAAATACCGTTATGCTCTTGGGACCAACTCTTCTGTACCAGGCAGTTAGAGCTGGAAGCAGAAAGCCTCCAGCTTAAATACCTTCATTAACAGATGAAATGTTTATTGAGTATCTATCATGCTCATGGATCTATGTCAGGCATGGTTCTACCACAATGAAAAATAAACCTCAGTTTTTGTCTTTTTAAGGCTTTCATGGGTGAAGGCTTAGAGCTATCAGAAGGCAAAAAAAATCTTTCAAAGATAAGCAATGTTCCCAAAGGGAGGGGGGTAGGTGAGCTTAATACACAGAGACACTAAAACAGCCTATCTTGAACATTGCTAGGGAATGGTGTGTTCTGATGGCAGAAATGCAAGGTGTACTAAAGACAATTTGTTCACATTGTTAACACTTTTGCTTTGAACCCATTAGGAATATAAACTGACAAATAGAATTAGAAATGTAAGTACTTGGGAAGAAAAAGATGTGGGATCAGCTGGTTCAAATAATGGGATACTCTGGGATCTTTGCGCATTATCAATGCATGCAAATTATGTTTCTTTTCAGTTGGATTTGGAATTACCTGATGAGGTTGTCCCTTGAGAAGAAGGCTACAGTAAAACCAGTAACATTAAGATGAATCTGTGGTTTGCATCACCCCTATAATTTGTTTGAAGACTGGTATCTCCAGTTGTCAAGAAAATTAACTGGTTTGGAAAATGAGTTCTTATGTATGCTTGGAAAGATCTTCAATGTGTGTCTATTGTTAAAATTATACTTACATGTGCACACAGGAGTCTGTTTTATGTTGGATATATTTTCATCTTCTGTTACCTGCTAGTAAGCTTTGAGTTATATAATTTATTTCCTAATAATTCAAACCCTTTGTTTTAGGTAAGAGTGCCATTCTCAAGGTTGCAAATTTCAACAAGAGTTAAATGACATAAGAAACTTTAAGGCTATTTGAATTGGACACTTTGGGTGAGGGATTTTATCATTTGATATCTGGTTTACGTATTTCTTTTTAAGAATACTAGCTTATGACCAGGCACTATAACTTTTAATGAGGGATTAAAAAAATTACTTGCCACACTATATTTAAACTCTGAAAAAATTTCACTTAGTCTGCCATTCAACAAACATTTGTTGATTACCTACTGTTACCAAAAGCTCAGCACTGGTCCCCGAGGCTGCATCAGAAGAGCAAGGACAAATGGTTTGAGGAGAAGGAAAGAGAAGTTTATTAATTTGCCAGCAAATAAGGAGGATGGAGACACCTGTCTAAAATGCCACCGTCCTAATCATAAACAGAAGTACAGAGCTTTTAAGGGAGGTTTTCAGCTTCAGGCAATTGTTATTTAATTACGGTTGATGATTCTGATCCTCCCATCTCTGCTGAAGACAATCCATGGCTTCTGCCCTGGCAGTTCCACTGAGCCATCTCCTTAGCACAAAGAACAAAGGACATTCTCCTGTCCCTGCTACCACTGACCTGAGTTGGGGATGCAGGTTTTGGTTTCCAAAAAGAGTGAGAAGGTATTAGAGAGACAGAAAACATTTTTGTCCCCCCACCCCCTTTTTTTGAGGCCATTCCCTTTGTTACACTACTATGTGCCAGACACTGTTTAAGGCTTTGGGCACTTAGTGAACAAAGCAGACAAAAATTTCCCTGCCCTCGAGGATTTTACAGTTTAGTGATGGGCAAGGGAGTGGTGAATTGCAAACAATTATCATGATAAAGAAGTAATTGAAGTGACTTACCTAGTATATTAGAAGGTTCCAAGTACGATGGGAGAGAGGGGCCTGGTGAAGAGAATGAGCAAGAGGGGAGGGAGAGGTGCAGTGAGGCGACTGCAATTTCAAATGACGTGTTCGGGAAGCCCTCAGCGAGGAGATTCCATCTGAGAAGAGACTGGAAGGAGCTGCGGACGTTCCAGGCAGGGAATAACAGCAAGTGCCAAGACCGGCGTCAGGAGCTTGCTGGTGGATTCAAGGACCAGGAAGGGGCTCAGGAAGGTGGGAGTGGAGCGAGTGAAAGGGAGCGCAGCAGTAGAGCATGTGGGGCAAGAGTCAGCAAAGCGGCGCAGCCTCTCTTTGTCAATAAAGTTTTATTGGAACACAGCCGTGTGGCTACTTTCATGCTGCAAGTGCAGAGTGGAGTAGGTGAGGCAGAGACGATGTGGCCCACAAAGACTGATATATTTACTGTCTGGCACTTTACAGAAAATGTTTCTGACCCCTGATGTAGGTAGAGCCTTATAGGCCATTGTAAGGACATTGGCTTTGACTCTGAGAAAATTAGAAGCCATGGGAAGGTTTGAGCAGAAGAGTGACAGGATCTGATCTATGTTTTAAAAGGATCATTATGGCTGCCATGTTGATCAATTTTAAGGGGCAAGGAAAACAACTTGGGACTGTGCTTCAAGAGTTGCACCAAAGTGCCCCCAGGAAACAAGAGCAGATTAATCTGGGTATAGCAGGGTGTTTCAAATTTGTGAAGGATTCATAGGAATACTTGACATCTGTTAGATACTGTGGGAGTTTCTAGTGAGGAGGCAGTTCACAGTTTTAGCATCAGGTTGAGCTACATTCATTTCAACAATGCCCTATCTTTGTGAAGCTGGGCTTTTGGCAGTAGCTATTTTAAAAAGCAAGTGTCCTCTGAAAATCAATGTATAACAGGAAATGAGGCTGGCAGTGTCCAATTTGATTCCAAGGCTCCAGGTGGTATACAGTGCCCAACAAGCACACTTATCCCATTAGCAAGTAATTGTAGTTGAGTGAAATAGAATTTTCTTTTAATTTATATGTATTCTTTTTCCAAGGGGTACTTTAGGGAGCATTGTATTGTTTCCCATGGCTGTTGTAACAAATGACCACAAACTTAGTGGCTTAAAAAACCAGAAATTTACTTTCACAGTTCTAAAGGCCAGAAATCTGAAGTCAGTATCATTGGGATAAAATTAAGGTGTTGCCAGGGCTGCTCTCCCTTCGGAGGCCCTTGAGGAGATTTCGTTCCTTGCCTTTTGCAGCATTTGGTGGCTGCTGCCGGTCCCTGCCTGGTGGATGCATTACTCCAATCTCTGCCACTGTGCTCACATTGCCTTCTCCTCTTCTGTCTGTGTTAAATCTCCATCAGCCTCTATTTTACAAGGACGTAAGTGATGGCATATAGACCTCACTCTGATAATCCAGGATAATCACTCCATCTCAAGATCTTTGGTTTAATCACATCCAAAGACCCTTTTTCCAAATAAGGTAATATTTACAGGCTCCAGGGATCAGGGCTTAATCTCTTTGTTCCAGGAATCAGGACTTGATCTCCTTGATCTCCTTGATCAGCCATTACCAGCCTACAACAGGCATAAATACTTATTAAATTGTTGGCACCTAACTACTTAATAAAGACTGTTCAGTATTTCTTTTGGCCTAGGAGTGAGACAAAAAGGGCTTGGTGAATCTAGAAAGTTTGGGAACCTCTGGGTTTGAAGAATAGTGCAATAATCTGGGCAGGAAATGATGGAGGTGTGGACCAGAGTGAACATGGAAGAATGTGGTTAGAAGTAGACAAGTTCTAGATGCAATTTGAAGATAGGGCAGGTGGAACGTGCTGAAGTTTTGGATGTGCAGTTGGGAGGGAAAGAAAGGAGTGAAATGACTTCACAGGTTTCTGGCTTGAGCACTGGAAAAAAATGAAACTGCCATCAATTGAGATGAAGAAAACCATGCGTGGACCAGGGTTTTGCAGGGGAGGACCACAGATTGGAGATATGGTTTTGTGTATGTTTAGAAAAGTAAATACAGAGAGAAGGGAAAGGCCAAGTACAGTGTTTCATGTCTGTCATCCTGGCACATTGGGAGGCTGAGGAAGGAGGATTTCTTGAGGCCAGGAGTTTGAGACCAGCCTGGGCCACATGGCCACACACCATCTCTACAAAAAATAAAAAAAATTAGCCAGGCGTGGTGGTGTGTGTCTGTAGTTCCACCTACTTGGGAGGCTGAAACAGGAGGATCACTTGTGCCAAGGAGTTCAAAGCTGCAGTGAGCTCTGATCACACCACTGCAGGCTGCCTAGACAACAGAGGGAGAACCTGTCTCTAAAAAAACAAAACAAAACAAAACAAAAAGACAGAGAGAGAGACAGAGAAAGGGAGAGAGGGAGAGAGAAGGAAAAGACAGAAAAGATACACATTTCTGACAAGGTCCTCCCTCCAGACTCTCCACCTGCCCAGCTTATTCCACCTCCCATAGTAGCCAAATGTCTCCCCACCATGAGCTCTTTAGGCTGTTGTGTTTTGACTTCTCATCTAAAACATGCGCTGAGCAAGGACAGACATGAGGTGCTGTGTTAGACACAGGGGACCCTGAAAGCCTTGTCTGACTCAGGCTTAACCAGTTTGGGGCGAATGGAGCTCTGCTTCAGGGAACTGAAAACAATAGGATGCCCACATTTAAAATAATTATGTCAAAAGACTGAGCAGGATTTCAGAACGATGGAAGCAGCAGTGTAGTTTTTGAACCTCCCCAAATCCTCTCAGGAAAATAGATCAAATAAATCCAATAACCCATGAGTAGCATTTTCCATAAAACTAGAGGACAGATTTTCCCTATGAACCCCAAAACAAGAGTAGGGGAAACCACCCCGCCTTGGGCACCAGACCTGCCTGGTACTAGCATCTGCACGGGGGGGAGTAGCAGACAGGGGACCTTCAAAGTGCCAGCAGGTGTTCACTGGAAAGCACTGTGGCCACTTTGAGAACAGCAGCTGAAAAGGAGAGGTCTTGCCTGATCCCGAATTGAGTAAGTGCACCGGGCCTGTGACAGAGTCTGAGGCTGAAGTAGTGTCGCCCCTCTCTTGACACTGAGCAGCCAGAGCTCCTTTCCAGGAAGTGGCCACACACAGAAGACAAACTGCTGGGAGGAACAACAGACACAAAGAATAAAAGTCGGGTGGGGAAGGGAGCCAGGAAATCTCAGACAGCAAGACACCATAGTTTTGAATACTACCTTAAAAGAAAAAACAAACGGAAGTTTTATGAACTTAGAACAATTATCGTGAACCACATCTCCTTTTCGAAGTGCAGGAAAACTAATGTCACCTAAATAAAGCAGAAAATGATTGAGGTCAAATCCCATGCAAAGGTATTACAAGGAAAAAGAGAGTGAGCAGCAGAACAGCATCCTCTCAGACAACAAGAGCGAGTCGGCAAAGACAGGCCACAAAACAGATCAAAACAGTAACCTGTCATTTCAAAACTAGCTATAAGACATTAGGATAAACAAAGCAAAGGATGAAAGGACATGGAGGAGGGATGAGGAGTTATTATTTGATGAGTACTGTACAGAGTATCTGTTTGGATGATGAGAAAGTTCTGGAGATGGATGGTGGTGATGGTTGCACAACATCATGAGTCTACTTAATGCCACTGAATTGTACACTTAGAAATGGTCACAATGGTAAATTTTATGGTATGCATATTTTACCACAATAAAAAAAGATGAAAAAAACTGTATAAATCAGAATTAGGTGAGACAATAGAACTCAGAACAAAGTTAAAAATAAAAAATTTCAGAAATGAAGACTAAAATGAACACCAGAGGAGGGGGCTTGAAGGTGGCTGACTAGAAGCATTTCATGCCCACCTCCTCCACTTAGAAGAACCAAAATAGTCTATAGACAGCCGCACTTCAAATACATCATCCAAGAGAGAACACTGGATTCCGACAGAGATGTGACTGGCTGGGGGCCGGGAGTGACTCCCCAACACAGGTAAAGGGTGAATGAGAGACTTCCAGTGGCCCACATCGCCACTGTGGAATCATGCAATCCTGAGAACCCCTCGACCCTCCCAAGCCCTGAAACTAACATAAGAAGCAGCCAAGAGACTGTGGGGTGGAACTGCTCCGGAGAGGGAGCTCTCACTGGGTCCCACACCCTTTGTGAGATCTAAGGGGCTACAGCAAAGTGCCATTTTCAAACCTAGCCTTTGGCAGACTGCACACTGTCCTGGAGCCCAGTGGGGCAGGGACTGAGGTGTTATGGTGTAACGGTAAAAACCGGAGTCACGTTGCCGAGAGAAACACCGAGAGGTACATGAGGATGCAGAGAGATCAGGTTTATTAACGCTGGTGGGCTCAGAGGGGATCCTCTGCCAAATTCTGAGCACCCCCGGTCAGGGGAGCTTGTCTTTTATACTTCAAGAGCAAGGAGGTGGTACAGAGCGGCTTATACCAGGAAATGTACACACACGGAAGTTACTGTAATTTACAAGGTAGCTGCTGCAAGGGGGAGCTGTTTACGGGAGCATGAGTTGCAGGCGTTGGTCAATTTTAATTTTTTTTTTATAACATCAGTTTTATAAACATGCCTGTGGGTGTGGCGATAAGCAGTCTTACAGAAGCAGATTAAGCAATTAACATATATAGGGCTATATCTTGTCCGTTTCAGGGTAAAAGGTTTTTAGCAAATTTCTATTTTTCCCTCACATTACCCCCTTTCAATACTCAGACTGAATCTTTACCTGAGTAGTTATTGTTTTTATATTGTGATAGCTGTTGGTATGGATGGCGTAGTATCATCTGTAACTTTATTCTATTTGTCTAGATATTAGGGAGGTCAGATATTTGAGTATGCATGGGGCTATGGTTAGTAAAAGTATGAGTCCCAGTAGGGGCCCGAGTAGGGGCATAATCCAGGGGGTCCAATCCTGGAATGGATTCCACCATGGGGATTGGCTTTTTTTTTTTATCTGGTTCTGGATTTTAGCCTGTAGTTGGCTTAAATTTTTTTTCACTATCCCAGAATGGTTGGCATAAAAACAACATTGTTGTTTCAGGTATAGGCAGATTTTTTCCTGGCTCGCTGTTAACATGTCTAGGGCCCTCCGGTTCTGGAGTATTGTTTTCGCTAGGGAGTCTACTTGTTGTTGGAGGGTTGATAGTGCCTTTTTTATTGAGCTGAGGTCAATATTTACTTTTGAGGCTAGTTGTTTAACCTGATGGGACCTTACCTCTAGGGCAGCTCCCCCGGTGGCCAGCCCCCCCAGGAGACCTATAGTAGCCAATATTGGAACCAGGACCGGGACTCGTTTGGTCTGGTGTGGCTCAGGAGGGGAGAGGTAAGCAACATCCACTCCTGGTGTGACAGTTATGTCTGGAATAATTGCACATAGGCTATAACTTAACCCATTCAGCCTCTTGTATACCCCGTCTGCACATGAGAAATATGTATTGTTTGGAAGCCGATATGCTTAATTTTTTAATTGTGTTATGTCCAGGCAATTAGTGGTTATATTTGGCCTGTTGCCTTTTTCTAAGACATATGAGGCCTTTCCAAGGGTTTGGATAGGCCTCAGGACTGGCAAGCCTGATTCCCGGATAGTATTGGCAAGTTTGATGGGGGTGGAATTATTGACCTCAATGGCAGTATATGTCCATGAGGTCACCGGGGCATAGAGCCAGCAGTCAGCAGCTAGCTGCTGGTTAGTAAGATTGAGGTTCTGGTGTGTGCCATTTATTAAATCTTTTAGCCAGATCCGGGGAATTTTTTATCGATATCTATATCCTTGTGGGCAGGCGGTGTCCTTACCTAATATTCCGACAGAAGTCGGGGCTGTTGATGGCTTGTAATATCTTATTTGGGGCTTGTAGGCCTTTATTATCTTTTTTTTTTTTTTAAATAGAGACAGGGTCTCACTCTTGCTCAGGCTGGTCTCGAATTCCTGAGCTCAAGTGATCCTCCTGCCTCGGTCTCCCAGAGTGCTAGGATTACAGGCGTGAGCCACCGCACCCGGCCGGCCTTTATTATCTTTATGATTGTTCCAGGATCTCTGCCTCTACTGTCTATCC
Source organism: Daubentonia madagascariensis (assembly GCA_023783475.1). NCBI lineage: Eukaryota > Metazoa > Chordata > Mammalia > Primates > Daubentoniidae > Daubentonia > Daubentonia madagascariensis. The sequence continues at coordinate 91,935 of JAKFHU010000263.1, read as the reverse complement.
TGATGCCAGCCATCCTGTCTGTCTATTTGTTGGGGTTATTGATTCTGTGTGTAACGGGGTTGCAGGTTTTCAATCCACAGTTATTAGGGGCCCCCGGTTTTTTTAAAGGACTACTTGGGTTATCCGTATATCCATGGGTGCATACCCAGTTGTCACAGTAAAATTTAGCTGTGGCATGACACCGCCAATAGGTTGGGTTAAAATCAGGTTTGAGGCAAAGATATTTGTGGTTGGTAGTATATTCTTTTTCTCAATTTAATCCTCTATAGTTACTTTTGGAATTAGGATCCATGGCCCCACATACATCAAATTGGATGATAACTAAAGGGGACTGTCCATTTCACTGGGTGGAGTTAATGACTTTTTTATTTTGCCAAGTGTGCCTTATTTGAAACTCCCAGGGCCCTATGGTAATGTCCACTGCCCCACAGGTGGCCCAAATTGACATTATTAATATATAAGTAACAAACAGTATAGTATGGTTATCACACCCCAGTAGAACAGGACCATTCCTGCTCTCTGGATCCATGTCCATTCTTTTGGTGTTATAGCCCCAAGTCCTATATCCAAGGTCAGAGTCAATAACCTGACAAGTCCGAGTTTAAACTGTTTGATGTTAATGTCTGACTCAGGCTGGCTTATTTGTTCTCAGCAGTATGGAGACTCCCTGTGTCCCATGTCACTGCAGATCTGTGACGCAGGCGTAGCTTGAGTGGATTGTCCCGGTCTGGCCACACTATCCATGAGTCCTGCTGGCTCTCCAGACTTGCCCTCTTTGCTCGGGTATGATGAATCCACGGGGCGATTCCTGCAACTTTGACAGCAGTGAGTGTGACTAATATTATAGTAAAGGGCCCTATCCAGGAGGGTTCTAAGGGATTTTTTTTTAAATTTTTTATCCATATTAAGTTCCCTGGTTTGTGGGGGTGTACTGGGGCCCCCAGGGTCAAGAGGGCCCATTTTAATACTGTCTGGCTAATCTGCTGTAGTATTTTTGATAGCCGTATAACTTGACCTTGTAAGTTTATTTTTTTTACCTGCCTGACATCCCCTTTGAGGCCTCTGGTGATGGGGGGCGGGGAGTTCCATATAAGATTTTGAAGGGAGAGTACCCTGTTGGCCCTGGTATGCATCTGGCCTTAAGAAGTGCTAAGCTGAGCATGTTTATCCATGGTAGGTTTGTCTTCTGACATAGCTTGGCTAGGGTGTTCTTAAGGGTCTGGTTTATATGTTTTATTTTCCCTGAACTTTGTGGCCTGTATGCAGCATGAAGTTTTTATTTTATTTTAAGTGTCTTGGCTATAGATTGAATTATTTCTGCTATGAAACTAGGTCCATTGTCATTTTTAAATGAGAGGGGTAGGCCATACCGAGGAATTATTTTTTTTAGGAGAGCCTTTACTACCTCCCGAGCCTTCTCTGTTCTGGTGGGGACAGCCTCTACCCACCCTGAGTAAGTGCAGATTATTATTAACAAATACTTGTATCCCTGACAGGGCTTTACTTCTGTGAAATCTGTTTTAACATCTTTAAAGGGTGTGGCCCCTGAGTACTGAACACCGGGTACAGGCTTCGGCCGTGTTGAGACGTTCTTTCGGGCATAAGTGTCATATCAGGCACACACCGTTGCAACCAGAGTTGGGAGTTTGGCTATGTAATAGACCTGGGCAAGCAGGTGGGCGAGTGCAGTTTTCCCCATGTGGCCTAAGTTATGGTGTCGGTTAACGACAAAATAGGCTATGTTTCCTGGGATGAAGGTCCTGTTATTTTGTAAATGCCACCACCCATCGTCATTCTTTCTGGCCTGCTTTTGTCTCGCCCACTGGTCCTCCTTAACTGTATAACACGGCCTGTCCTGCCACTCTGGGGCTAGGAGGATTTTACTAGGGACTAACAGCTCACCCTTAGTCTCTTGTTCCTGGGTTGTTGCTTGTTTAGCTGCTTGGTCTGCCAGACGATTTCCTGTAGCTAAGGCAGTTGTTCCTTTCTGGTGCCCTCCGCAATGAATGACTGCTACTTTTCCGGGTTCTCACACGGCTTTTAACAATTGAAGAATTTTTTCCTGGTTTTTATCCCTTTATCCCCTGCAGTCAGCAGTCCTTTTTCCTTGTAAATGGCCCCGTGAACATGTATGGTGGCAAAAGTGTATTTGGAATCTGTGTAGATATTTATTTTCTTGTCCTTAGCTATTCTGAGGGCTTGGATTAAGGCCTAAAGTTTAGATCTTTATGCGGACCACCCGTGAGGCAAAGGCCCTGCTAGGATGACTTTACTGGCCGTGGTAACTGCATAACCTGCGAACCGTTTTTTATTTTGGACATAACTGCTGCCATCTGTGAACAGTTTCAGGTCCGGGGCTGTCAGAGTTGTGTCTGTCAGGTCTGGTCTACTGGCGTAGACCTCTTCCATCACCTCTATACATTCATGATCCGGTGGCCCCGGCTCAACAGGTAGGAGGGTAGCAGGATTCAGGGTTTGCACAGTCTCTAGAGTTACCTGGGGGTTCTCACACAACAACCCTTGTACTGAGCCACCCTACTGTTAGAGAGCCACCGATGTCCCACGCTATTAAGGAGGTGGAGAACCGCATGTGGTACGCGTACAGAGAGCTTTTGGCCGTATGTGAGTTTATCTGCCTCTTTGACCAGCAGGACTGTGGCTGCCAGTGCTTGTAGGCAGGGGGACCATCCAGAGGCTACCGGGTCCAGTTGCTTAGACAGATAGGCCACAGGTCTCTGCCAGGGTCCCACAGTCTGGGTTAGGACCCCCACTGCAACATGTTGCCTTTTATGCATAAAGAGATTAAAGTCTTTGGTTAGGTCTGGCAGTCCCAGTGCAGGGGCCTTTTGTAGCAGGTCCTTTATGGCTTTAAATGCCTTTTTTCACTGGTCTGTCTACTTGATTGACTCCCCCTCAGGTCCCCGCAAGGCTTTATATAGAGGTTTGGCTATCAACGAGAATCCTGGGATCCAGATCCGGCAGAACTCTGCTGCTCCCAGGAATTCTCTGAGTTGTCTCTTACCCTCAGGTCGTGGTATTGTGTAGATAGCATGTTTCCGTTCATGGCCCAGTGCTTGGTGCCCTCGGGATATGTGGAAGCCCAAGTGTCTGACGCGTTGTTTGCGAATTTGGGCCTTCTTCCAGGACACTTTGTACCCAGAATCTGTAAGCAGTTGGAGTAGGGCTCGAGTGCCTGACAGACAGTCTCCCTGAGTGGGTGCTGCTAAGAGTAAGTCATCTATACACTGGAAGAGAGTGCAGTGGTCTTGTGAGTAACTTACAAGATCTGAGGCCAGCGCTTCCCCAAACAGCATTGGTGGGTTCTTGAATCCTTGGGGTAATCGCGCCCAGGTGAGTTATATTTTTCTCCCGGTTTGGGGTTTTTTTCATTCAAAGGCGAAGAGGGGCTGACTTTGCGGGGCCAGTTTTAAACAGAAGAAGGCATCCTTTAAATCCAGACGGGTGAACCAGGCGGCCTCTGGAGGAAGGAGGCTGTGGAGAGTGCAAGGGTTAGGCACTACCGCGTGGAGAGTTACCGCAACATCATTGACAAGCTGCAAGTCCTGGACCGGGCGGTAACTCCTGTCAGGTTTCTTGACCGGCAGCAGTGGGGTGTTCCAGGGGGACTGGCATTCTATTAATATGCCCTTCTTCCTGAGCCTATCCAGGTGTTTTTGGATTTCTTCCTGGGCCTCCTTCGGGATCGGATACTGTCGCTTCCTGACAGGCTGGGTCCCCGGCTTTAAGTCTATTATTAGGGGCTCGTGTTGGTGCGCCAGACCTGGGGGGTTGTCTTCCGCCCATACTGTTGGAAAGTCCTGCCGGAGGTCAGGCGGATCTTGATTTTCTTCTGCCTCCGCAAACAGCCGCCACTCAGCCTCCTGCGGGATGGTGACTGCTAGTATGAGCGGCCTCGTGGGTTTCAGTGTGAAACTTGCTGACCCTTCCTCGTGGGAGGTGATCTGGGCCCCCAGTTTATGCAGGAGGTCTCTCCCAAGCAGGGGAATGGGGCAGTCTGGGATGTACAGGAACTCATGTTGCACCTGTGGCCTCCCATCTGGCAGGTCCGGGCTTGGCAAAAGCGGTGTGCCTGCTGGTCACCAGTCACACCTATGATGGTGGTCTCCCGGTGAGTCGAGGGGGCTACTGGTGTTGTGACCAGTGAATGCTCGGCTCCTGTGTCTGTCATAAAAGTCATTGGTTGGCCCCCTATTTTCATGACGACTGTAGGTTCCCGGCCGCCAAAGTCAAAGGAACCTGGTCGGGCCTAGTCGGTACCGGCCCCAGCTAGGCCTATAGGGTCCTGAGTTTCAGGCTCTAGCTGGTATCTCTGGGGTGGGTTCCTTCTCCCACTGTCCGGCTTTCGATTTGGGCTTTCATTCTTCCAATGCCCGGTCCCCTTACAGTACGCGCATTGGTCTGGTCGCAAGAGCCGTCGCCCCCGTCGGCCTCTGTCAGGGTGATTTTTGGGTCGCAGGGGTGGCGCGGGGTTCCCTAGTGCTGCCGCCGGGAGTGCTGCCTTCTGCTTCATTTTCTGTTCTCCTTCCCGCTGAGCTACCCGGTCCCTGTTTCTATACACCTTCTGTGCCACTTCCATCAATTGGGAAATGTTCCTGCCTGCAAAGCCTTCGAGCTTCTCCAATTCCCGCTGTATATTGGGACAGGCTTGCCCTACAAAGGCTGCATTCACCACGCGTTGGTTCTCTGGAGCTTCAGGGTTGACGGGTGCGTAGATCCGATATGCTTTGCAGAGGCGCTCGTAGAAGTCGCTCGGCACCTCACAGCCCTCTGAACAGTCTGGGCAACCTGGTTCATGTTGGTAGGCTTTTTGGCACCCTCTCGGACGCCACTCAGGAGGGCCTCTCGGTACCGAATCAGTAAGTCATGACCTCCAGGAGTGTTGAAGTCCCAGGCTGGTGTGCTGTCGGGAATGTGCTGGGCCCATTGCTCAACATCCAGGATCCCTCCGGGAGCATGTTCTTGGGCCCAGCAGCGGGCTCCTGAGAGGATCCTGTGCCGCTCCTCTGTATTGAAGAGTGTCAGGAGGAGGTGGCGGCAGTCCTCCCAAGTTGGCTGGTGGGTCTGAAAAATACTCCCAAGGAGGTGATCATGGCTTGAGGTTTCTCAGAGTACAGAGGGGTGTGTTGCTTCCAATTCAGAGGTCTGTAGTTGAGAAGGGTTGATAATGCAGGACTGGCTGCCCAGGGTGAATGGTGCCATCTTCTGCAGTGCAGGGCTGGCCTCGGACCTCATGGATGGGATCAGTAGGGCCGGTTCCTGGGTCTGTGCTGAGCAGAGATGGCGAGCCACGGGGGTCTCCAGGCCAGGTTCTGGGGATTGCTGGGGTGGTGAGGCAGAGGAGGGTGGCGTGTCGGGAACTGGTGGATCAGAACTCAGGATGGCTGGATTATAGGGTGGCGGCAGTGGCAGTTCTTCCTCCTGTGGCTCTTGGTGGATACGGGCTGGTGACTCCTTGGGTCCCGGTTTTGTGGGCTTGCAGGCCAGAAGAATCCTACTCTTTCCCTTTCCTGAATAGAACCGGACCCATGGGGGCAAGGTCTGGGCTACCTCAAGCCAAGAATCAATGTAGGGGAACTGGTCTGGATGGCCTGGGGTCCCTGTAATAACATTCCAGACTGCTCTGACAAGTTGGACATCTAAGGTGCCTGTGTCTGGCCAACCTACTTCAAAAGACGGCCATTCTACCTCACATAAGGTGCGCAGGCAACTCGGAGTCGTCTGCACCCCATAGTCACCTGAGAAACCCTTTTTAAAATTCTTTAGCATACATCCTAACACTGTTGGCTTGGACTCAGACCCTCCCATTGTGTGAGATTGTACAGTGCCACACAAGGGATGGGGTAAACTTTCAGGTGTCTGTCTGGCCGCTCCCCTCGAGGGGACTTAGGACCCGACTTGGCTAAGGTGCACCTGTATAAGTCCCGGACCAGGTCACCCTCCTTTCGGGAAAGCGAGTCACCTTTATGCCATATGTTGTTGTCATGGAACCACAGATTAGGACTCAGATCCCGTAGCCAGAGCTGTGGAACCATTAACAGTCACTCACCACACACACAGAGCCAGAGAGGTTAAACATTCCTGCCCGGGGAAACCTCTGCCTGTAGGAGGTGATCAGTCTCCTCTTCCATCTCTTGGGATAGGCCTGACTGGGATGGGTCCTGGGACCTTACCGTGTCTGAGATCTTCAGACAATTCCTGGCTGTCTGTCTGCACCTTCACCGTGTCCGGCTGGGTTCCGGGTCAGTGGCTGGCAGAGCCCCGCCGAGCACCGAAGATGATTGATCTGAACTTGGACCTGGTGCGCCTGACTTCCGCAGTCAGGAGGGTCAGTCGGCCAGTGCCCCGTCCCACACCAGTGGCAACAAAGGACCAACGCACTTGGGTTTCCCATTCAGGGAACCAAAAATGTAACAGCAAAAACCGGAGTCACGTTGCCGAGAGAAACACCAAGAGGTATACAAAGGATGCAGAGAGATCAGGTTTATTAACGCCTGTGGGCTCAGAGGGGATCCTCCGCCAAATTCTGAGAACCCCTGGTCAGGGGGACTTGTCTTTTATACTTTAAGAGCAAGAAGGTGGTACAGAGCGGCTTATACCAGGAAATGTACACATACGGAAGTTACTGTAATTTACAAGGTAGCTGCTGCAAGGGGGAGCTGTTTACGGGAGCATGAGTTGCAGGCGTTAGTCAATTTTAATTTTTTTTTAATAACATCAATTTTATAAACATTCCTATGGATATGGCAATAAGCAGTCTTACAAAAGCAGATCAAGCAATTAACATATGTAGGGCTATAGCTTGTCTGTTTCAGGATAAAAGGTTTTTAATAAATTTCTATTTTTCCCTCACAATGGAAACTCAGGCTGTTTCTGCTGGGAGTGGGGCGCAAGCGGGGAGCACTCCCACAGCTGGGGATAAGAAGTGAGCGAGGCATGGGTTGCAGCTGCCCAGGCCAAGAAGTAGTGCAAGCAGATGCAAGGTGCCACTGGGACTTTCTCATGAGCTGGGTGGGGGCTCCTGCACTTGGGGATGGCTGAGGGGTGAGATGGACACATGTTCCCCACCCACCAGCCCAGGCTTTGGCCACCAAGCCCGGCCTCACTCTTGCCAGTGCCAAAACCTGAGTTTAGCTGCCACCGCCCCCCACCCAAGCACTGCTGCAGGGGCCTTACTATTGCCCTCCCCGTCCACCACATGAAGGGAAGTGGGTGAAAGGGTACAAACGTACAGTAAAATAGAAGGAATAAATTCAGTGTGTGATAGCAGAGTAGGGTGACTATACGTAACAGAAATGCACTGTACTTGTGTGATGGACACCCTGCATATCCTGACTTCATCACTATGCATTATATACATGTAACAGAATTTCATGTGTACCCCAGAAATTTGTATTTTAAAAAAAAGCACAAGAGTGAATGAACAGAATGGATAATGCCTTAAAAGACACAAAACAAGGAAGAAATTTTTAAAAATAAAAAAAAGATGATAAAAAGGATTCCAAAGAAGCAACAAATACAAAAGATAGGAAAAAAGCCAGGACAGTTCTGAAAAGAGTAGTGCAAATGCCCACAGGAATGTAGCACACCACAAAAGCCACATTTCAACTCAGTGGGACACATTATTCAATGAACTGTGATACAAACATGTTGGAGTATGAATAAATAATTTCTGTGGAAGAGTCCTCAAAGTGGCAAAAGTAGTTGTCTCTAAGGGCGGGGCGGAGGTGGGTGGCTGGGAAACTTGGGGAAGATGGTGAATTTCCACTGAGCACCCCTTTGGGTCTTTCTAATGTTCTATCATATGAATCTATTATCCCTGAAGTCTAAATGCCTGAGTTCAAATTCCACCTCCCCCATTTGCTAGCTCTTTATCTTGAGCAAATTCTTGCCAGTCTGTATCTCCTTATCTGTGAAATGGGGTGAATAAGTTAGCCAGGTGCTGCCTGGCATGGAATAAACTCTCAATAGCTGGGCAGGGTGGCTCACGCCTATAATCCTAATGCTGTCAGAGGCCAGGGCAGGGGGATTGCTTGAGGCCAGGAGTTTGAGACCAGCCTGAGCAAGGGTCAGAATCCGTCTCTACAAAAAAAAATCAGAAAAATTGGCTGGGTGTGGCGGCCCTCGCCTGTAGTCCCAACTGCTCAGGAGGATCGCTTCAGCCCAGGTGTTTGAGGTTGCAGTGAGTTACGATGATGCCACTGTAAACTAGCCTGGGCAGCAGAGCAAGACCATGTCTCAAAAAAATCAATAAAATAAGATAAAATAAACTCTCAATAAATGTAATTTACTAGTGAAACAACCCAAATGTCCAGCAACTAATGAATGGATAAATAAATGTGATATGCTCATACAACAGATTACTATGCAGTGATGAAAAGAAATGAAGTATTGACACCCCCTGTAACGTGGGTGAACCTTGAAAACATTCTGCAAAGGGAAAGAAGGCAGATATCAAGGGTCACATACTGTATGATTCCCTTTATGTGAAATGTCCACAAAGGGCAAATCTGTAGAGGTCCCTCCGGAAGTTTAACCTCGTGGGTAGGATGCTGTGCTTTGAAAGCCAGGTTGGCCACCTAGGGGCAGTGCAAATCACTGAAAATTTTGCAGGCCAATAGGCCTCGCATTGAGGCCTTGCTCTGCATGCATTGTGACCCCAGCCCATTGCTTATCCACCCTGGTAAAGTCACACAGTGATACTGGCCTTGCGTGTCCCTGTGAAGGTTAACTAAAGGAGTGCATCTGGCTGGCCCCATGCATGCGTGATGAGTAAATAAATGGTGGTTTATATTCCAGGGCCTGTTCTGGGTGGGCCTCATGCTAATGGAGTTCACTTGGCTAGGGCCCAGGTTGTCAGCTGCCATAAGGATAATTGGGGCCCCTTGCCAATCCCCTGGGAGGTCCCCTATGTTTGGTATTCACCTTTCTCAGCTATATGTCACATACACATAAGGTAACCCAAATCTGTTGGAGATGTGTCCTGAATCTTATTTGCTAAAATGCTTATCTGGTAGGTCATGAGACACAAGGCCATCCTCCATGAAAGACTTTTTACATTTCTCTGGTCAACCCAGATTCATCTTCTGCCATATTCAGCTTACTTCAAATTTTATTCATTTAGCCCTAACCTTAGACTCTGTGTCTGTCTTCTGCCATTTTCCCCATTTCTGGTTCTTTTTATAAACCCATAAAATCTCCCCCCTTTAGGCCTTCCTAGCCCTGGAGCAGGTTCCTGCCTCTTTCCTCAATCCATAATCCCTTTCCCCCTTTTCTCCCACCCAACTTTCAGTTCCTTCTTTCTAATGCAGCCTGTGGTCCCCACCTCCCCCAAGGAAAACCACACTTGGCAGCACATCAGAACTCAAAAGGTCTCTTTATTACTCATCTATTAATTAATTCTAGTGCATTTCTTTATTCAATTTTATTAAGTTTGTAAAATATATCAGAATAAATAGAGAAATTTTTGTCTGTTTATATATATAAGGAATCACCTGGCACTCAAAGTGGTAGCAACAACCTTAGCATCTCTTATGCTACATAGCCATAGTATTTTGAAATTTCCATCTCTTTTTCCCTCTCAACGAAAAACTGCAGTTTCCCCAGAGAGCTGTATTTGACTGCCTTCTCACGCTGTTTTTGAGCTTGCCTTTTCATGGCTTCACGCTCTGGCCTCTGCTCTTTTGTGACAGGCTTTGATAATACTGGCCCAGAAATACTGGGTTTCCTCCATGGAATTGGTTGCATGCTGAAGTCTTGGAGTAGAAATTGGTTTTGAGGCTTGGACAGTGACTGGGGTTTGGTCACAGCAGTGGAAACAGGCTGTTGCTGGAGAGAAGTACAAGATGATGTTTTATAAGGTACAGGCTTAGAAGCAGCAGACTGAGGCTCACTAGGCAGGGCAGGGTTGGTCAAACGGGGTCTGGTTGCACTGGTTGAAATTGGCCGAGCTGGTCTGGCAGGACCTGTGGAAGATGCATTGGCAGGAGCTGGTCGGGATGGATTGACTGTGATAGGTTGAGCTGAGTTAGTAGAACCAGGCCATGCAGGGTTATCTGCAGCAGGCCTACGTGAGGCCAGAGAATATGGCCGCCGAGGAACAGGTCGAGCTTGAGGTTTGTCCAGGGTCGGAAAGGGCAAAGGTACCAACTTCACCTTCCCAGGTGGTGGCAGCTCATACTGCGATGGAGATGGACACTCTTTTTCAGCTCCGTCATCAGTTTTCTGGGCTTTGACTTGAGTTTTCTCAGAACATTTACCCTCACTTCGGGTATCCAGCCATGGTTTGAATGTTGGGGGTAGTTGGGGGTCTTTGGTGTTGCTTGGGTTTCCCAGGTTCCAGGAGGAAGAGAGTCCAGTTTTCTTATCACTCTTCTTCCCCAGTGCATGGAAAACCTGCACAGACTCCAGCATGTGCATGCCTAAGCAGCTCCGAGGCTTTTTAAAGTTCTCATGGCTAAGTTCAAGTTGATTTTTCTTCCACTTCCTCTTGGGAGTGGTTGGCTTCTCTTCTGCCTTGACTTTGTTCCCTGACTGCTTACTTTCTTCAGCTTTCTTGTAGTTGTTCTCTCTGGGCCTTTTGGTCTTTCCCTGCCTATGACCCTTAGTTTTGCTGCTCCTGCTGGATGCAGCTTTCTGAGTTTTGCTGTTAGAATGCTTGGCTACAGCACTGAGAACAATCACTTCTTCCCCTATCAGGCACTCTGGATTCTTTGGCTGGATTTTGGCCTTGGGAGCACCACTGATAGGCTCAGAAACTTTACACTTCTTCTTCCTGACTTGATCAGAGGGACTCTTTGTGATACTTGAGTTTTCCTGTACCTGATTCACCTTGATGGCTCTGGTATCTTTGGCTTTGATTGCTGTGGGATCTTTGGATTGGTCAAGATCTTTGAGGGAATTGAAGAGCTGGGGAATGTGAATATCCTGCACCAGTGTAGTGATGTCTGAAAAACTACTGCTAGACTGAATCTCATTTTCTAGTGTCCCTTGGTTCTCAAGATTCAGGCTGCTCATTCCTAGACTGGCAGTTTTAGAACCAGGCTGCACCTCTTGGCCAAGAGGATCAATGTAGGTCAGAAGCTGGTGAATATCAGGGATTTCTAAAGGGAGTAGTGGAGGATCTTGGTTTTCTGTTGGGATCTCATAGGCATCCAGAGGCTTTGAAAGCTTGGTTTTAATCTCATCCAAATTCGTATGCTCTTTTTGTTCCTGGCTGGAAGCTGAAGGCAGTGCCAAGAAATCAGAAGAACTCTGGACTGGAGCTATTATTGAAATATCCCCAAAGTCAGGAGGTGGGTTACTCTGAATCATATGTGTATTTCTGCTCCTGCAAGACTTGTGGAATTCTGGACTTTGTGGCAGACAATGTGTCTGGCTTGGAGTTTCCAAACCCGGGGAAGTGTCCATCCCCAGGGAAGCTTCCATCACTACAAAGTAATCAAGGAAGAAGTCAGTCCCTGGTAAGTGAGGCGCTCTCCCAGTACACCAGTGCAGCAGCCAGGCACCTTATAACAGAGGGCAAGGCATTTCTACTAGCTCTTCCTCAGTATCATGGACAAGACCCTATTTTAGGACATAGGCAGTGACTGTCCTACTTCTTACTGGTTATCATTTGATGTCATTGTTTCTTCGTTTTCTTTCTCTTTCATGTAGTTGTTATAAGTCCAATAAAAAGTAAAGTGATTTTTAAAATATGAAATGTTTTATAAGTCCTAGCATTCTTACATAAGGTCTTTTCCATTCTTTTCACTACTCTGAGACAGTAAAAACACTTCACTCCATGCATTAAGAGAGTGAGTGGAGCTCTTGCTCATGAAATAAAGAAGCAAGGACAGATTCGGAGCCTGCTTGCTTTGGACAGGATCTCTGGACACGAGGTCTTAAATCCTAGCATAAACTAAGGAACGTTAAAATGTCACCAGCACAGTAAAAGCTGTGAAGTGCCTTCCAAAGAGACTAAAGCAATATATCAGGGAAGGGAGCTAATTACAGTGTGATGGTACAGGGGGACTGATCAGCACACTAGGGCAGCAAAATGTGTGTGCCCCTCAGTCAACTCCTTGGGTTTTCTTATGTGTTTCATAGATGGGCCATTGCAGTGTTCCACCTTCCCACCTATACTGGATGTGCTTATATAGAGTCTGAAAATGGGGAACACTAAGCAAAAGTAGTGGTTGAAGTCCCAGGGCTTGAAGTCCCAGGACTTAAATCTACCTATGTGTGGACTCACTTCTAAGCTGCAGGTTTGACCTTCTTTTATTCCCCTCCCTTTTTGCTGTTTGTACTTACCTTGAAAAGTTGTTTCTGTGATAGGCTGAGCAGACACAGAGTAGTAGATTCTAGGGGTGGAGGCAGCTGGTAAGACATTTGTGGGTTGAACCTCCTTTAGCACCATCACCACTTCTGGTTGAGAGGCAGATGACATACTTCCTGTATATGACATAGAGCCATAGGATTGCAGGCGGGGACCAAGTTCCCCAGATGGTAGAGGTCCCAGTGTGCTTTGATTATAGTAATAGACCTGGCTTCCTTCCTGGTAGGGAAGTGACAGGCTATGTCCTTGATTTGAAATTTGAGATGATGTTCCCTGAACAAGGCTAGCAGACAGTGATGGATACAGAGGGATCATGGTAATGGCATCTGAAGTTTTAGCATACTGGGCTGTCATAGACATGGAAGAAACAGTTGTGTCCTGGTCAGTGACAGTCACAGAGAGATCCCCAACTGAAGATGATTTTTCAGTGCTTCCTGTGATATCCCACTGAAAAACACTTGGATAAGAGGGAGTTGAAGTGGAGATCTGGCTCTGGCCAGTAACCCCAGACAACATAGTTGTGCTAGAATGTTGGTAAAGGTAGGCACTACCCATGAGTGAGTGGAAAGAGGTGCTAGAGGGTGATGGCAGTAGCCATGATGGGCTAACGGCTGGAATAGAGGCTCTGGGGAAGTTGCAGACACTTCCTGCTAGGGAAGCCTCATTTCGTATCACAGGAAGAGAGAGTTGGAGAGAATTTGTAGTTCCAAGTAAAGATGTATTTTGGAAATTTTCTGTAGGAAACAAGAGGGTGATGAAAAAACTGGTGAGATGGATAAATTCTCACTATATCTGAGGAATAGCATTATCTTAAGGTTGCTGCAATTAGCAAGCCTCTAATACCGATACTCACTGAGATACCAGAAACCAAACAGTCTATAGTGGCTGTTAAGTACTGGAGCAGTTGGGGATTCTTCTGATGCACTGCGTTTGCATCCAACTGGGGCACAGATGTGCAGAAGACCCAAGTGGTCTGGTTCACACATTGTTCCCTAGGCTAGGAGCAGCCTTCTCCCTGCCCTGTCTTTACCCTGAGCCAGCATTTGTATTGACTCCTAACTACTTCCTAGAATCAGAGCATTTTAGAACTAGGAGGTTCTTAGAGAACTTGTGTTCTAACATTTTCATTTTACAAATGGGGAAACTGAGGCTCAGAGAGGTCAGATTGACCTGTTCACGTTCTCCTTTTATGTTAGTATCATTACCAGGTTACAGAACCTGAGTCCCTTGCCAGGACTCTTTGCTCTGAGTAAAGACGGAAATCAGGAAAATAGAACTTTTAATAAGGCATTTTTTTGTCCATTAGATCACAGTACAGCTATTACCAGTATAATCTTTAGTGTCCCCTTTTGCTTGTGCAGATCACATGCCATTTCCTAGAGTTCAAATATAGCCCAGAGCAGTTGGTAAATCTAAAGGGTCATTTTTTTACCCTTTTTAAGCCTGGCTTCAGGTCCTAAGTCAAAACCACTACCTGAGAGTTAGTTTCTCAAGAAATGCTTTTTGAAAGAAAAAAGGTACTTAAACTGTCTGAGCTTCAGGTTATTCATCTATGAAGTGGTTATAAAATAATAATAGTGATAATTCATACATGAATAAAAGTGATATATGCCATATGATTTATTTGGAGAAAGATATACTAAATTTTGGAAAGACAGACAGAAATCATGAGAAACTTACAACATTACAGAACTAAAAAGAATATATAGATATTAATGAAAATTGGGGTATGTAGAACATCAAAGCATAGTACACTTCCTAATAAATGAAGTCCTTTTATCATACATACTACATCATGAAAGTGAATATTATCTACTCTATTTTAGTGAATACTATTGACCAAAAAAAAAAAGCCCTTCCCACAATAGAAAGTAATTTTCAATGAGTTTCTAACCAGGACATATAGAGAAACTATTTCAGTAAAAAGTGTAAAACTAGCAGCACAATAGAGCAAATGTGAATTATATATATATTTAGCAGTAATATATGTAGACATATATTTCAATAAAAACTGATACAAAACTAAAAATTACACTATAACCCTGAAAAATTTTAAGAAGGAAAAAGAAAGTAAATGAAAAAAAGGTACAAGGCAAAGAGTAAGATTATAAGTGTAAAGGAGTTGCATTGTTCTGCTCAGTCATATTTCTCTGAATATTAGCCAGCAAATGACAAATATCAATCCTAGTAGACATAGATAACTTAAAATTATATAGCCAGAAACAATAGAAATGAAATTTAAAAGTATCATGAAGTTTAATTTATTGAAAACGTAGGTTCATCATCTATAAACAAACGTATTGCCAAAGCCTAAGAAAACCTTTATGCTATTTATAACCTAAATTTTTAAAATATCAATGTAGTATATTACGAAAACCTGTAGAAAATGTTTAGATAACTTGGAATTAGATGTAGGTTTTTTTTAACGTTAACGTAGGTCTAGTCTTTAAATATTCTTTTTTTTATCTTATGTGAAAAGGTTATGTGTTTAATTAGATACTCTGTTTTGATGAAAAAATTCATGTATTAGATGAACAAATACTTGAAACTACTTTCATCAAGAAATCTGTCCTTCAGATCAAAGGTAAGATAACATTTTGTTAAACTATTTTCTTTTAATAGGAAACTCCATGTAGTTTAAAACATTAAAAAACACTGTTTCTTCTGGCACCCTAGGGAACCGCTTTTATTACTTTCTTGTTTAAAAGAAGCAAGAAACAGGGCTCCACTTTTTTTGGCAACGGACATGTTCCATTGGAGCAATTTCCTGAGGTTGGGGGGAGGAGAGTTCAGCGTGAGTGGGGGCAGCCACTGGGGGGAGCAGGCTGTAATAACGGAAAACCTGCTGGCTCCTCGCTGCTCTCCCTGCAGTTACCCCCCACCCAGCTTCCTCAATTTTATGGAAGATAATTTTTACAGGGGGTATGCGGGGGCGAGGAGGGGGTACGACGAGGCTGTGGGGGAGCCGTTGGGAGCGGACCTCTGCAGCCAGGTCCCAGACAGGACCAGTACTGTGGTCCCCGGCCCAAGAGTTGGGGACATCAGATCTATAACATGTTTTTTAAATGTTCATATTCAAAACTGACAATTGTGATCTGTGTTCAAAGAGGCAATAGAAAAAACCAAACAACTGAAGGTGATTTTTCTGATAAGCTGCTTTTTCTAGGGATATTCTATTCTAGCCTTAGTTTCCTTCCTAGTCCATAAATCTAAGCATTTGCTAAAACCGACTTCATTTTGCCCTGCTCTGAGCAGATTTCACTCTATGCTCTTTATGGTTTAATTTAAACTCTTTGGTTCTCTTCAACATTTCATCCCAAACCACCTCTTGAGAACTCCGTGCTCTCTCCGTCGCTTTCGTGCTGACCTTAGCTCCTCCCTCGTTGTTGTATTTCCTCCCCGTCGCAGTTCCTGTTGGCCTGTGCTTAATGGAAACAGTCCCAAACTTCCTTACCCTGGAATATTTGCCTCCTCACAGCCCAGTACTCTCCATTCTCTCCCTAACTCCGCTTTTCACCTAGTTTAGGTAGAAAACTCCAAACTTGTAAATATTACTTTCTGAACAGCACTAAATTTAAAATACTGAAGTTGAAATATTAGTGATAGGAGACTATTTCAGATAAAACATCTTGGTATATATTGCTAGTTTTCTACACCACCAAGGTTTTTTTCTCTATTTCTGATGAAACAAATAACTCTCAAAAAGTCTCTGAGTCTCTGATTTCATTTTCTCGGTGCAAGTCCCTTAAGACTCGATATTCCAAGGGGGCCAGAAGGAACAACCAATCTATTATCCTAATAGAACAGATGAGGAAACAGATTTTGTGAGAGAGTAAATGATTTATCCAAAGTCACACAGCTAGTAAATGCTAAAGCCAAAACTGAAATTAGGTCTCCAGATTTCCAGTTTAATACTTTCCCTTGTTATTCCAAGCTGTTTTGACTCTAGTACTAAATTTAGGGGGAAAAGCTTTAAAAAGTTTCTTTCCTTACCTGACATACTCAGAGAAGAGGAAACGTCAACTTAAGGTACAAGGGATGAGGAGACAATACTGGGGGATGTCTCAGTGGCTGAAGCGGAAGAGTGCATGTGTCCAGTACAGAGGTCACTGGTCTCTGATTACTGGTCACTTGTTACTGGTCACTGGTCAGTTGCGATGATCCAAATTTATTTACAGACAACTCCATGGAAACCCCAAGACTCTACCAGGTGGTTGTAGGCTTGGTGGGAGAATGATGTCACAAAGCAGGCAGTTTAAAGGTATGAGGTAGCCAATGGGGAGGTCATTTTCCCAATGAGAAGAAGCGATTGGGTGGAGGGAGTGGTAGGAGCACTGTAACAGCACCTAAATGGCTGAGCTCTGGGAAGGTAAGAGCCAGACATTAGAATCCCACTTTCCCCAGGCTCTTATGTTAGGGAGGTCATCTCAGTGTTTCTTATAAATGTTCATTAACAGAGTTAACTAATAGTTTTTTATATTTAGTATATGATGTTTCATATGATAATATATAATATTATACATTTATAATATAATCTATATATTATATAGAGAGTTAATTAATATTCTTGGGTAGGAAGAAAAGGAACAACTAGGTTGAGCAATTACAGTTGTTCTGAAACCATTTCATTGGATCTGATTAGTGAACTTCCTGCAGCTTTTAAGGACCAAAGGAAGGGATTAAAGAGCTCTTTTTGTAACTTGGTTGAAGAGTAGGGTGAAGTTCGTTGAGTGCCCCTTGTAGAAAATGATGTAGTCCAAGGCTCTTCTCTTTAGTTTCTACTTGAGTCCTTCCTTCGTTGGGCTGGGCTGGGCCAGGTTGAACTTGCATCTCTCTTCTGCTCTCCCTTTTCCCCCCTTGATTCTAGGCATTGTTTCTGGGAAAAGCCTTGATCTTCCTTTCTTACATTTCTGGATGTTGCTTTCTGTCAACTTCCAGAGCAGGGGTCTTCTTTTCAGTGTCCTCATGTTCAAAAAATGGACTCCGCCTGTTAGAAGCAAACACCAAAGAGTTAGAAGACACAGCTAAGTGCAGACTTCCCTCTTTCAGCCTCTGGTTGCAATTCTTTTGCCCATAATTTACTACCTCTGGCTCCTTGGGCCATGCAGACATCCTGCCATCCTTCTCTTTCATATGAGAGAGGCATTCAGAATACTTTCCTCTTTTCTCACATAAGAGACTTACTCCATTGTGGCAGTTACTGTAGCCTCCTCCCCCTTGCAAACAGCCACTATAGAATCTTGGACCTGTAGGATTCTCTGTCTGCCATGCTTGGGTGCAAGGCCAGGCAAAATGAAGAGGAGAAGAGTTAAGAGAGAGAAGAAGACATTGGTGGAGAATAGGGAACCGGCAAGGTGAGCGTATAGAAAAAAAGAGATTCATGGGGGTTATTTAGTTTCTGTGAGAAACGGGATTACACACTTTGACCTCATTTTGTATTAACAGAACAGATAACTTAATATTTTTTAATGTAGCTGGATAGTGCAGAAACTACCATGAATTCTGGACATTGAAGAAAATCATCTTAAATATATTTTTCTTATTTTGATTTATGTCATATTACCTGATTTATGTCATTCATTAGTATTGTAACGGCAAAAACCGGAGTCACGTTGCCGAGAGAAGCACCGAGAGGTATACGAGGATGCAGAGAGATCAGGTTTATTAATGCCAGCAGGCTCAGAGGGGATCCTCCGCCAAAATCTGAGCACCGCCCCCCCATTCA
The DNA here is from genome assembly GCA_023783475.1 of Daubentonia madagascariensis. Lineage (NCBI taxonomy): Eukaryota > Metazoa > Chordata > Mammalia > Primates > Daubentoniidae > Daubentonia > Daubentonia madagascariensis. Next base: position 73,876 of record JAKFHU010000263.1, on the reverse strand, counting down.
GGAGGACTTCTCTTTTATACTTCAAGAGCAAGGAGGTGATACAGAGAGGCTTATACCAGGAAGTGTACACATGCGGAAGTTACTGTAACTTACAAGGTAGCTGCTGCAAGGGGGAGCTGTTTACGGGAGCAAGAGCTGCATGTGTTAGTCAATTTCAATTTCTTTCTTTGTAACATCAGTTTCACAAACATTCCTGTGGGTGTGGCGATAAGCAGTCTAACAGAGCAGATTGAGCAATTAACACACATAGGGTTACAGCTTGTCCGTTTCAGGGTAAAAGGTTTTTAGCAAATTTCTATCTTTGCCTCACAGTATGTTTGTAGAATATAGATTGTTTTTAAATGCTGTGGTTTCTACATTTTTTTCCTTGTCATAGTTTCAAGGACTCTAACATTGTAAGACATATTGCATGTTTTTCTCTTGATAATTGTTTGTTTTGAAACACCGTGAACTAATTTGACCTGTTGGATTTTGTGGAGGAAATTAAAGAGGAGTCTGGGAAAAGGCGTCGTGGTGAGTTGTACGGTGCACCCAAGTATAAGGAACAGGTGTCTGCAGTCAGCCCACCCTGGCCTGGATTGCCTTTGTTTTTGTTCTCCTAGTCAATGCTTTTCTCACTAACTTCTCTTGTAACCGTGATAAAATGAGTTAGGGCCGGGGTACTAATGATTTATATGTGGACTCAGGTGGTTTGGTGAGGAATCTATGGATATAATCATTTTCCTTGCTGGTAAGCTTTTAGAGATGCCTAGCTCAATCTATCTAGGGGCTTTTTTAGTGCCAGTGAGTACATAGTGAGTGATATAAGGTGCCAAAAGCCCAAGAGAAGATAAGCTCAAGGTGCGACCTCTAAAGATAGATACTGCATTTATAGACCTATTTTTCCCATCTCTTCCAATAATACTGCATATTATGAGATAGGAATTTTTTCAGTGATTGTGTGTGGGAGGGTAATGCTTATCTGAGAAGAAATTATGAAAGATGTGACAATGTAGAGATGGGCTTAAGCTACATAAAGTTTTTCAAGGTTTGCTCCCTTTGACCTGAGCGTCACACTTCAGATAGCCTACTTCTGCCACACTAGTATGTAATGTGAAACTTACAACATATACTAAGTATCTGCAAGCCAGGCCAGTCTCTGTCTTCTCAACATGTTCATGGAAATCCAGGGAATCCATAAGTACTACAGGTTAGGGTAGGTGGTATAAGATGGGCAGGAGTGTGGTAGGATCAGTTCTAATAGCAATAGAAAGTTTATGTATTAAAATATTCATTTCTAACATTCACTTCTATTTAGGCAAATGCTTATCATAGTTTGGTTTGTGGTATTTCCCAACCTCTATAATTATTTACTCTCCATAGTTATACCCACTTAACTCCAGCTTGCACTCTCAGCGTCATCTCAACCTCTAAAATAAATCTTAAATGTAGGAGGAAGAACCTAAAGAGCTTTAGTCCAACCCGGGCACTGTGGCATGTGCCTGTAATTCCAGTGACTTAGGAGGTTGAGACGGGAGTATTGCTTCAGCCCAGGAGTTCAAGACCAGGCTGGGCAACATAACCAGACCCTGTCTCTGAACAAAATTAAAAATTAAAAAAACAAGAGGTTTAGTCCAATGCTCTGGAACTTATCATCAAGTCCTACCACGACCTAAAGCCTCAGTTTTGATAGTTAGAGTGTTGTCTTGTCTCAGAGACCCAGTCCCTGAATTTTGTGCCCATCAGGATAACTGGGACTTGTCTTGGTGTAACAAACCCAGTCCATCTACCCCTGAGGCCCTTCCTTACTCTCTCTATAGTCTCTTTTTGGTTTTATTAAAGACTGGCATCCCTCGAACCCCTACATGGTTCCTGGGGCCCTACCAGATATTAGTAGATTTATTAGTATCAATTACTTAGCTGTTTGGTGCTCCAAATACCCCTTACCCCTATATTTTCCATTCCAGAGTACTGCACACTTGTGCAGGCATTCTTCTACCTCATGTTGTACCCACTCCCATCCAAAGGCCTACTCTTTTCCAGTTCCCATACTTTCTAGAAACCCTATTCTTCCTAGGTCTGGAGGTTTTTGTGTCAACTATAACTGAGTTTGTTTTCATCCCAAGTTTGATCTTTTAGCAAATTGGAAGTGTAAGAGCAGTATAGCTTTTCTAGCTTCTGATAGATTTGTGTCACATTTTGTGACATGTCATGTCTATAGACATTTGTACCATTTGTACTTTTTGGCCACTGTACACTATTGGGTTTATTTCTTAAATTCCTAAAGACTATTTTATAATTTAATGTCAATTTTGAATATTCCCAAGTGTAAGTTTGCAAATTATGTTACAGTAACTTGTATTTTCTTTTTCCAATTAGCAATTTACTAATACTGACACCTTTTTAATTATATGGAAATTTTCAGAATTGGAAATGCTTGTGGATTTAAGGTTGAAATATGACTGTCTCAAAAATGTTAATAAAGCTTGTAGACTTTTTACCCACTCATTCAATTCTTCATTTATTCCATAACTCTAACCTTTCTGATCATCATTTTACCAACCTCTAAAATGGTTGTGAAGATTCCTAAAAATGTATGTAAGATACTTTCATAAATTAAAAACTAAAAAGTAAAAATTATTTTAATAATCTATCATAATTACTCACAGTTTAATCTAGAATTTAGTACTCTATTCTGTTTCAGACCTAGTATAACTCATGCTTTGCTGTTCCACTTGTAGCAGAATTCAGTTTTTCTAATAGGGGCAGAGCTTCATGTCTGATACTGTGTAGAAACCTTGGACTTGAACTCCACTCTCACCTATTTTTTGGTATTTTCTAAAACATAAAAAATGCTGTCCACCTTTAGCATGATACCAGCTACTTGATAGGAACCCAATAAAAACTTGGCTGTAAATGAGAGTGTATGTTCATACAATATTTTTGGAGAGTAATTAGGCAGTATCTTTCAAAGTTTTGTATATCTTTCATTCCAGAAATTCAACTTTTAGGAACTTAGACATAGTTGTATATATGTATAAGGATGTTCACCTTGAAGCATTGTATGTAACAGAAAATTTTTTAAAAACCTAAAACAACTAAAGGTCCATCAATATTGTACTAGCTATGTAAATTATGGTACTTTTAATTATGTTACTTATAATCAATGAAATGCTCTACAGCCATTAAAAAAAGAGAATGCATGTACATGTAAATTGGGAAAATCAGCATTCTAGACACATTGTAGAATATGCATGGTATCCTGCTTTTGTATAAAAATAGGGGATATACATATGTGAAAATGAATATTTATACACAATATACAAAATGTGAATGTAAACACTTGGAAATATCTGGAAGAACACACAAGAAACTGGGGCAGTGGGACTGTTCATTAACTCTTCATTCCTTGGCCTGCCCTATTTGAATTCTGAGGGTGCATGCAGGACCTCATCTGCCTGTGCTACTGGCCGCCAGCCAAGGAGGGCGCTGTAGCCATTAAAGCATTTGACAGACATAAAAAAGATGAGAAGAAACAGTGAAGAGCAAATATTGTTTTCTAGATTCCATGTCTCATTAAACTTGCCAAGCATAGCAGGGATTAGTATCAGGGAAAGCCCGCTTTGAACATGTTGAGAACTGACTTAATTTGTGGCTTGTAGGTTAAGCTTCCTTTTTCACCTGCTGTGACAGCTTTTCTGCATCTCTGGACTTACAACTTAGTCATTTGAGAAAGATAAACACATGGTTTTTATTGACGTCCACATCCACTAACACCAAGCATAGTGTTTGACATAAATACCAAATCTTTCTTGAATGAATGAATGGATTCCCCACCCACATTTGCAGTTATTGTGAATATTCTCCCATACTCTTCCTTCTCTGTGCTATTATCCTAACTCCTCAAGTCCCTCTCTGTGGGCTCTAAGAGTAGATTCCTGAGCTTTCAGAAGAGTCCCTGCTCAGCTCCTTGCCTGAAAGTACATCAGCAAGAGGAGAGAAACCAAGAAGACTCTTTAATTTTCTTTCCTCCACACAGACATGAATCTTTCCTGTATGACATCATGAAAAGCTTCTTTTAGCTGTTATACTCAAGTTATTTTATGCATTGTTGGGATTGTTTAAAGTACGGTAAAGGGGATTATGAAGATGTATAACTGCTCCCAGTGTAGTCTCTGTATATGCGGTAGGGTTAGGGAGATGAACTATCCTTGTGTGGTGGTGAAATGTGGCATTTTTTTCCTGTGTGTCTTACGGAAGTCACCCAAGGAAAAACAGCCACACTATTTGACAGTGACGTCTCAAGCACACTAAAATATGACATAGGGTATGGTAAGTGTCAAATGCTGTGGTAAGAAATACCTAGGCGTTCAAAGGAGGGAGAAATGACTCCAGACAGTTAATCAAGAAAGGCTTCCTTGATTTTGGAGTTGATGACGTAAATTAGTTGCCTAAGGATATTGTCCAGCTAGATGAAGATGATAATGGATCAGTCAGCTCCAAGTCTTTGCAAGAAACTAACTGGAGAGATCGTATGCCTTGTAATTAATTTACTCTTCAAAACTGTGACAATATTATGTGGAAGACTCAACATCATAAATCTGTCCAGTCTTCCTAAATTAATTTATACATTTAACATCATCTCAATAGGAATTTTCTGAGTTAGGCTGATTGTAAAACTCATAGAAAAGTAAACTAAGTATCCAGGAAATTCTGAAAAGGAATATCGGAAGGAGAGAGGTCATCTTGCTCTATCCGATACTAATCCGTATTAAAAGTGTGTTTGTTAGGGTGTAAATTCGTATGCAGGTTGAGAAAGATTTCTCACACAAAGATTAAGATATCAAGAAGTAAAAAGTTTATTCACTTTCAGAAAGAAGGAAATGCAGGAAGGAACGAAGGGAGGGAGGGAGAGGAAAGAAGAGAAAGAGGGAGAGAAAGACAAGAAAGGAAAATGGCGCAGCGCTGAGAGGAAGTAGGGAAACGCCAGCTGCTGAGGAAAAGCGGCTCAGGCTTTTAGAAGGTAAAAATGGCTTTTTTCCCCTTTGCTGTAGACTGATAATGGGAGGCAGCTGGCGGCTGTTTTTGGTTTTTTTTCTTTTTTTCCTTTTCTCCCTGAGGCTGGCTTTGTCAGAGTCCTTGGGATCTGGTTCTGGCAAGAGCTGGGGCAGGGAGCTCACACCCTGTCATCCACTTAGGGCTCGTCAAGGCTGTGAAAATGAAACTCTCAAATAAAACGATTTTAATCTTAACGAGTTGAGTCCCAGGGGGTTGATCAAACAAAAGGGCGGTTGTGCTGTGAGTTTATTCCTTTTACTTTGTGTTTGATAGTTTATCTTTCTCTGTTAGCTAGTTTATTAACAAGGCTGTCCTTTCAGTGTTGTTGGAGCACAGGGGATTTTAGAGCAGTGAAACTGTTATGTATCATACTGTAAGGGTGGATACATGTCACTATATACTGATCAAAACCCATAGGAGGGCTTCACGTACATTAAATTAGTTAATCCTTACAACATTCCTGTCCTGACAAAGTAGCAGTAGTACTAATATCTGCTGTTGAGTGCTTATCTGTGCTAAGCTCAGAGGATAGATGATTGCAATTAATAAATAATTTTATAGCTGTACAACACAAAGAATGAACCACACATAATGTAAACTATGGACTTTGGTTGATAATGATATGTCCAAGTTGATTCATCAATTGTAACAGATGGACCACATTGGTAATGGAATGTTGATGGTGGGGAAGGGAAAGTACATGCAGGAATTGTCTGTCCTTTTGGCTCAGTTTTGCTGTGAACCTGAAACTGCTCTAGGAACTAAAGTCTATGAAAAAAAGGCTGCTGGCACTTCAATAGCCAGGCGGATAAATGGAACAGAGTACGAAGTCCAGAAATAAGCCCTGTACATAAAATAATATTTAGCAATAAAAACCATCCTTCGTATAGATAGACATTTAAGAAATACGTAGAAGTGCCCAAATAGGCACTCCACTTGGAGCTGGATATACAGTGGTGAACAAAAATGCGTTCCCTGCCTTCTGGGAGTTTACAGTCTGATTAATTAGGAGACCAACATGAAACAAACACAGAAATAAATATATAGAAGTGAGTTTATTTTTTCCTTCTGATCATTCTGGAAGAAAGGATTGTAATATACCTTGAACGTTCCAGGAGAATCTTTCCTTCAAATCTCAGTGTGTGTTAGCATCTCAGGGCTTGAATAGATGCATAATAATAGAGTTTTAAGTACACACTTGCTCTTTCTTATTTTGCTTTCTCTGACAGAGTTTTGAAAAGAATCTTGCTCCAGAAGAATGCTTTTCCCCTTTGGATCTTTTAAACAAAATCCAAGAACAAAATGAAGAACTTGGACTGATTATTGATTTAACATATACTCAACGCTATTATAACCCAGAGGTAAATGGGACCTTTAATTGAAAAGAACTTTCTTCATTCTGATGCTAAAATCATTTATAGTAATTCAGTAATAGTTCAGTAGTTATCATCTTGTGCTAATGTGAAGCCTGGCCTTCTTTCATGGGTAGTAAGTTTAAAAGGCAACCAAATAGTTTCCTTAATTATGTGTTTTTAATTGCTGTTTCAAAATGAGGTTGAGGACATGAATTGAACTGTAATATTTGGCAGTAGGCTCTGTGTGTGCTTAAGAAATTCTTCCGTATTCTGTATTTTGAAAATGAAGTCAACTTAGTAAGACTAATAGTGGCCTGAAGGGAAAGAAAGGAATATCCGTTATGTCTTTCACACCTATTTTAAACAGTTGCCCGAGCATGTATAAATAACATGGAAAAAGACAGTTGTCCTCTAAGTTTTATGATTTCTTCTCCTAATATCTGTTGATACAACACAGAGACCTACATATTATGTGGGCCGCATGTGGCATATCATTGGGAAAGAATGACCCTCCTTCTCACCAGTTCCATGGCTTTTGGAAACAGTAAGACCTAAGGTTTGTTAATATTTGTATGGCAGTTTGCCATTTAGAAAGTACTTTCATATGTATTAACTTACTTAATCCTCACAACAATCCTGTGCTGATGAAGTAGCAGTAGTACTAATATCTCCTATTGAGTGCTCATTCTGTGCTAAGCTTAGAGGCTAGATGAGTACAATGAAATAGTTTTATAGATGACAAAACAGGCTCAGGAAAGGTAGAATTAAAAGTTGAATTTACATAATATAATATTTATCATTTTAACCATTTGTAAGTGTACAATTCAGTGGCCTTAAATACATTCACAGTGTTGTATAACCATCACCACTGTCTATACCCAAACTTTTTCATCATCCCTGACAAAATCTCTATAACCATTACACAATAATTCCCCTTTCTCCCCTCCCCCTATCCCCTGCTAACCTTTAGTCTATTTTCTGTCTCTATGAATTTGCCTATTCTAGGTACCTCAAACAGGTGGAATCATAAAATATTTGTCTTCTGTCTGGTTTATTTCACTAAGCATGTTTTCAAGGTTCATTCATGTTGTAGCATATATCAAAATTTTATCCCTTTTTATGGCTGAATAATATTACATTGTGTGCATATACTATGTTTTGTTTATCCATTTATTGATGGACACTTGGGTTGTTTCCACCTTTTGGCTATTGTGTATAATGCTGCTATGCACGTTGGTACACAAATATTTGTTTGAATCCTTGCTTTCAGTTCTCTTAGATGTATAGCTAGGAGTGGAATTGCTGGGTCAAATTGTAGTTTTGTGTTTAACCTTATTAGAAACTGCCAAACTTTTTTCCATAGTTTGCTCTTCTTGTTTTTAAACTATTATCACATGCTGGTGAGGATGTGCAGAAAGGGGAACTCTTTGGTGGGGATGCAAATTAGTACAACCATTATGGAAAACATATGGAGATTCCTCCAAAACTAAAAATAGAACTATCATACAATCCAGGAAACCCACTTCTGGGTATTTATCCAAAGGAAAGGAAATCAGTATATACTGTTTATTGCAGCACTGTTCACAATAGCAAAGACATGGAATCAACCTAAGTGTCTGTCAGTGAATGAACGGATAAAGAAAATGTGGTGTACTTCTACAATGAAGTACTATTTGACCATAAAAAAGAATGAAATCATGTCATTTGCAGCAATGTAGGTGAAACTGGAGGTCATTATGTTAAGTGAAATAAGCTAGACACAGAAAGACAAATATCGCATGATCTCACTCATAGGTGAGAGATTAAAAAAAGTTGATCTCTTGAAGGTAGAGAGTAGAATGATAGTAACTAGAGGCTGGGAAAAATGTGGGTGTGTTGGGGACGGATGAACAAAGGTTGGTTAATGGTGTAAACATCAGTTAGATAGAAGGAATAAATTCTGATATTCAGTAGTAGAGTGACTATAGTTAACAACAATGTATTGTGTGTTTTGAAATAGCTAGAAGTGAGGACTTGAAATGTGCTCAACATATCGAAATGATAAATGCTCAAGGTGATGGATATCCTAAATATTCTGACTTAATCATTACGCATTCTATGCAACAAACTATTACATGTACCCTATAAGTAAGTACAAATATTGTGTCAATTAAAATAAATAAGTAAACTATTATCACAAATTGCAAATATATACAGGAGACATAATACTTGTGGGTGTTCATTGTACACCCATGAACTTATTCACCTTTAATACTTATCAACTGATTGCTATCGTGTTTCATCTGTACCCCTACCCAATTCCATATTGTTTTGAAGCAAATCCCGGGTGTCATATAATTTTATGTGTACATTTTTGGTATATATACTTAAAATACTTAACTTTTATTCCTTAATATCATTTAATATCAAATATCTGGGCCAGGCACGGTGTCTCACGCCTGTAATCCTAGCACTCTGGGAGGTGGAGGCGGGAGAATTGGTTGAGCTCAGGAGTTTGAGACCAGCCTGAGCAAGAGGCTACTTTTCTACTAAAAATAGAAAAATTAGCTGGGCATGGTGGCATGTGCCTGTAGTCCCAGCTACTTGGGAGGCTGAGGCAGGAGGACCACTTGAGCCCAGGAATTTGAGTTGCAGTGAGCTATGATGACACCACTGCACTCCAGCCTGGGTGAAAGAGCCAGACCCTGTCTCAAAAAAAAAAAAAAGAAAAAGAATGTTTGAGGGTGATGGCCCGGGAAAAGGCAGAGTGATGGAGTTGTTAAGAGCACAGGGTCACCCAGATCTGAGTTTTAATGGTGAAGTTGACACTTTGAGCTTTTGGGCGGCTTCAACTCCTAAACTTCATGGGAAAAGATGCCTTTATAATGGAGGGATCTGGCAGGACATCACCTTCACCAAGTGACCAACTTAGCATCAACCATAATAGGATCAAATGACATTATGTGCCTCCTGATGAGATGCAACAATAAGACCACAAACACCATCCATTTACTATTATTCCTAAAAATATGTAAACTGACACTAATGACAAAACACATCCAGATTGCACAGAATCCTGGAAGACATCTCGTGTCTTAAAACAAAAATGTCAACATCATTTTAAAAAAAGGACTTTTCTAGATCAAAGAAGACTAAGAGGCAGGACAACCAAACACAATGCAGGGTTAAGTGCCATATCAGCAACTTACTTTGAAGTAGTTCGGCAACAAGAAACTATGTGTGTGTGTAGGTAGTTAGCAGAGAGCAAGCAAATGCGGCAAGGGTTAACAAATGGTGAATTTATGTGAAAGGTATACAGATGTTCCTTGTACTATTCTCAATTGTTATGTAGGTTTGAAATTTTTTGAAATACAGGGTTGAGAGAAAGACTAATTCTGTTTCTTCACTTGTAAAATCTGAGGATTGCAGTGAGGGCTAAATGAGATCATGCATATGAAGTGCCTAGAGCATAGTAACTGCGCAGGAAATGTCAACTGTGTACTTTATTCTTAAGTTATCTTTACCTCTCCACTTTGTAGCACATGGTAGGATTACAGTTCCCCACCCTTTCTGAAGTTGGAATCGCCTCATGGCCGGCTTTGCCAATGGAACAGATTATCTGTTGCTTCCACGTGGAGGCTCCCTCCCAGCTGTGCTTCCATCCCCAGAGAACATGTTAAGATGAAGCCTTCAGTGGTCTGGGCTCCTGAGTCACCACAATGACTCTTTCCACCGATTCATGCTGGCTATGCACAATGAGCAAGACAAACTTGTGTTGCATTAAGCCAGTTAACTTCAGGGACCGTAACTGCAGCCCAATTAAGCCCAACTAACCCAGAGTCCACAAACGACAGCCCTGCGGTCAAATCCTGCCCACCACTTGTTTTTGTAAAGTTTAACATGGACACAAGCATGCTCCACATTTCTGTATTGCCTGTGGGTGCTTTCACACTACAACAGCAGAGCTGAGTGGTCACAACAGAGACCGTACGGCGCGCAAAGCCGAAAATATTTACCATCTGGCCCTTTACAGAAGTTTGCTCACCCCTGACATAGTAAATCTTGACTGATACAATTGAAATGTAAGATAAAGTGAGAAAAGAAATCCAACCATTCATAAAAGACAATTTTACACTAGCTGTGTGACCTTGGACAAGTTAATATTTCTGTCGTCTTTTAGTTGCCTCCTATGTAAAATAGGGGTAATAACAGTATCTACCTCATAAAGTTGCTGTGAGAATTAAATGAATTCTTGGGCGTAAAACATTTAGAACCGGGATCCAGAGGCTTGGACGAGGTGTGGTGGAGTAGCCAGAGTCAGGGGAGGGATGTGAACTGATAGATGTAAAACCACTAAGGCAAGCATTCAGTAAGTGTTTGCAATTTTTATTCCAATTATATGCAAATAAAATCAATGGTTTCTTTAATGCTGCAATTTCTGTTACTATTTACAGCACATCACAAAACATCTTTTGTTGACATTCTACAAATGATACCATCCAATAATGTCCCAATACATTCTTCTTGTGAAGAGAGTTTATATATCTGTAAAAACAAAAGACAAATTATGACTTGGTATATATTCATGCACAAACTGTCATATAGAAACATGTATAAGTAAAATTATTTATGATTCAATTATTGGGTTAATGTTCCAAAATCACAAATTACAAAGGTGATTAAAATATTCAAACTGGATGGCAATTCATTACTTATGTCAAATATTCTCTCTAATGTACAGTTATGGTGATAACTCTGTGAACATAAAAACCAAATTTGTATCAATTTTAAAACCACACATCAAGATAGTAATTTCATACTATCTTTATTTTACATCTTAAATGTATCACACATAAGCTTGAAATTTAAAAGGCATCCACGTTCTGTCTTTTTTTTAATTTAGAGACAGGGTCCTGCTCCATTGTCCAGGCTGGAGTGCACTGGCACCATCAAAGCTCACTGCAACCTTGAACTGCTGGGTTCAAGTGATCGTCCTGCCTCAGCCTCCCAAAGTGCTGGGATGACAAGTGTGAGCCACTGCACCTGGCCCTAAGATCCACTTTCTTAATTAAAGTGGAGAATGGCTTGTCAACCAAGTTTGTAATTATTAATGTATTTTACAAAAACGTGTACCTCACAGTTCTTTGTATATATATTTTTTCAAATAATTTTAAAAACTTACAAACCTTTTTGACTTCTGGAATATTCGTTATTTCAGGAAGATTTTTCAGAGAAACCTGATGACCTTCTACTTGAGATACTAGGTATTCTGGATTTATTTGTTTTTCTCCCTCTTCAATGTAAACAATTAGAATTGAGGTGTCATTGGCTGAAGTACCAAATTTTTTCAAAGCCTCGGAAATCTAAGAAAAAGTACAAAACCACAAAAGACAATTAACAAGTGTTTCCTATGTCTGAAACATCTCCTGATCTACCCTCTTGTCAGGTTCTTATTTTTCATATCCTAATAGTGTTCTCTATTTTCTGCCTAGTATCTCTAGTTTCTGCCTAGTTTTCCCTTCAATAATCCCTTTCCATCAACTACTGGTACTGCCTCTGAAGTACTCTGTAGTTAAAGCTGCACCTTGTTCCTATAGAATCAAGACCAGACTTTTTGATTGCACAAAACCACTCCTCCCTCTGGCCCTAAGTGACCCTCCAGCCAGGCACCTCTGCCTTCTGGCCAGTCTGGACTGCTTGGATCCTGTCACATTTAATGCCATTCTGCCTGTGCTTATGCTTTGTTATCTACCCCACCGCTTTCTGCTTTCTCCCCACCGCTTGGCTGCTGAACTCATGCTTCAAGGTCCACAGTTCAAATGCCACTCCCCACCACACCCTCCTGCCTCCAGAATGAATGGCTTCTTTGCCTTTCCCCAAAATTTGAATTCATATTCCCATATATCATTTATCCTAGGGCATTTTAACTTTTGTCTTGTTTCTCTGCCTCTTCATGGGAATGTACTTGCTTCTTTTGCCCCTAGAATTGTAACTGGAAGAGGGACAAGTTCAATTGATGTTCATTGAATTCAATAGTTTCTTCAATTATTTCAAATGATCTCAAAGAAATAATTATCTGGTAAATTTTATTCCAGGCACTGGGGAATTACATTACCATGCTGAAATAACTGCAATTCATAAACTTTTCAATCAATTGTATTTTAAACCATGCCATGGGCTTCCTAATTTTTTTCTTGATGATATTAGTGCCTGGTTGAGTTATTAATAGTGGTATTAACACTAGAACTTCATTTGCAAAATTTCAGTTATTTTTTTATGTGCTATATGTGGGATGTCTTTAGCTCAATAATTTTTGAGGAAGTACTACTATGAGTATTTCAAACCACAAGCTCTTGCTATGCACTGGGTATGGAGTGAGGATATGTTAAGGGCTGTTATAAATACAAGAAAGTTCCTGGTATATGGAAAAGACACGGATCCCACCCTAAAGGAGTTTACAGGAAAAGTGAAAGACATGCATGCTAACACACAAACTATCCATGCCTAATGCTTTATCAGTTAGGTTTCTGTCAGCTTCTTAAGCAAAAATACTTGAGGAAGCTTCCTGACCCAAATGGTAAGAAGGACAGATAAAAGTAGCCTTACTTAATTTAGCTAAACTATTGTTTACTCACATGTAAACCATCTAGTGAGACAGTGCTAAACCTCAACTCTCTGTCCAGAGCCCTCTTCATTATTATTTTGGTTTATTACTAACAAGTAGATTGCAGGAATTTACCTTCCAACCCAACACTGGGGAATACATACGTAATTATGACAAGGTCAACAAAAATAAAGTCAGTCAATTCCACATTACATTGTTATTTGGGGAAAGGTTGAAAATAATTTCAGTAGACAGAGTTCTTGTCTTCATTTTTCCCAGTTTGTAGAGGTGAACTGCTTTGTTTGCTGCCGTAAGTATCTGAAATGGATCGACAATCTACCACAGAGAGCAAAAAAAATTACACACGTAGAATCTGAAGACACATGCCCCATCTCATGGTAACTCCAGTGTCAAGCTGTTTTATTGCATCACAGTTCTTATGGACTGTATTTTCAAAACTATTATCTCAAGGGCCCGGGTAGTTAGAAAATTATATGTAGGATTTTAAAGCTGCAAGGAACTTATATAAACAGAAAAGATTTTAAAAATAACATTTATTGAGAGCTAATGTTACGGGAAATGTCACTAAACATTTCACTTGAATTATTTTATTTAATCCTCAAAACTACCCTATGAAATTGACATTATTATTATTTGTATGTAATAGATGAAGAAACCAAGGCAAAGAATGTCTGGGTTGGAATCCCAGCTCTGTCATTTACCACCAGGCATTTGCCACCTTGTCAGAGCCACATCACCACCTTTCCTATTTCCTAGGGCAGGGCCTGGCACTGTTTGTTTGCTGCGTAAGTATTTTCCCTATTAAATTTAATTGGTATCGTGTCAGTTTTGATCAGTTAGACTTTTTCGGGGAAAAAAAGACATTTTATCTGATGAAATGAAACAACAAAACTTTTGTACGGAGTGACCTATAATCAATTCACCAAACTTCCACAAATCTATTCCATTTTTAGTAATGCCCACTATGGTCAATTTATCATTCATACACACTTTGTATTTTACCACTGTTGGATTTATCAATGAGCCATCAATGGTGCCTTCCGTGGCCTTTTTCCTCAAGTCTCCTGCATTTTTTACATCTTTAAATAAGAGAAGGGTCACCCAGCATTCAGGGAAATAGGTCCAGCTGATGTGTTAACTGCATTTCATAGATAAGCAGGATTCTATTGCACAAAACCAAAAAGACCAATAGATTTCTTTTGTTTAAAAGTTAACATTATGATTCATTTCTTAACAAATATTCTTGCTAACAAATAAATGAAAATAACTTTAATTAAGATGACACAACTGTTAAACTAGAGAAATCCATCCCCCAAAGCCATTTGGCATCCTGGTGAGATGCTGTCTTCCTAACCCTGCTGAGCTGTTTCTAGTTCCTTTACCATGCCTGGGGAAAAGCCAAGGGAGCGAGCTGGTCCCCTGTTTGTTCAGATGGGGCAGGCTCAGATGCATGGTGGAGGGGCTGCTTCCCCCGCAGACAATGAAGAGAAAATGCCAGAAATTTGGGGGACCACAGGTTACTTATGGTATTAATGAAAGCTTACTCCAGTTTAGCCGTTTTAACTCTCTGATGTCACCATTTTATTTTAGCAGGACCTAAACACAAATATTAGGAAGAAAATAATTTCAAAGAGTAAAGTACCACACTTGATGCAAAGATATTCATTCCACACATGGAAACTAAGCAGAGAGGGTATAATTATCAAATAGTCAGTAACATTGGCCCTTCCTTAGACACAACCTTAACAAAGAAAGGGCAGGGATTATACAAAGACATAAAAGCACATAAAAGACAACCTGAATAGCTAACAGCCAATAGTGGTGGCTCACACCTGTAATCCCAGCACTTTGGGAGGCCCAGGTGGGGGGACTGCTTGAGTCCAGGAGTTTGAGACCAGCCAGGGCAACATAGCAAGACCCCACCTCTACAAAAACATTTTCAAAGATTAGCTGGGCGGGCACCTGTAGTCCCAGCTACTTGGAGGCTGAGGCAGGAAAATCACTTGAGCAATCAGTTTGAGGTTGCAGTGACCTGTGATCACGCCACCGCACCCCTACATTCCATCCTGGGTGACAGAGTTAAACGCTGTCTCTAAAAAAAAAACACACACACAAATTGAGTAACTGGAAAGACATAACTATATCCTTGAACAAACTGAGTATTGCAAAAATTAAACATATGAAGCCAGGTGTGGTAGCTCGTACCTGTAATCCTAGCATTCTGGGAGGCCAAGGTGAGAGGATCACTTGAGGTCAGGAGTTGGAGACCAGCCTGAGCAAGAGCAAGACCCCACTCTACCAAAAATAGAAAAATAGCTGGGGTGGTGGTGTGTGCCTGTAATCCGCAGCTACTCAGGAGGCTAAGGCAGGAGGATCGCCTGAGTCCAGGAGTTTTGAGGTTGCAGTGAGCTATGATCACACCACTGCACTCTAGCTGGGGAAAACAAAGCAAGACCCTGTCTCAAAAAAAAATTATTTATTTACTTTTTTGTGAGACAGGCTCTTGCTCACTCTGTTTCCCAGGTAGAGTACAGCGGTACAATCATTGCTCCTTGCAAACTCAAACTCTCAGGCTCAAGCGATCTTCCCACCTCAGCCTCCCTAGTAGCTGGGGTTACAGGCACACACCACCACACCTGGTTACGTTTTCTATTTTATGTAGAGATGGAGTCTCACTATTTTGCTCACGCTGGTCTTGAACTCCTGGCCTCAAGTGATCCCTCCCACCTTGGCCTCCCAAAGTGCTAGGTTTACAGAGGTGAGCCACCAGGCGGGGCCAAAAATTTGATCTTTAAAACAATTTCAACCAAAGTCTTGAGATGTTTTGGTGGGGCAATTTGATAGGTTTTATTTTATCCTTTTACCTGGTAGTTTCCGTTTCTAGAGCTCTTCCTAAGGGAATTAATTGGAAATCCAAGGATTATATAATGTGTCCCTCTCATCATTGTAACAGTGAAAAGCTAAAAACAACCTATCTAGCCAAGAACAAAATTGGTCGTGACTAAACAACCATTGAAACTGTGGTCTTGACGATGTGTGAAAACACCAATAAATAACTTCAGGTGAAAATATCTAAATGGAAAACAAAACATAAAATGTGGTCAAACTGTGGGGTTTTTAAGAAGCTGCATATTTTAAAAAAATACTAAAAAGAAAACACACCAAAAAGTTAGTAAGTTATCTCTGGCTTCGTGGATTTGCATCTGACTTTTTCCGTTACAAACAGAAAAAAATATTTGTGAATAATGTCCTGGCACACAGTAGTTCAATCTTCAGCCACGCTGAGGTTCACCGAAAAAAACGGACACAGAAAGATATAGCCAGTAAGATCCCAAGTATAATATATTAACGAGCACACATTCATAAAGTCCTGAATTCTCACCTCCGAAACATAATTTTGATGTGTCCACTCTTCTCCCATACCCTAAGCCACCACCTCGCGCCTACAGCAGTAGCCTAAGAGGGTTCCCCTCACAATTCCCGCCCTCCTATGGGAATCTCCATCCGCAGACATAGACAACCTTTCAAAATGTAAGTCTGAGCTTGTCATTCTGCTGCTCCCACCATGAAGCCCTCAATTGTGCCACCGAGTTCCACCCTCTCCGATCTGGGCCCTGCCTGCCTCTTTTGCTACCGCCGCAACGGCCTTCTCTCCGACTCTGCCCCTCCAACAGGCACTTCCCCGGCTCTCTTCCCTCGTCTCTGCCCGGCTCATTCCTCCCTCCCTTCAACTCCACGTGCAGTCTGTTTCCCAGAGCGTCCTGGGCCACGGGACTCGCTCCTTCTGAGGTCTCCTCACAACCTGAATGAATCACTCGCCTATCGGTTCCGTGATTCCCCGTTAACCACGGCTCTGGAGGGCAGGAGGCTGACGAGCCTGCGATTCCGTACCGCATTCCCAGGGGCCGGCCTCGGTAGGCGCCTGGTAAATAGCGGCTGAGGGAACCACGGGCGCTGCCCGAGAGAGAAAACTGTTGAAGCCGCCCTGCCCGGGCCCTCCCCTCCCCGGCCGCGCCGCGGCTGAGCTGGGCGCACTCACCGTCGGGCCCGCGGCACGCCTCGGAAGCGCTGCCCCTCGGAAGCCAAACCCTCCACTTCCGGAACCGGTGCCCGCTCCTCGCCCTCCCCGACTCCGTTTCCGGGTAGGCGGGCCCGGGGTCGTGGTGTCTTTCCGGGGACCGGCCGGAGGGAGGCACCCGGCCGTCGTCCCACCTACTCCTCCGCGGGCCCCTCCTCCTAAGCCTAAATCCCGTTGCGGACGCGAAGGAGGACAGGGGATTTTGGTCACTTCCGGCGAAGGAGGCAGAGAGGCTCCACGGGCCGGAGCCGGGAAGTGAGGTCTGGTTTTGGCCCTCGGCTTTGTCGTCTTTGTCTTAACCCGTGTTGGGCCTCGCAAAGAGGCGTCGTCGGTTTCTTCTTGTGCTGAGCCAAGTATTGACCGAGATGAGTTGTACGTACTTTCCGGTGCCCGACACTCCTCAGTTCTTTTTCGGGGTAGGCGGGACTGTTGGCTTCGTGCTCTCCCAGCGATCGTTTGGGTAGGATCCCCTGGAGCCGACCGCGCTCGGTGATTTTCTTCGGTTATTTAAGGGACAGGGTAGCAACCTCTTCCTTCATCTAGAGCAGGCTCAGGAATTTGATTCGCCATCCCTGGACGTGTCAGCCTCCCGGTGAGGAGGTAACCCCCTAAACAGGCTGTAAATTACTTTGCATGTTCTTGTGCTTTGGGCTCATCTTTATCAATACTTTGCTTGATGGGAAGACAGGCAAGTAAATATGGTTGTCGGATGGATATGTGCTATGGAGAAAAATAGAGAGAAGAGGGGGAGTGCTAGGCTGCCGGTATTACTATTTCAGATAGGATGGTTAAGAAAGATCAAGAAAGCTCAAAAGTTCTGAGACAGTTGTGGCCTTAGCCTATTTAAGGAATAGCAAAGAGAAGGTGGCTTGAATACAGTGGAGATATATATATTTTTTATTTATAGTTTTAAATTTTATTCTGACAAAAGACTGGTGTCCAGATTATATAAAGAACTACAAGTCAGAAATAATAAGAAAAACAACCTAATTAAGAATGGGTGACATATTTAAACAGATACTTCACCATAAGATACTCAAAAGGCAAAAATAAATAAATAAAAAGATGCTTAACATCATTAATCATTGGAGAAATGCAAATTAAAAACACAATGAGATACTACACACCCATATGATGACTCAAATTCAAAAGGCTGACAATACCAAATGTCAAAGATGCAGAACTGTAATCCTTATTTATTACTGTTCTTAATGTAAAATGGCATAACCACTTTGGAAAAGAGTTTCGCTTTATTTTATAAGATTAAACATATACTTACCAGCAGTTTCACTCCCAGGAAAAATGAAAACATGTCCACACAGAGGTTTGTGTGAAGCAGGTTCACTGTGCACTGGTTAGCAACTTGTCTGAGTCCAGAAAAACAACACCCACGCACACAACTACGCATAGGCATCGAGACACAACAGAGACTGGAATTCATTGCCAGCTGGTCTCCTAAGGCTCAGGAAAGCTGCCAGGGTGTGGAATCTTGTCCCCATTAGCATCACAGCTGAAGGACCCCAGAAAGCAGCCCTCCCTCAGTTTTATACCTCAGAGGAGCTACATGACACACTGGGCTAAAGTGTTGAAGGACATCCTGTTTCTAGGGGATACTGGAACAGAGACTGAGCTGTTGTGGGCAGTCCCTCTTTATTGCAGGATGTTGCATTGCCAGCACATTCTAGTTATTCTTGAGAACCACAAACAAGAAAGGGGAAGAACTAGTCGGTCCAAGGCCATCTGGAGAACTGTCTGGCAGTCTACCCCCTAACCTAGATTTTCCCCCTTAACAAAGCTGTCCGTTTCATATGCCCACAGACCTCCCCAGATCTGGAGGCAAGGTTTGTCGTGTCAGATCAGTGCAACACCTTGACTGACACAATCTCAGTGCAACATTTTTGAGCCATAGCCAGAATACACTTCACTAGGCCCAGGAGGACCACTACCACAAGCAGGATGATCAGGCCTGCCTGGAACACAACCTAGCCCTGGATCCTAGTGATCCAGGTAAGATGTTGCTAAGGAGGTCAAAAAGGATCCTTCAGATGGTCCCAATGTCTGCAGCCAGTGAGTTTGCTTCCAGATCTCCTCTACTTATGTTTCTACAACATATGAGGTGTTCATCTAGTTATAGCAGGAGCTGTTGGCAATGGAATACACTCCTCCCAGTTGTGTGAATGGAAATCTAGAGCAATTCCCTTGTTTAAAACAATCTTACCAAGGGGGTTGAAGGATGTTTGCAGCGCTGCCAAGGCAGTGGTAGTGGAGGAAGCAACGTTTGCCATGGTCAGGGACAGATTTCTTGTCATTTTTTCACGTGCACTGACTCCCATGTATGGTATCAAAGATTTCATAAAGGACATAAGCCCAGAGTCAGTTACACCTCCTGGCAGGTCTCTTGTAAGCCTGGTGTACAACTTCAGGCTGCTGGCCCACTGGTGTGTCTAATTTCCAGAGGTAATATCTAGGGACACCCCTGGTGTGCCCAATGTACAGGATCACACCATTCACCAGCATTTCAAGCATGACATTGCCCATCCCATATCTGGGTCACCTCCGGAACTGCCCAGAAAAAGATGTAGCCCTCAGATGTAGCACCTCTTCCCCCATTTTATTATTCAGTAACCCATTCATGGGCATGGAGGCATTGGCTTTTGCCAGACAAGTCTCAAATTAGTTACATGAACTCAGTTTCCCCATTCAATATTGCTCATGAAGCCCGTACAGAGAGAGTTTGCAATAGTCCAGTCCTTGTTTTTGTTGTCACCACTGGGATGCTTCTCATCGGTGTAATCAAAGGAATGTGGTGTATCAGAAGTACCAGCCCACCGAGGTTTGTCTAACTGTGGTCATGACGTTTTGCCACCCCGTTTAGGCCAATTAAAACAGGGCACCTCCAACTCCTTCCTGTGCGGCGGGAGCCAGATCCTTGTTTGGTGAGCCAGGGCTCAGGTTCTGTTGGTGTATGCCATGGCCACTTATCACCGGCAGGATGAGAAGGCCGCTGAAGTCTGACGAGGTCCCGCAGGGCAGATCCAGCACTTCCATCAGGTTACCCTTGCTGGCCACAGCTTGGGAGAGCCTAACAAAGGCATTACGCTTCCAGGCCTCTGCTGTCATGTCCTTGAGGAAAAAGCAGGCTGACTAGTTAGTGCCCCACCCCTCCTCCCTCCCAGGCTCTCAGGTCCCCTTTCGGATAGGGGTTGGGCTGACTTGGTGTAGTGACCGTCTGCCTGTCCCAGGCCCCAGGCTACTACCTCTGCGGGCATCCATTGCCCTTGTTGCTTGACGCAGGCCTTTCAGCCTCAGTCATCCAGTCCTGGAAGAAAGGTCATGTCCTGAACAAACTTGACATGTTTCATAAGGTCACCCACCTGTATGGAAGGATCAGATGTCCCCACGTTTCCCTTGCATTGCAGTATAGTGTTTGGTGTCCATACTGCCCTAGTCAGAGTCAGATGGGGACACCACCCCACTAGCAGGCTGTCTTGATGTCCTTTCTTCAGTTGCTTTCTGAGTGGCTGGTGCATTGTTCAACAGTTCCTTTAGCTTGTGGATGACAGGGTGCATGTAAAGTCCATAGAATTCCATGAGAGTGTGCCCACTGCCATGTTGCTTGGGCAGTGAAGAATGTTCCTTAAAGTCCCATGGGGTAGCCAAAAACATGACGTTAAGTTCCTCTCAAGGGCAGCTACGGTAGTCCCAGCATCCACATGAAACATGTATTTGTCCATTCCAACAGCAAGCTGTTGCCATAGTCCTTGTCCCCAAATAGGATTATTTTAACAGTCTAGTCGCTCAGTTGCCAGATGGCTGGCGTGTTGGCAACAACCCATGAGTCAGTGAAAATGTAGCAAGATACAGTAGCAGGTAGGAGTGGATATGCCCCACTGTTGTGAGTCAAATTCTTGACTGTGAGGGGGCATGCCCCTCAGGTGGCAGAGATGTTCTGTGCCACAAGCAGCCAAAGTGTCAATGCTTCTAATGCACTCATTGGTGGGAACCACAGTCACTGGCACCTGAAATGGCCTGAAGGGCCCCACCTACAAGCAGATAAACACTGTGGGTAACCAAGTTCATCCCCAAACCAGCTTAATTTTTCCCCTAAAGGAAACTGGAAATATTGTCATGTGGGCTTCAGTATCCAAGAAGCCCAGAGAAGTCTGAATTTCCCTCTTTTACCATTTTATCTTGATAGAAGTTTAGGGCCATTGGCCTCCAGTGGGGAGCCATAGACCCTGGCCCCATTCGTAACTGTGCCATTCAGCCTGAGACATTTGGGTTTGCAACGTCCCTTTATCAAATACATCAACCCAGCTACATGAGACTTCCCTGGCCTTTCTCAATATCTGCCCTTTAGCTCATGCGTCTGCCTCTCTATGAAGGCCCACAGTGTGCATGGGGTTCCTCTCAGATGCCTCAGGGACCATCTGAATACCTCTTTTCTGCTCCCTCTTGGGTGCCTTAGGGTCCATTTGAGGTACTTACTCTCCAGCCAGGAATGAGTGATCACACAGTGCCCACTAACCAAGGGATTCTCCGGTATACTTCCGTTTCCACCTTACTTTCTCTCTGCCTCAACCCATGCAGCCAGCTTACTCACATCCATAGGGTGTGTGCGCATATATGACCCATGTCCCACTTATCACCCTTCCTTCCTCACAAAACATCCAGCTGCAAGTCCAGCCCCTGTACCTCCAGGCTGACATCTTGACCCTGGGCCAGGTATTGGAGGAGGGGGATCACCCCCCTCTCTTCACCAGGAGGCGATGATTCTGTCAGACTGGACCCTGCTCACTTTGACAATTTTGTGAAGCAGGTCCATTGTGCACTAGCTACCGACTTGTCAGAGTCCAGTGAGACAGAACACAAACACAAGTTAACATGAAGCCGGTTTAATCCTTACAGATTGGCAGCGAGGCAGAACAGAAGCGTGGAATTCATTGTGAGCTGGTCTCCCAAGGCTCAAGCAAGAAAGCTGCCCAGGGCAGATGGAATCTTGCAAGTGGGCATATGCCCCACTTGTACCACAGCTGAGAGATACCAGAAATCAGCCTGCTCTGGGTTTCATGCCCCGGAGGGCCACATGACACGCTAGGCTAAAGCATTGAAGGATATCCTGTTTCTAGGAGGGGGACTGGAACAGAGCCCAGTTATTCTGGTCAGTCCCTCTTTACTGCAGGATGTTGCATTCCCAGCACATTCTATAATTATTCTTAAGAACCACAGTAAGAAAGTGGGGAGAACTGGATCAGTCCAAGGCCACCTGGAGAACTGTCCTAAAACTTGTACATGAATGTTCATATCAATTTTATTCATAATAGCCAAAAACTGGAACTAACTAATGCCCAACAACATATCAGTAGATAAACTGTGGTAAATTCATACAATGAAATAACACTCAGTAATAAAATGGAACAAAGTACAGTTGCTTCCAACAATACTTGCAACAGGGACCTAAAAAATATGCTCATCAAAAAAAGCAAGAAACTAAAATTACATTAATATAATGATGATTGTATGATTCCACTACTATAAAACTCTAGGAATTACAAATTCATTCTACAGTGACTGAAAGCAAATCAGTGGTTGCTTGGGATGGGGAGTGGGAGACAATGACTGGAAAGGACCCCAAGGGAACCTTTGGGGCAAAGCCAATGTGTTCTCTATCTTGATGTGGTGTTAGTTACAAAACAGCATAAATTTCTCACAATTCATCAAGTTACGCAGTTTAGAAAAGTACATTTTATAGGCTATAAATTATGCCTTAATAAAGTTGATTAAAAAATAGACATTAAAAATGTTGTCTCAGTTCATTGCTGCTTATTTGTTTAAACCACCAAAAGCTAGAAACCAACCAAACATTCATCAAGTGAATGGATAAATAAATTGTCAGCTGGGTGCAGTGGGTCATGCCTGTAATCCCAGCACTTTGGGAGGCTGAGGTGGATCACTGCAGGCCAGGAGTCTGAGACCAGCCTGGGCAACATAGCAAGATCCTCGTGTCTGCTAAAAATTTTTTGAAAAAATTAGCCGGGCATGGTGGCGTGTTCCTGTAGTCCTAGCTACTCAGGAGCCTGAGGCAGGAAGATCGCTTGCACCCAGGAGTTTAAGGCTGCAGTGAGCTATGACTGCACCACTGCACTCCAGCCTGGGTGACTGGAGACCCCGTCTCAAAAATAAAAGAAGAAAGAAAAAAACCACATTGTCATATATCCATACAATGGAATATAACTGGACAATTAAAAAAATCAACTATTGCTATATACAGTAATATGGATGAATCTCAAAATAATTACGACAAATAAAAGCCCGATAAGAGTACATACAACATGATTCCATTCATATCAAACTAATCTATATAGTTTTATATAGATCAGTGCTTGATTGGGTAGGGGGCCTGGGGTGGAAAGGGGGGATTACAAAGGGATATGAGGGAACTCTGGGGCAATAGATATGTTCTACCTTGATTGTGGTTAAGAGCTTCATGGATGTACACAAGTCAAAACATATCAAATTATATACTTTAAAAAAATGTACAGTGTATTGTATGTTAATTATATCTCAAAAGCTGTTTAAAAAATATGAGACACTTTGCATCCATTGAGGTACAAACAAAAATTAAAAAAAAAAAAGAAACAACTCTACATCTTTTTATTGGAATAACTAAAAGAATAAAACTAACAATACTAAGTGCTGGCGAGGATGTGAGCAACTGGAACTCTCACACCTTGTTCATGGGGATGCAAAACAGTATAGACATTCTGGAAAAGTTTGGCGGTTTCCTACAAAATTAAACATACAATTACCCATAGCAGCAATCCTACTCAAAGGGAAATAAAAACACTTCACACGAGCACCTGTACGCAAACATTTATGGCGGCTTTTTTCAAAATTCAAAACCCATAAACAAAAATATCCTTTAACTGGTAGATGGATAAACAAATTGTGGTATTTCCATGGACTACCAACTCAGCAACAAAAGAGAATGAACTATCGATCCACTCAGTGACTTGGCTGAATCGCAAAAGCATTATGTTAAATGAAAGAAGCCACATTCAAAAGGCTACATACTCTGATTCCACTTATATAACATTCTAGAAAAGGCAAAACTATAGGGACAGAAAACAGATCAGCAGTTGCCAGAGTCCAGGGTTGGTGGGAATGGATCGCTGTAAAATGCCTTGAGGGAACTTAGGGAGTGGAAGAACTGGTCTATATTTCGATTGTGATGGTGGTTACAAAACTGTATACATTTGTCAAAACTAATAGAATTTTACACTAAAATGGGGTGCATTTTACTTTTTAAAAAATCATTTCAGAAATAAAGATGATCCTTTTACCTACAGCTGCAGGGGGACAGATATCATTATGCATTAGAAAATTAGTTCAAAAGAGCTATTTGATAAGTGTTAAATGAGAACTTTCATTAAAATATCAACTTTGTTCTCCTTTACAATATATAGACTTGCATAAATATACATGACTGTTACCATGTGTTTAAATGAATCTAACCTTGGAAATGTTGTCTGAACAAATGAAAATAACCCCAATAATGAAATCTGTAATTCCTGTTAAATTCTTACCCTAGATGTAACTGACATTCCTGTGTTTTTTTTTTTTTAAGAGGGTCTTACTCTGTCACCCAGGCTGGAGTGTGGTGGCATGATCATAGCTCACTGTAACCTTGAAAGGATCCTCCCACCTCAGCCTCCAAGTAGCTGGGACTACAGGTGCCACCAACACGCCTGGCTACTATGTTCTTAAAGATATAAATATTTGTAGGATTTCAACGTCAAATCAGTGAAAGAGATCTGGTACTTCCCACTCTCCTATGTGTTGTTAAACAATTAAAATCTTATGACTGCAAGATTTTTTACCAAATACCCTGATTGTCTTAGCCTAGGTCCTCTAGAAAGCAGAGCCCGAGGCAAGGATTAAAGCACTGGTATTGTACTTGGGTTATGTGAGGGTAAGGAAAAAGGTGAGTGAAGCAAGGAAGGATGCAAAGCAATGTGACACAATGTGTTACCTCACTGGCAGGCTTCACAATGAGCCAGGAAGACACACAGGTTGTTTGGCAAATGTGTACACTTAACAAGCCGGACCTTCTCTGGAAGGCTCACAAGGCAAAATCATGGCTGAGAGTAGTCCACAGAAGGGAGATGGGAGGGCGCATTTGCTTGCCAGGCTCCCTCCTGTCCTGTGCATTTCATTAATCAAGCCCCAGAGGAGGCTGACTCCTCCATACTTCTGGATCATCACCTCACCCTTCAGTGGCAGCTCAGAAAGCCAGATCCCACAGCCTATAGCTTTTCCTCCAACTCTAAAAGTGGAGGCACAACTGAGAGAGGGCTTAGGGAAGGGGCCATAAGGATCATGCAGGCCCAGAATTTAACTTGGGCTATAGTCAGCTCAGGGATCTCAATAAGGTTTGCTGGCAAAGGCAAAAAAGGGGCGTGTGGTCCCGAAGGCAGAAAGTGCTGTCACAAAGGTTAAGGGTTGAAGGAATCTGAGTCAGTGTTCTAGAATCTGTGTGTCACAGATGAGATATAAATGAAATAAATGCTAAATAATGACAAAAGTTACCTTGTAGAAAGAGTAATCATTCACTTGGAGGGGGGGAGTTGGGAAAGAAGGCTTTCCTGAAGAGATGGGCTTAGAGAATGAGAATAATTTGCTCACAGAGACCCCAGGAGAGACATATAGCCAAGAGAACTACCTGAAAGACAAAGGACACAGTGGCATAAGCATGTATAAAACAATGTACTCAGGAAATGGCTGGCACACTGAGAAATAGGGTGGAATATATAGAAGGCTCAGAAAAATCAGCCTGGAGTCAGATCACAGAAAGCCTTGATAAGGAACTGAAAATGGATTCTGAAGGGCATAAGCCATTCAAGATTTCCCAGAGGGGAGTAACACAAATGAACTTGTTTTCAGCACATAATTCTGGGGCAGTTGTTAGAATTACATTAGAAAGAAGTTTCAGACAGGATCCTAGATGGGGCCTCCCTTTCATAGTAGAAGTGGTTTTGGTTGACATCATAGGTCCAAATCAAAGCTTCAGGCACTCACTGGCCTACAGTCCTGGGACATGAAGCATAAAACACCCAGATAACCAGACTGAGGATAAACCCCTCAAAAGCAATTTATTTGGCAATTAAATTCTCATTACACTGGCTGGATTGCACTCATGCCTATATCTCTACCCCAAACCCACTAAAATGAGAGTTAAGAAACTTTTAAAGAGAAAAACTCACAAGAGAATGGGAAAGATGACAAATGATAAATGAGAGATGGCAATAAAATTTGCAAAGATAGTAATGTTGGAATGGAGAAAAAAATAAAACCAAAATGTGTGCAACAGGGGGAAAGTAAACAAAAAACAAGCTGACTAACCACATTGTTACAAGTCCACCATGACAAGTCTAGAGCTTCAGTCAATTTTTAGTGCCTCAATCTTAAATATGGACAGATGGGCAAATAAATATGGTCATCAGATTTTTCAAGAATACCTCTAACAGCAAAGACAGGGGCATAAAAAAACAGAGGGGCAAGAGAAAGGAGCAAGAAAGAAAAAAATAAACAGTTGATGCAAGGAACAAAAGAAACTTTAAAAAAATAATTGATAAAATTAGATAAAAGATAATGCCGTCATTAAAAAAAGAATAGCCTTTTTTCAGAAAAAAATGAGGTAGCTCTTGGAAATTAAAACTATATAGCAGAAAAAAATATACAGCATAAAAATGTAAATAGTCAATAGAAAAGTAGAAAATAAAGCTGAGGAAATCTTCCCGATTTTTTAATAAAGCAAAAAGGTTAAAAATGGAAAATAAGAAAAAAATATGACTAACTTAAAGGTACATTTCAGAAAATCCAACATTCAACTAATAAAAGTTCCCAAAAAAGAAAATCGGATAAAATGAAAAGAAAATTTCCCAGAACTGAAGCACATAACTTGCCAGATTGAAAAGGCTCACTAAGTATTTAACATTAAGAATAAAAAGTATCCACACTAAGGCATAACATGACATTTCAGAACACCTGAGATAAAGAAGATCCTAAAGCTACCAAAGAGGAAAATTACAGGTCACAAATAAAAGCTCTGGAATCAGAATAGCACAGGATTTCAAAAGCAACAACAAAATCTAGAACAACTATGAATAAATGCATTTAAAAATGCCTTCCTACAATTCTATAACTAATCAAACTATCAATACAGCAACAGAGTAAAATAAACCTATTTAAGTAAAGGTCTCAAAAAATTTACATCCCATTGACCTTTCTTGGAAATCTACAGAAGAATATACTCCACCAAACAGAGAAGTAAACCAAGAAAGCAGCAGCTATAGGACCCAGGAGAGGAACTAAGAAATGACCAGGGTGAAGGTAAAGAAAAACCCCAGGGCAAAAGCTATGCCCTGGGGCATAATAAATTAAAATGAGGTCATTAGGGTGGACCCTAATCCAATATGACTGGTATCTCCCTAAGACAAGGAAAATGTAGACACAGACAGAGGGAACAAGACCCTGTGAAGACGCAGGGAGAGCTATAAATACAGATGAAGCTTTGCTTGCTCACCTGCCACTCACCACCTGCTGTATGCCCCCCCACAAGTTTCATGAAAGGCAATTTTGACAGGGGGTGGAGCTCTGCAGCCCAGGGGTTGGGGACCGCAGATCTGTAACACAAGAAACCAACCCTGCTGACACTATGATCTTGGAATCCAGTCTCCAGAATTTTGAGAAAATAAATTTCTGTTGCTTAAGCCACCCAGTCTGTAGTACTTTGTTATGGCAGCTCTAGCAAACTAATACAGCACCCAAACTGAAACAGGGGCTCCAGGAAAGATTTCAAAAAAAAAGAATCTGATGTATTTACTCAAAAGAGAAGTTTTATAATGCTATTAGAGATTTGGGGGATGAATCAGTGATAGATCCATAGGAAAAGAGGCAGGTCCATAGAAAGTGAGGCACACAAATAAGGCAAAAATGAGGGAGAAGAAAGTAGGATAAGAAAGGAAACACAGTCAGGGCATACTACAGCTTGTGATGAATATTTACCCAGTAAATAACATGAACTTAGAATATTGACTTAACAGAAGTTGGGAAACAACTATGGTGTGGTGTGGTATGGATAGACATTGTAAAAAAGTTAAATCCTCATCTACCATAGTAGGAAGTCAACAGATAATACCACAAATTGAGAAACCAAGATGCAGTAATATAAGCCTATTATTTAAATAAGGAGGCAAATACCAATAGATATTGCAAAAATACTTAAAGTGGTTGCCTTTTGGAAATGATAGTCAGGGGTAAGGCAGAGGACTGCCCTTTTTCATGGAAATCTCAGTAGAGCTATCTGAATTTTGCTGGTCTCTTTAGCTGGAAACCTTTCAATGACACAATACAAGCCAGTGTGCTGAATAAATGGGACACGAGATATCCAATGGTGACTAGTTTTTTTAACAATCCATGTTGATAATTGAAATGGAGAAGATATAGAGGGGACAATAGGGTCAAGCTGTCTTGTTCCAATTTCTTCCCAAGTGAGCCTTCATGATGTATCCTAGGAAACAATCCTACAAGAGTAGCCTTTTAGCAAGAACTTTTATATCTCTGTTCAATGTGGTAAGCAGAGAAAATTTTTATGAGCTATCACTTAGATAATTATAGCAACTTGACTGAGCTAATTAGATACAGACAAGAACAGTTGAGTTCGAGTACTCAAGGTCAAGGTCCAGATGTTGTTCATATATAAGAAAGAAGAGAGAAAATAACCATCACGTGCAGTATCAGACATTCAATGACACAAATCCTCAAAATCAGATGCTTTTAGAAATGAAGCTGGGCCGGGTGCAGTGGCTCACGCCTGTAATCCTAGCACTCTGGGAGGCCAAGGTGGGAAGATTGCTTGAGCTCAGGAGTTCAAGACCAGCCTGAGCAAGAGCGAGGCCCCGTCTCTACTAAAAATAGAAAAATTAGCCGGTCATGGCGCGTGCCTATAGTCCCAGCTACTTGGGAGGCTGGGGCAGTAGGATCGCTTGAGCCCAGGAGTTGGAGGTTGTAGTGAGCTATGATGATGCCACTGCATTCCAGCCTGGGCAACAGAGTGAGACCATGTCTCAAAAAAAAAAAAAAAAAAAGAAAGAAAGAAGCCAACTTGCCCAAGTATTCATCAAATATATACTGAGGCTTATTATGTGTCATGATGATGATGAGACACTTCCTTGAACAAGCAAAGGTTTCTGGCTTCCTCTGCAACTAAAAATAATTAACACCCTCCCAAGTGATCTGTGTGTTCTAGCAGAATAGCAGCAGAAGAGACAACTTAGAAAAAATCAAGGTAAACCACCACTCCACTGTGAGAGGCAACTGGAGAAAGATCCCAGGAAGTTATGGTCAACAGACGAGCAATGACACAACCAGCCTTCCCAGATACCCCAGGCTTTAAATGGTTATATCCTACTCTGTTCATCAAGCAACCTTTATAATCTACAAAGGTTATAAGTTTTCTGAATATTTCTACCCCGCTGATGACAATTATCCTGTCAGGATAATTAATAAGGTAAATTACTTTAAGTAATATTCTTAATAAATTATAGTGAGTAATTACTAATAAGTTACTCACTAATTTAATAAACCAGCATTCTGGTTTATCAGTCAGTCTCTCTTACCCAAATGACAACCAATCCCTAAAAGTTTATCCATTCCTGTGTGAGATGGCTTATCTGGCAATTAATTCAGTGAAAGGATGTTGGTCAAATCCCACAATCAACTGCCAAACAAAGAAATATCTAATCACAATTAATTACAGATAGTGACTAGGCTCTAAAGAAATTATCTCCTAGGTAGACTTTAATAGAAATTTTGAACAGTCAGGGAAAATAAAGATACCCTTAATAACAGGGTCAATAATAGAACACAACAAAAACATGACTAAAAATTTCTGAACATACACACACTCATCACAAGTCTAGTCAGAAGGAAATACATAGAAAAGCAAGATAGTATTTTTAAAAATAATTTGCAAGGGAAGTTCTTAATATTTTATCCGTTCTAAAATATCATCTTCCTTTATAAAAATTTTAAGATTGGAATGAGATTTTTTTTCTACACTGCTATAATTACTACAAATTTATTGGCAAAGAGGTAAATATCAACATTATTTTTCCTTAAGCTTGAACACATAAGGGAACAATAAAATAAAAAACCTCATTTGACCTGATCTAATTAAAAGTCTCTTTAGCTATCTTCAGTCCAGCTCTGGTCTCCAGGTACATTTCTAGGACAGGTTTGTATCACTTGGTCCATCCCCAATAGGTTGGATAGGATAGTCTGCTGTAACTGTCAGAATACCACCTTTTATTCTGGGCTGCTTGATGGGCATTTGGCTTCACATTCCAAGAGTATCTCCTTTGTGAATAGTCCTCTCCAGGGGGACCAGGAGGAGGGATATGGCCTCTCTGGTAAACACTCTGATTCTGTGAAAATTTTCTTAAAGCAAAACAAAAAGTAATAAACCATTACTAGGATTAATAAAATATACAAGGTTTATAAAATAATACATAGATATTCTGGTTTTACTGTTTCCTAACTGTGTGAGCTTAGCAGATAAATAACTTAATCTTTGTATCTCTTAGTTCTTTATAAAATGGAGTTAATAATACTTTCCATCTTCATGGGCTGCTATGAAGGTAAGTTAAGACAATACATTTCAATTATGTGCAATGCCCTGGCACACAGTAGGTTCCCAGAAGCCTTTCCACCTTTCCCTATACAGATAAATGCATGCCCATACTATTCTAATCAAATGCTTTCTCTCTCAAAGTCTGGCAGGGTTGACGTAAGACAGAGTAAGCTATTTAGTATCAAAAACAGAGAGCTGCTTCCACTTTATAAATAAATTAATTATAAGCACAAAAAACTTTAACCATGGTACATGCAACAAATTTGGAAAGTTAGGATTTAAATTTATTTGTTTCAAAAGCAAGATGAACAAATCTAACATAATTACACAAAAGAAAATTTGGAAATCTGAGAGAAGAAAAAATACCCCCCCTCCCCAAAGCTCTAAAGCCCATTTATTCTAATTCAACTGGTTAGTATTTCCTTTCAGTCTTTCCCCCCAGCACCTTCTTTTGACTGTTGAATCACAGCCTATTATTTTCAGTTATCATAAGAGAGCACCACTTTCAATGGCTTTTTTAATAAAATGTTATAGTACAGATATAATAATTACTTAGCTATAGTCTCCATTATTATAAATACAAGCAGCTACCAGTTTTTCCACTACCACAAATAATTCTGTGATTAGCATCTCAGAACAAACACTACTGTATCCTGAGCACCTAGCCCAGTGCCTGACACATAGTAGGGAGTTTGAGAAATGTGCTGAATGATTGCATGAATGTAGCTTTTTCCATATTTTGAAATATTCCTTAGTCTAAACATGGAATTACCAGGTATGAGCATTTTTATGGCTACTAAAATTACTTTTCAAAAGGGTTATACTAATTTTCAGTGCCACTAGCAACATCTTTTTGAAATGTTTGTCTTTTAAAAATGCAAACATCTTTTTGAAAGTGTCTACAATGTGCTAAACTGCTTAACTCATGTTAATAGTCAACAACAACACTTATATGGTATGTATTATTAAAATCTCTACCTGACTAATGAGAAAGTAGAAATTTAGAGAAGCTAAGTATCTTACCCAAGATCACACAGTGGGTGAATGACAGAGCCAAGATGCAAATCCACATCCAGCCTGACAACACTACACTGGAATGCTTATCAAAAAGTGTAAGAGCAGGGCGTGGTGGCTCACACCTGTAATCCTAGCACTTGGGAGGTGGGACAGCTGCTTGAGGCCAGGAGTTTGAGACCAGCCTGAGGAAGAGTGAGACTCCGTTTCTACAAAAAATAGAAAAATTAGCTGGGCGTGGTGGTGCACGCCTATAGTCCTAGCTACTTGAGAGGCTGAAGTAGGAGGATTGTTTGAGCCCAGGAGTTTGAGGTTGCAGTGAGCTATGATGATGCCACTGCACTCTAGTCCAGGTGACAGAGTGAGACCCTGTCTCCAAAAAATAAGAAAGCAAACAAACAAAAAAAAAAAACTTTGCTAAATTAATAGGCAAAGAATAATACCTGACTATTTGTGATGGTTAATTTTCGGTGTCAACTTGACCGGATTAAGGGATACTGAGAGAGGTGGCAAAACATTATTTCTCAGTGTGTCTGTGAGGGTGTTTCTGGAGGATATTGTCATGTGACTGGGTGGACTGAGTGGGAAGAATCCACCCTCAATGTGGGCGGGCACCATCCAATTGACTGGGGGCTTCAATAGAACAAAATGGCAAAGGAAAGGCAAATTGCTTTCTCTCTCCTGGAGCTGGAACACCCTTGCTCTCCTACCCTTGAATATCAGAACTCCAGGTTCTCTGGCTTTGGACTCCAAGACTTGCACCAGTACCCCCTCACCCTTCCCAGATTCTCAAGCCTTCAGCCTTGGACTGAGAGTTACACCACTGGCTTCTCTGATTCTGAGGCTTTCCAAGTTGCACTAAGACATACAACTGGCCTTCCCTGGTTCTCCAGCTTGCAGACAGGCTATCATGAAAGTTCTCAGCCTCCATAAATGCATGAGCTGATTCCCCTAATAAAAAAGCCCCTCTCATCCATCCATCTATCCTATTAGTTCTGTCATTCTGGAGAACCCAGTGACTAACACACTAGTTTAACTATACTGAGGTTTTTCCCATTTTCCAAGTGAAAATTACTTTTGTGATTTATCTGTTCAAATCCTTTGAAAATTTCTCTTTGAGGATTTTTTTTTTGGTGAGACAGGGTCTCACTCTGTCACCCAGGCTGGAGTGCAGTGGCAAAATCATAGCTCACTGCAACCTCTAACTCCTGGGCTCAAGCAATCCTCCTGCCTCAGCCTCCCGAATAGCTGGGACTACAGGCACACACCACCATGCCCGGCTAATTTTTCTGTTTTTGTAGAGGTATGGTCTCAGTCTTGCTCAGGCTGCTCTCAAACTCCTGGCCTCAAGCAATCCTCCTGCCTCGGCCTCCTAAAATGCTAAGATTATAGGTGTGAGCTACCGCACCCGGCCTCTGTTAAGATTTTATTATTTTTCCTATAAGTTATATTTATTCTTTAAATAACAATCTTCTTCATTCTGAAAACTATACCACAATTAATGTAGCCTAAGAATGCAAGATCCTTTTTGGTAGCCACATCAAACACTTGGCTTATATTAAGTTTAAAATCAATGAAAATTTCTAAGTCTCTTTCCCAATTGCCTTTGAAAAGTCACATATTCCCCATCCTATACTTGATTTTCCAGTGCTAAATGCAAAATACAGAGCAGGATGACATCTGGTTGAAAATGATCAGCAAGAAAATACCAATTCCTCGCTATTATCATGTGTTCTTACTAATTTACAATATTAATTTCTATTTCAATTCTAGGAAAAGGGAAAGCAGAGAGAGGTACCTGAATGACTGTTGCAAATTTTGGGTCTGGGTGTGGAAATGCCGAGAAGTTGGGTAACCTTGGATCCAATGTGGGTTATACCTATGGCCTTGTTTAACAGACTTATTCACGGTATAGACTGGTTCCATGAGATGTGCTGAGTCCTGAAAACCACTTGACCTGGATACACTGGAATTCCGATTCCTCAAAGAGAATATTTCCACACAATATTACTGGTTTAAAAATTTAGCAATTTAGCAACTATATTTTGGCCTATGAAAATAACAATTTCTTCCTTCCCCCATTACTATTTGTTTAGGTTTCATCAGAAAGTAAACACGCTACCAGAAGAATGGATATATGCAACTTAAATTGTATAAAAAGAATATAACCATGACATTGATGGAAAATATATTTCTTTGGTGCTTGAAATTAAGGCCCTATTTACATTGGCTTAATATAAATTAAGATTGACTTTTATCCTGCTACATAAATTTGTATGGGGAAGTCACAAGAAAGAATTCAGCACTGTGAAATATGCAACATGGAAGGTTGGCTTTTAGGTAGGCTATGGTTCATAGGGTCTGAGTTTTAAGCACTATTAATTTGGAACAAAAATTGTTTTTAATTGGGGCATTTAAGTGTTTCTGGCTTTTAATTTTGCCAGCTAAGGACATAAAACAAAAACAGAAAAAAACAAACAAACAAAAAAAACCCACCGTCTGCTATCAGCACCATTATGTAAGAGAAAATATATTTTAACACCCAAAAAGTAGGAATAACATAATCTCAGAAAAAAGGATTCTCATTTACATTGAATAAATTTAGGTTTTTGAAAAAAGATTTTAAAAATAAAAATAAAAATAAATTATAATAAAAAGACATCTCCCTGGGATGACATCAAGCTAAAAAGCTTCTGCACAGCAAAGGAAACAAAGTGAAGAGAGAACCCACAGAATGGGAGAAAGTATTTGCAAACTACCCATCTAACAAAGGATTAATAACTACAGTATAAAAGGAGCTCAAACAACTCAATAGGAAAAAATCAAATAATCCAATTTAAAAATGGGCAAAAGATCTGAACAGACATTTCTCAAAAGACATACAAATAGCCAACAGGTATATGAAAAAATGCTTATCATGATTAGTCATCAGAGCAATACAAATCAAAACTACAATGAGATATCATCTCACCCCAGTTAAAATGGCTTTTATCAAAAAAACAGGCAATAAAGAATACTAGTGAGGATATGGAGAAAGGGGAACCCGCGTTGTACACTGTTGGTGGGAATGTAAATTAGTGCAACTGCTATAGAGAACAGTATAGAGGTTCCTC
Source organism: Daubentonia madagascariensis (assembly GCA_023783475.1). Lineage (NCBI taxonomy): Eukaryota > Metazoa > Chordata > Mammalia > Primates > Daubentoniidae > Daubentonia > Daubentonia madagascariensis. The sequence goes on along the minus strand of JAKFHU010000263.1, from coordinate 38,982 downwards.
AAACACAAAAAATAGACCTACCATATGACCCAGCAATCCCACCACTCGGTATATATTCAATAGAAAGGAAATCAGTATATCAGAAAGATACCTGCACTCCCATGTTTACTGCAGCACTATTCACAATAACCAAGATTTGGAATCAACCTAAGTGACCATCAACGGATGAATGGAGAAAGAAAATATGGTATATATACATAATGGAATACTATTCAGCCATAAAAAAAGAACAAAATCCTGTCATTTGCAACAACATTGATGGAACTGGAGAATATTATGTTAAATGAAAGTAAGCCAAGGCCCAGAAAGACAAATCTCGCATGTTCTCACTCACATACATTAAAACAATTGATCTCATGGAGACAGAGAATGCAGTGATGTTTACCAGAGGCTGGGAAGGGTGGTGGGGATAAAGTGGGATGGTTAATGGGTGCAAAAATATAGTTAAATAGATGGAATGAACAACATTTGATAGCAAAACAAAGTGACTATAGTCTACAATAAGTTATGGTATACTTTAAAATAACTAAAAGAGTGGAATGGAATGTTCCTAACACAAAGAAATGAGAAATACTTGAGGTGATGAATATCCCAATTACCCTTATTTGATTAATACACATTGTATACTTGTATCAAAACATCATATGTACACTATAAATATATAGAACTATTACGTACCCATAATAATTAAAAAAAAAAAAAAAGAGAGAGAGATCTCCCTAACCACAAATCCCACATATAAAATGCAAGACTTACTTTCTGATAGGACCATTCTGAAGGTCTTCAATGTAGTTTTGTCTTTCTAAGCAATGTCCCCGGCACCTATTGAATACTGAGGATTGGATGAATTATTAGAAATAACCATACAAAAAGCAAATCTTTCCCAGAGAAAGTAAATCAAAGCTGAAATTCACTGACTAATTATTCAGGCTGTTACATCTCACTACTTCCATATACATCTCCTTATAAACTTTTGGCAAGACTATTGTATATGAGTAAAAATGAATTACAAACTATTTTTTCCAAATTTGAGAAATTCATCTACATTTCCACCTTTAACTTTTGTAAAAAGGAAAAATAGTGACAACCCTCATACTTACATTCAATTGCATCATCTGGCCTCATGCCTTCTACATCAATCAAATATCTAACAAAACAACATAATTTGGGTCATTTATATATACAAAAATTTAAAAATCAAGTTTTTTCAAAAAAGGTCCAATTGCACTTACAAATGTAGATATAAAAATCCTAAGAAAATATCAGTACATCTAATCTAGTTATTCAAGAATGATATACCATGACCACAAAAAGACTTTATTTCAAGAATGCAAGGATGACCCAACTTTAGAAAATCCATTAATATAGTTTTTTACATTTATATAATTCAACTGATAAAGGAAAGAAAATACAGGACCTTTTCAAAAGGTATTTGATAAAATTTGAGTCATTTTTTGATCAAAATGCTTTATACACTAAAAACAGAAGGAGACGTCATCAGAAACCAACAACCAGAAGACAAATTGGGAAAAATATTAACATTATATCTAAAAAATACTGTGTATCCAACTGTGGGCCAGTCACCATCACTGTCAGCCATTTCTTCCTTACTCTCATCTTCAACTCACCACCAACTCCTGACAATGATATTACCTAAATGTCTCTAGAATATGTCTACATCTCTCCACCAAAATGACCACACCCTGGTCCAATCCACCATTATGCCTCAATTCCTACAAAAGTCTCCTAACTTGTTTCCTTACTTCTACCTGTTTCCCTCTGCAGTGTATTTTCCACTCAGTAGCAAAATGACAGGTTGAAAATGCCAATTTGATTATGTTCCCTACACTCACCCCCAACAAAATGGTTTTCTATTGCTCTTAAGACTACAACCTTAAACATAGCTCTGCATGATTTAGCTCCTGCTCCTACTTCCAGCTCCATTTTAATGCCATACCTCCCCCATGGCCCAGCCTCCCTGGCCAGTTCCTCAAACACAGTCTATGTTTTCCTATTGTAGGGTTGTTGCTGTTCCTTATGTTCAGAATTCCCTCCACAATGGCCCTACCTGGTTAATACCTACTCACACTTCAGATATTTGCTCAAACCTCCCCACAGAAACCTCTACCCCTCGTGATGAAGTCAAATCCTCCCTATTATATATTTTCATTGTACCACATCCCTCTCTTTCTTAGCACTTGTCAGAGTTGTAATTCTGCATACATTTGTGTGATTCTTTAATATCAATTCCCTCTCTGGACTGTTAGGATTCACAAAGGGTGGGTGAAGTCTCTTTGCTAGCACACAGCACGATGCCTACACATAACAGATGCTCAATAAATATTTTGTGAATGAACAAACATAAATTGGTACAGTGTGGCAACATCCATAAAAGGCATTAGGATTCATACTATTTGATTCAGAAATTCCACATTGAGTGAAATTATCTCTGGGACAATCAAATATGTATTCAAAGATCTCCATAAAGAAATGTTCACTACTTTGATGTTTTATAATATCAAAAACTTCTGACTTTCATGTTCATCAATATGCAAATAAACTATGCAGTCTTTAAAAAGAATGAAGTCTCCAAGTACCTTCATAGAAAGATGTCCATCATGCATTAACAATTAAATTACATATACTTGTTTGTATCTGTATTTTTAAAGTCTGAAAAGATATGTACTAAATTATTAACGTTGGTAATCTCTGGGTGGGGGGCATGACTGTTTTCTACTTCATACATTCCTATACCAATTGCATTTTTTGCAACAAGCTTACAATACCACTGCAAATAGACAAAAACAGCCTAAAAATGGTCTGCCTCTGAGGTTGGCAACTTACCTGCAGATGAGGTAGCCAGTCCTGTTTAAACCGTGAGTACAGTGGACACCAATAAGTTTGTCTACAAAACAGGAAATACAGAGTTAAATAACTGAAGTAGATACATTAAAAATAAGTTATACATTTTTCTGAAGAGTAACACTGAAAAGTTATAACATTACTACTCCCCAAAAAGGAATAACTCTGAAGAGAAATGTGTTTTTTAGGAATATACTACAAAGAGTCATCTAACAAAAAGCCAAAACTCAATGTCTCTGGTAAATTTTGTATAGCCCCAGTTAGACTCAATGATGTAAACTGCAGAAGGCCTGGTCAGGTACTAAGAGCTAAAAGTGCACTGAGACAAACCCATTTGTCTTAATACAGAATGCCCATCAGTAACTGATTTAATTACAGAAAAATGGAGTGAGAACAACAGGCTATGAGAAGAATGAAATTTGTTTCTTAATGAAACAAATGGAATGCCTTCACTTTTGATACTGAACACTAAAAATAGTCTCTGTAGTACTCGTCAATTCCCAAAGTGCTTCCTTCCATTCCTTCTCTCGCGTGGTACTCCCAACATGCCACAGGTCTATGTGCCCTGCCCGCTGAAGTACTTGAGTAAACAGCCCTATTCATATTTTACAATGGAAAGGCAAGGCTTGGAGATGTAAGCCAAAGTTACACAGCAGGCAAACAGAACAACGGCTACAATCAAGTCTAAGATTTTTCCCATTATACCATTGCATTTCTTAGTCCATTGTTTAAAAAAATTGTATGAGGAATTAAATAAAAAACAACAAGGTGTAGTTTATCTTTGCAAAATCTGTGTGACTAGGTGTGTTGCCTGTCTGGATTACTACAACAAATTCATCTCCCTACTTAAATCTCTTCTCTCTCAATTGATCCTCCATATGGAAGACATTATCTTTCTTTTATTTTGTAAATTTTACACAGGGTCTTGCTCTGTTGTGGAAGATGTTATCTTTCAAAAACATAAGCTTGGCTGGGTTGCTCCTTTGCTTAAAAATCTTCAAACTTCTTAGTGCAGCATTTAGAACCCTTTATAAACAGACGCCCATCTGTCTTTCCAACTGCACTGTAAGTCTGCAATGATGCTAACTATGATTTACAAGGACCTATATGATCCATCTCCCTCCTTTCCACCTCCAGCCTCTCTGATCCCGTTTTCTACTGCTCTGACCCTCACTCACTCCACTCCAGCCACACTGGCCTCCTTACCACTCCTCCAAAGTCCCAAGCGCAATCATGCCTCAAGGACTCTGCACCTCCTATTCCCTCTGCCTTAGAATGCTCCTCCCCTAGATATACAATGGTCTGGTTCTTCACTTCCTTTAAGGTCCGCTCACATGACATCTTTTCTGTGTTTTTGCTGTTTTGTGGTTTTTTTTGAGACAGAGTCTCACTCTGTCAGCTGGGCTAGAGTGCAGTGGCATCTAGACAGCTCTCTAAACCTCAAACTCCTGGGCTCAAGTGATCCTCCTGCCTCAGCCTCCTGAGTAGCTGGACTACAGGCACAGGCCACCTCACCTGGCTAATTTTTCTATTTTTTGTAGAGATGGGGTCTCACTCTTGCTCAGGCTGGTCTCGAACTCCTGGCCTCAAGCAATCCACCCGCCTCGGCCTCCCAAAGTGCTAGGATTACAGGCATGAGCTACTGTGCCCGGCCTCAAATGACATCTTAATGGCAAGCTTCCTGATCACCCACCTCTGCCCTCACTACTTTATCTTGTTTTGTTTCTCTCCAAAGCACTTACCAGTATCTACATTCAGCATATTTATTTGTTTATGTATCTCTCTCCCCCACCAGAATATAAAGTATATAAAGGCAAGGACTTTGTTCTAATACCACTTCCTAGAACACTGCCTTCAACACAGAAGGTTACATATTTGTTGAAAACGAACATATGAATTCCATGCTCTTTCACACTACCTTCTAGTCACATAAGAGGCCACCTCTCCATGGCTTCAAGCCCTGTGCCTTTTGTACCTATTCCCCAAAATTGGACTGTCCTTTCCTCATTCTGGTAAAATCCTTTTCCCCCTAGCCCAGCTCAAATGCTGTCTCCTCAGGCCTTCCTCAATCTCTCTTCTATATTTTCACTGCACTTAATTTATTCCTTTATCATAATTAACACACTATCTTTTTTGTCTATAATTAACTCACATGTCTTAAACCACATGTACTACATGTTTAGTTTTCCAGATAACTGTGAGTTTCTGAAGAACAAAGACTGCTATTCACCTCTGTATCCCCATGCCCTAACAATAAAGCTACACTGAATCAATTTACTTTCTGAGTCTCTACCAGTTCTAGGGAGTGGAGAGTATAGTGTTCTTCTCTTAATCAGTGAGCCTGGTATCTGTGGGAAGGGCTTATAGCAGAGGTAGCCAAAGTGATCCTAAACAAGGTCCCAAAACTGCCATGGTAGGGAGTACCACAAAACTTAGATAAGTCGGCACATCTCAGGCAGAAGACCAACATGGGGTTCAGCCTATCCAACTGACTACACTCAGTGTAACATGTAAACAGCTAAGATTTAAAAATGTGTTCTCACGTACTCTTAAGAACCTCCTAGCCCTTACAGAACAGATGAAACACTGTATAACAGTTTCACACAAGAGCCCGGAAGCAGCCCAGTAGGCCTGGCAGCTGTACCCTCACATCTTAAGAGTTACCTGTGTCTTATTTCTGTGACTACAGTTTATACGAATGATACAATTTTCCTCCTCTGTAGATGTGGTGGTTATCACAGGCAAAACCAAAGGTCTCAAGTTTTAAAGTTAAAGTACAGGGGAGGATCTGTGAACAAGGTTTAACATAATTAAAAGCAAGTGCCTACATTAAGTGACCAACCAAATTATAGTTTGAAAAATTTATCTTCAAACCCACCAATGCAGTCTCTCAGTCTCTCTCTCTCTCTCTCTCTCACCTTCCACCCCTATCTTCTCACCTCTGTCTGTTCTTTCTCCACTACTCCCTGATATTTTAAAAAAAGGAATATTCACTATCTGCCAGATTTATGTAATAAAGTGTGTACTCCTCAAGCTAAATTTAGAAAGCAGGCAAAATGAAGGCTTTGCCCTGTGGGTGTCAGTGGCTTTCCAAAGACAAAAGCTTCTTCAGTCTTAAAATATGGAAAATATCATGTTCTTTCTGGTAGGTAGATACCAGAAAAAGGCAACTGGATCCTTAAAATCCAGAAGCTATTAAGATTTATTTTCAACAGAGTAAGTAGATCTTAAAGCAGGAACAAGAAAGCACCAGCCTTTGACTTAAGTTCTTCCTGTCTGAAGAGTAAGAAGTGGTAGTGTCCTTCCTCACCTGTACTCGAAGTAGAAAAACAGCAGAAATATCTTAAATCCTTATGACAGAGTCGATTCCAATAGTCCACTCTTTTTTGTTTTGCTTCTAGGGGTCTGTTTAACTCCTAACCTTTGCCTTTTGTTGTCTCTTTTCCATAACTCTAAGATCCTGAGGTTTTTAGTCTTTTCTTCCACCTCTCACCTCTTAATAAATACATAAAGCAAAAGAACATCTTTATTTTAATATATATTTCCCGCTCAAAATTTTTAAAAAGAGATGAGTGAGCTAGTTCAGTTCATATTTCTCACTAAAATTACTTTCCAAAATAAATTAAATGATTTGTGACCAACAAAAGGAAAAACATCACACCCTATTAGCACCTTTGACATTTTCACCTTAACATCATCAAATACAACAGGCCTAATGTCAGAACTATTAAAAATATCAAAAGTCCCCAATCCCATTTAAAATGCACACCAAAGTTCAGATAAGAAAAAAAAACCAAAAACTCACCGTTATCTTTATTTTCCTTCAAAAACCCATTAACAGCACATTTGAATTTAAAAATAGTGTCATCATCAGGCACCTGATGCCCAACTGTAAAAATTTTTAAGTAAGGAATAGTTTCTGGCAAATCCTATAAAGCAAAACCATGAAAAATGCATATTATTTCATTTGTAGGGAAAGAATTAAAGATTAATTAGAGGAGCCAGAAGATAAGCCAAGAGATTGTAATAAACTTAGTATGTCAGCAATTCTGATAAAAGAGCCATTTTTTCCAAAGCTGCTTCAACCAGGAAGTATCACTTGATTTTCAATAAAACTACAGAACAGATAGTCAATAGGTATACTAAACTGAAAGCAAATTCCATATGAATGAATGTATATGTAACTAAAAATTATGTAAATAGTTCTATTAATATTTTACATTTCAAGGGTCAGTGCCTTCATAAAGCAGCTGTGATTTAAGTAGAAGAGTATAATACAGTCAGAATAACTTGGGTTTGAATTGTGAAACAGAGGGAATTCCAGGCACTATTGAGAACTGGTATTCTTGGGGTGGGAGAAAGTATTAATAGACACAGATAAAAGACAGAAGACGTTAGGTGAAAATCCTGAAGTTCTGAGTTTAAATGGAAAGTATCTGTATGAACCCATGATGTATTTTACATTACAAATAAAGATATTTCCTAGCACTGTCCACAGAAAAAGCCTAGAAACAATGTCAGCCTAGTACCAATGAATACCTCTAGCACTCAGATTATAACCTCTAAATACCATTCCCACTAAAAGGAATCAAGGCTCCTTGGAAAAATGGCTGAGTTCAGGGTGGGGCAGGAAATGTACAAGATAAGCCTGGAACTTGTTTTCATATAAGTAGCAAAAAAAGTGATCAAAGATTACTAGAGTTGTGCCAAAAGGACTCAGGAGACAAACTGAGAAGCTCTAACTATCCAAAGATAGGGCCTCAATTTGTGCCTGCAACAGAACTGCAACAGAATTCACAATATACAAAAAATAAATAAGTTAAATCAAATCTAATTTAACTTGAGGATATTAATGAACCAAATCATTTTGAAAACTGTTAAGTAAAAGAAAATAATCATGCCTGTATAACTGGGCAGCCAAATAGTTAATGAGGGAAAACTTCTCTTTATAGAAATATACCTAGTTAGTAAATAAAAAGATAGAATTCACCATTTTCTGAAGCCCCAAATGAACTAATAGACTTAAGCATAAATCATAAATGACTGCTAATATCACAGAAAGAGACAACCACTTATTATAAGTTCCTGATGGAAAATCACATCATGACCTGTGAAATTATCTTACCAAAAAAAAAAAAAAAAAAAAAAAGAAAATCAAGCCTGAATCTGATCAACCCAGGTCCCACTACCAATTTACAGAAAATAAAAGAACTGAAGAAAATATTAACAATACATGGGGATGGAATTATGAAAATATAAATAGTACAAACTACCCAGTTTCTTCAAAAAATAAAATTCAAGTGGGGAAAAAATAGTGACAGAAACACGGAAGAGAAATTATAGATTTAATTAGACTTAAGAGACCCAACAACCAATTGCAAAGTGACAATTTTATATGACAAATTGAACACTAACTAGATATTTGATCTTTTTTTTGTTTTTTAAGACAGAGTCTTCTCTGTTGCCCCGGGTAGACTGCAGTGGCATCATCGTAGCTCACTGCAACCTCAAACTCCTGGGTCCATGCCCAGCTAATTTTTCTATTATTAGTACAAAAGTAGCCTCTTGCTCAGGCTAGTCTCCAACTCCTGAGCTCAAGAAATTCTCCCACCTCAACCTCCCAGAGTGCTAGGATTACAGACATGAGACACTGTGCCTGGCCCAGATATTTGATATTAAAGGATATTAAGGAATAGAAGTTATATATTTTTAGTATATATACCAAAAATGTACACATAAAATTATATGATACCAGGATTTGCTTCAAAATAAACACCAGGAATGTCGTAAGGATTAGCTAATTTAATGTATGTGAAACCCTTCTATGGATTTCACACTGAATTGCACACTTACAAATGGTTAAAATGATAAATATTATATTATGTAAATTCAACTTTTAATTCTACCTTTCCTGAGCCTGTTTTGTCATCTATAAAACTATTTCATTGTACTCATCTAGCCTCTAAGCTTAGCACAGAATGAGCACTCAATAGGAGATATTAGTACTACTGCTACTTCATCAGCACAGGATTGTTGTGAGGATTAAGTAAGTTAATACATATGAAAGTACTTTCTAAATGGCAAACTGCCATACAAATATTAACAAACCTTAGGTCTTACTGTTTCCAAAAGCCATGGAACTGGTGAGAAGGAGGGTCATTCTTTCCCAATGATATGCCACATGCGGCCCACATAATATGTAGGTCTCTGTGTTGTATCAACAGATATTAGGAGAAGAAATCATAAAACTTAGAGGACAACTGTCTTTTTCCATGTTATTTATACATGCTCGGGCAACTGTTTAAAATAGGTGTGAAAGACATAACGGATATTCCTTTCTTTCCCTTCAGGCCACTATTAGTCTTACTAAGTTGACTTCATTTTCAAAATACAGAATACGGAAGAATTTCTTAAGCACACACAGAGCCTACTGCCAAATATTACAGTTCAATTCATGTCCTCAACCTCATTTTGAAACAGCAATTAAAAACACATAATTAAGGAAACTATTTGGTTGCCTTTTAAACTTACTACCCATGAAAGAAGGCCAGGCTTCACATTAGCACAAGATGATAACTACTGAACTATTACTGAATTACTATAAATGATTTTAGCATCAGAATGAAGAAAGTTCTTTTCAATTAAAGGTCCCATTTACCTCTGGGTTATAATAGCGTTGAGTATATGTTAAATCAATAATCAGTCCAAGTTCTTCATTTTGTTCTTGGATTTTGTTTAAAAGATCCAAAGGGGAAAAGCATTCTTCTGGAGCAAGATTCTTTTCAAAACTCTGTCAGAGAAAGCAAAATAAGAAAGAGCAAGTGTGTACTTAAAACTCTATTATTATGCATCTATTCAAGCCCTGAGATGCTAACACACACTGAGATTTGAAGGAAAGATTCTCCTGGAACGTTCAAGGTATATTACAATCCTTTCTTCCAGAATGATCAGAAGGAAAAAATAAACTCACTTCTATATATTTATTTCTGTGTTGTTTTCATGTTGGTCTCCTAATTAATCAGACTGTAAACTCCCAGAAGGCAGGGAACGCATTTTTGTTCACCACTGTATATCCAGCTCCAAGTGGAGTGCCTATTTGGGCACTTCTACGTATTTCTTAAATGTCTATCTATACGAAGGATGGTTTTTATTGCTAAATATTATTTTATGTACAGGGCTTATTTCTGGACTTCGTACTCTGTTCCATTTATCCGCCTGGCTATTGAAGTGCCAGCAGCCTTTTTTTCATAGACTTTAGTTCCTAGAGCAGTTTCAGGTTCACAGCAAAACTGAGCCAAAAGGACAGACAATTCCTGCATGTACTTTCCCTTCCCCACCATCAACATTCCATTACCAATGTGGTCCATCTGTTACAATTGATGAATCAACTTGGACATATCATTATCAACCAAAGTCCATAGTTTACATTATGTGTGGTTCATTCTTTGTGTTGTACAGCTATAAAATTATTTATTAATTGCAATCATCTATCCTCTGAGCTTAGCACAGATAAGCACTCAACAGCAGATATTAGTACTACTGCTACTTTGTCAGGACAGGAATGTTGTAAGGATTAACTAATTTAATGTACGTGAAGCCCTCCTATGGGTTTTGATCAGTATATAGTGACATGTATCCACCCTTACAGTATGATACATAACAGTTTCACTGCTCTAAAATCCCCTGTGCTCCAACAACACTGAAAGGACAGCCTTGTTAATAAACTAGCTAACAGAGAAAGATAAACTATCAAACACAAAGTAAAAGGAATAAACTCACAGCACAACCGCCCTTTTGTTTGATCAACCCCCTGGGACTCAACTCGTTAAGATTAAAATCGTTTTATTTGAGAGTTTCATTTTCACAGCCTTGACGAGCCCTAAGTGGATGACAGGGTGTGAGCTCCCTGCCCCAGCTCTTGCCAGAACCAGATCCCAAGGACTCTGACAAAGCCAGCCTCAGGGAGAAAAGGAACAAAAGAAAAAAAACCAAAACAGCCGCCAGCTGCCTCCCATTATCAGTCTACAGCAAAGGGGAAAAAAGCCATTTTTACCTTCTAAAAGCCTGAGCCGCTTTTCCTCAGCAGCTGGCGTTTCCCTACTTCCTCTCAGCGCTGCGCCATTTTCCTTTCTTGTCTTTCTCTCCCTCTTTCTCTTCTTTCCTCTCCCTCCCTCCCTTCGTTCCTTCCTGCATTTCCTTCTTTCTGAAAGTGAATAAACTTTTTACTTCTTGATATCTTAATCTTTGTGTGAGAAATCTTTCTCAACCTGCATACGAATTTACACCCTAACAAACACACTTTTAATACGGATTAGTATCGGATAGAGCAAGATGACCTCTCTCCTTCCGATATTCCTTTTCAGAATTTCCTGGATACTTAGTTTACTTTTCTATGAGTTTTACAATCAGCCTAACTCAGAAAATTCCTATTGAGATGATGTTAAATGTATAAATTAATTTAGGAAGACTGGACAGATTTATGATGTTGAGTCTTCCACATAATATTGTCACAGTTTTGAAGAGTAAATAATTACAAGGCATACGATCTCTCCAGTTAGTTTCTTGCAAAGACTTGGAGCTGACTGATCCATTATCATCTTCATCTAGCTGGACAATATCCTTAGGCAACTAATTTACGTCATCAACTCCAAAATCAAGGAAGCCTTTCTTGATTAACTGTCTGGAGTCATTTCTCCCTCCTTTGAACGCCTAGGTATTTCTTACCACAGCATTTGACACTTACCATACCCTATGTCATATTTTAGTGTGCTTGAGACGTCACTGTCAAATAGTGTGGCTGTTTTTCCTTGGGTGACTTCCGTAAGACACACAGGAAAAAAATGCCACATTTCACCACCACACAAGGATAGTTCATCTCCCTAACCCTACCGCATATACAGAGACTACACTGGGAGCAGTTATACATCTTCATAATCCCCTTTACCGTACTTTAAACAATCCCAACAATGCATAAAATAACTTGAGTATAACAGCTAAAAGAAGCTTTTCATGATGTCATACAGGAAAGATTCATGTCTGTGTGGAGGAAAGAAAATTAAAGAGTCTTCTTGGTTTCTCTCCTCTTGCTGATGTACTTTCAGGCAAGGAGCTGAGCAGGGACTCTTCTGAAAGCTCAGGAATCTACTCTTAGAGCCCACAGAGAGGGACTTGAGGAGTTAGGATAATAGCACAGAGAAGGAAGAGTATGGGAGAATATTCACAATAACTGCAAATGTGGGTGGGGAATCCATTCATTCATTCAAGAAAGATTTGGTATTTATGTCAAACACTATGCTTGGTGTTAGTGGATGTGGACGTCAATAAAAACCATGTGTTTATCTTTCTCAAATGACTAAGTTGTAAGTCCAGAGATGCAGAAAAGCTGTCACAGCAGGTGAAAAAGGAAGCTTAACCTACAAGCCACAAATTAAGTCAGTTCTCAACATGTTCAAAGCGGGCTTTCCCTGATACTAATCCCTGCTATGCTTGGCAAGTTTAATGAGACATGGAATCTAGAAAACAATATTTGCTCTTCACTGTTTCTTCTCATCTTTTTTATGTCTGTCATATGCTTTTCCAACCTATTCCTTTCCTAGTTCAAACAAAAACACACTCTTCAGGGTTTCCATGCTGAAATCCTGACCAAGATGATCCAAGGCATTCTTTTTTGGTCGTGACAATGGGAGGGAAGGGGTCCTTCTAGCATTTAGTGAGTGAGAATCATGGATACTAGACAGCTTGCCAAAATCAGAACAGTCCTACAAATGTGTCCCACAACCTGAACAACTTTTGAATATCCTAGTCAACATTAATGTAGGTAAAAACCTGTTTATATTTATCTTAGCCTTACAACCTAACTCTAATTCACAAATAAACACAAAGTATCTTTTTGTATAATTTTAATATACATTTGAATTTTCCAGGATAGTAATCACCTTATGAACCAAGTGAAGACTGTATTTTGTTTTGTTTAGAAATCTACTAAGAGCTGTTCACTATCATAGAAACTCCTACTACTAGGGCAATATAACCTACCTTAGAGCAGTCTGCATCTACAGTTCTTGCATTCACAGTGCAAACGACTATATCTCCAAGTCTTCTAGCGCAGCCATGTCCAAACATTTACATATTGTAATGCGTATTACTTAATTATAAATTATTTTCACTTTACTTATTCTTTATATTATAGTTAGGGTGTTACACTGAGTTTCTTCCTTTGAAATTATGCATGGAAGTAGGTTATACATACCTATGAATTTCATTTCAGGATAGTAAAGGTAACATTACAAAGTATTTGCTATAAAAAGGGAAAATGGAGTGTGATAGGGTTCAGAACCAGTGTCCTACATGGTGAATTCAGATTTCTGGAAGAATACTGAATTAACTTTTGCTTACCTTTTGCAAAGGCACTTTGAAAGCAATGAAACGAGTCCCAGGCATCCGCTGTCCAACTGGGAGATAGTCTTTCCACCTATTAGGTATATTGTTGTTAGCCAAGTTGTATGTTAGCCTTGCCTCCATGCATAGAATGTGAAACCTTGAAAATGGGAATCCTAGCCCACACAGGACATCCCCTCTTCTCTCTGCTTTGCATTTTGCCACTCAACGTATTCAACCTCACCTAGTAATGACCTATACTATCCTTCTTCTTGAAAACAGATACAAGACAACAAAATAGTGCAAAGTTCTCCACAAATAAGGCACATCCAAAACCAGAGATGGCCACAACTTCTGTATCCCTGATAAAACCTAGCCCAGTACCAAATACTAAGGTACCATTAATATATACATGTCCAGTGAAATAATTTAAATTCTATTCTTTCACTTCGCAGTTTATTTTTAATCTTCAAACAACTGATGCCACCAAATAAATCAGTAGGGAATTTCAAGTTCGTATTGTAAGAGAAAACCTGATAGCAAAGGTACTGTGAACTTCACTTAATGCTAGGAGTCACAGTGAAAAGTGTGATGAGTTAGAATTAACTAGGGTTGGCTGAGTGCCAGTGGCTCACGCCTGTAATCCCAGCACATTGGGAGGCCGAGGTGGGAGGATCACGAGAGGCCAGAAGTTCAAAACCAGCCTAAGCAACATAGCGAGACCCCATGTCTACCAAAAAAAAAGAGAGAGAGAGAGAGAGAGAGAATTAACCAGGGTTAATTCTGTACATATGAAGCATAGATAGTGAGGACAAGAGTGGTGAGAGATGGGGTTGGAGAAGCAGAGAGGTTCCCTGACCATGGAGAGAAGCTTAGAGTACAAGCCAGGATAAGGAGTCTGGATTCTTAAAACAATGTTTTTGAGCAATGCTCATAAGCAATGTTCTATTTACAATTCAATTACAATTTTTTATAATTACCTATTAAAAAGATGTCTTTTTGTGAAGAATGGACTCCAAGAAAACAAAGAGCAGATATATAGACAGTAGTTAGGAACCAACTGCAACAGGTCAGGCAAGACCTGTATTAGGGTGCTCACGGAGAGAAGTGGACAAATTCAAAAGATAACTCAGAAGATCAAATGAAGGAGACTTAATGAGGTATGAGATGGGGGACAGGAAGGTCTCAAGGAGGAAAAACAGTTCTCTGCACGTACGAGTAAAGTCTCAAAATCAGTCATTTGAACGTCAAAGGAGACCTGTTCAGAAGTAACACAGTATTTGCTCCTTCCGATTTCTGGAAACATTATAAGCCAACTTTCCAAATTTTCAGGGCGGTAACAGTGGGTTCATTCACTCAAACTATTACTCACATTTTCTGGCAACACAGCGTAACTTAATTAGTTCAGAGGGGTTCCATTTTGGTAATTAAGGAGCGTCCCCTACACTACCAGTCCCGCATTCCGTATTTTACCTGAGAACGATGGCCAGAACCTCGCTTTTAAAGGAACAGGGAGAAATCACAGGACATCACAGACGTTGCCCCTTTCAGCTACTGCGGGTGGCGCAGCGAGGGTCAATGCCCCTAAGCGAGGGGCGGACAGGCCAAGCGCGCGGCTGCGACATTGACAGGCAGAGACCACAACAGATGGAGCCCAGGCCCGGAAGCTGCGCGCCGGGAGGGCCATGCCCAGGACCAAGGCATATTACCTTTCGGGGACGTGGTTTCCGCCCTTCCTCTTGGCCGAGGAGCGTCCAGAAAAGTCGCGTCCCCGGCCGCAGCCACTGCGGGCATGATGCCACTGGCTCATGTGGGCCCCAAGATACCGTCTACCCAATGCCAAGCCGGCAAAAAGCGCCAGTCCGGCGCCCTTGGGGGCCAGAGAAGACCCTGCTCCGGAAGAGCCTTGACAGCAACCCACGAAGGGCCCAACAGCCTCGCTACTGCGCATGCGCCACCGCCCGTCGTGATGGCGTCACCACACCGGCTTGCTGAGTCGCTTGATTTGTAAACAGGACTTTAATAGGTACAGCGCCCTCCTTGGCTGCCGGCCGGCAGCACAGGTAGATGAGATCGTGCATGCACCCTTCAGAATTCAATTAAGGCAGGCCACGGAATGAAAAGTTAATGAACAGTCCCACTGTCCCAGTTTTTCGTGTGTTCTTCCACATATTTCCAAGTGCTTACATTCACGTTTTGTATAACGTGTATAAATATTCACTTTCACATATGTATATCCCTGATTTTAATACAAAAGCAGGATGCCATACATATTCTACAATACATCTGGAACACTGACTTTCCCAATTTATATGTACATCCATTCTATTTTTTTAATAGCTGTAGAGGATTTCACTGATTATAAGAAACATAATTG
This sequence comes from Daubentonia madagascariensis, assembly GCA_023783475.1. NCBI lineage: Eukaryota > Metazoa > Chordata > Mammalia > Primates > Daubentoniidae > Daubentonia > Daubentonia madagascariensis. The sequence continues at coordinate 23,366 of JAKFHU010000263.1, read as the reverse complement.
AAAGTACCATAATTCATTTACCCACTCCAAGATTAATGGAGTTTTAGGTGTTTTAGGTTTTTAAAAAAATCTCCTGTCACAGACAATGCTGCAATGTGTACATCCTTATACATATATACAACTATGTCTAAATTCCTAGAAGTAGAATTTCTGGAGTGAAAGATACAAAATTTTGAAAGATGCTCCTTAATTATTCTCCAAAAATATTGTATGAACATACATTCTCATTTACAGCCAAGTTTTTATTGGGTTCCTATCTCATACCTGGTATCATGGAAAAGGTAGACAGCATGTATTTATGTTTTAGAAAATACCAAAAAATACCTGAGAGTGTAGCTCAAGTCCAGGGTTTCTACACACTATCAGACATGAAGATATGTACCTATTAGAAAAACTGAACTCTGCTACAAGTGGAACAGCAACCATGACCCATAATAAGTCAGAAGACAGAAGAGAGTACTAAATTCTAGATTAAACTGTAAGTAATAATGATATATTATTAAAATAATTTTTACTTTTTAGTTTTTCACTTATGAAAGTACCTTACATACATTTTTAGGATATTCACAACCACATTAGAGCTTCCTCAACTGATGGTCAGAAAGGCCAGAGTTATGGAATAAATGAAGAAATGAATGAATGGGGAAAAAGTCTGCAAGCTTTATTAACATTTTTGAGACAGTCATATTCCAACCTTAAATCCACAAGCATTTCCAATTCTGAAAATTTCCACATAATTAAAAATGTGTCAGTATAAGTTAATTGCTAATTGGAAAAAGAAAATACAAGTTACTATAACATAATTTGCAAACTTACACTTAGGCATATTCAAAATTGATATTAAATTATAAAATACTTTTTAGGAATTTAAGAGAAAAACCCAATAGGTGTACAGTGGCCAAAAAGTGTAAATGGTACAAATATCTACAGACATGACAAGATACAAAATGTGATATTATCAGAAGCTAGAAAAGCTATACTGCTCTTACACTTCCAATTTGCTAAAAGATCAAACTTGGGATGAAAACAAACTCAGTTATAGTTGACACAAAAACCTCCAGACCTAGGAAGAATAGAGTTTCTAGAAAATATGGGAACTGGAAAAGAGTAGGCCTTTGGATGGGAGTGGGTACAACATGAGGTAGAAGAATGCCTTCACAAGTGTATAGTACTCTGGAATGGAAAACGTAGGAGCAAGGGGTATTTGGAGCACCAAACAGCTAAGTAATTGATATGAATAAATCTACCAGTATCTGGTAGGGCCCCAGGTGCCATGTAGGGGCTTGAGGGATTCCAGTCTTTAATAAAACCAAAAAGAGACTCTGGAGAGAGTAAGGAAGGGCCTCAGGGGTAGATGGACTGGGTTTGTTACACCAAGACAAGTCCCAGTTATCCTGATGGGTACAAAATTCAGAGACTGGGTCTCTGACACTAGACAATACTCTAACTATAGAAACCATGGCTTTAGGTCATGGCAGGTCTTGATGCTATTCCAGAGTGTTGGACTAAAGCTCTTTATTTTTTTTATTTTTAATTTCTTTCAGAGACAGGGTCTCATTATCTTGCCCAGGCTGGTCTTGAGCTCTGGGCTCAAGCGATCCTCCTGCCTCAGTCTCCCAAGTAGCTGAGATTACAGGCACATGCCACAGTGCCGGCTTGGGATAAAGCTCTTTAGGTTCTTCCTCCTATATTTAAGATTTATTTTAGAGGTTAAGATGATGCTGAGAGTGCAAGCTAGAGTTAAGTGGCTAGAACTATGGAGAGAAAATAGTTATAGGGGCTGGGGAATGCCACAAACCAAACTATAGTAAGCATTTGCCTAAACAGAATTGAATGTTAGAAATGATTATTTTAATATGTAAACCTTTTATTGCTATTAGAAGTGATCCTACCACACTCCTGCCCATCTTATACCACCCACCCTAACCTGTAGTACTTATGGATTCCCTGAATTTCCATGAAAACATTGAGAAAACAGAGACTGGCCTGGCTTGCAGATATTTAGTATATGTTGTCAGTTTCACATTACATACTAGTGTGGCAGAAGTAGGCTATCTGAAGTGTGACGCTCAGATCAAAGGGAAAAAACCTTGAAACAATTTATGTAGCTTAAGCCCATCTCTGCATTGTCACATCTTTCATAATTTCTTCTCAGATAAGCATTACCCTCCCACACACAATCACTGAAAAAATTCCTACCTCATAATATGAACCATTATTGCAAGAGATGGGAAAAATAGATCTATAAATGCAGTATCTATCTTTAGAGCTCCCATCTTGAGCTTATCTTCTCGTGGGCTCTTGGCACATTGCATCACTCACTACGTACTCACTGGCACTAGAAAAGCCCGTAGATAGATTGAGCTACACATCCCTAAAAGTTTACCACCAAAGAAAATGATTATATCCATAGATTTCCTCCCCCAAACCAGCTTAGTCCACATATAAATCATTAGTAATTCAGCCCTAACTCACTTTATCACAGTTACAAGAGAAGTTAGTGAGAAAAGCATTGACTAGGAGAACAAAAACGAAGTCAATCCAGGTCAAGCTGGGCTGACTGCAGACATCTGTTCCTTATGTTTGGGTGCATCATACAAGTCACAACTTTTCTCAGACGCCTTAATTTCCTCCACAAATCCAAAACGTCAAATTAGTTCATGGTGCATCAAAATAAACAATCATCAAGAGAAAAAAATGCAATATGTCTTACAATGTTAGAGTCCTTAAATATATGACAAGGAAAAAATGTAGAAACACCAGACCATTGAAAAGGAATCTATATTCTACAAACATACTAAGGAATGACATAAATCAGGTAATATGACATAAATCAAAATCAGCAAAATATATTTAAGATTCTTTTCTTCAATGTCCAGAATTCATGGTATTTTCTGAACTATCTAGCTACATTAAAAAAAAATTAAATTATCTGTTTTGTTAATACAAAATGAGGTCAAAGTGTGTCATCTTGTTTATCACAGAAACTAAAATATCTACATGAATCTGTTTTGTTCAATACCCTCACCTTGCCGGTTCCCTATTCTCCACTAATGTCTTCTTCTTTCTCTTAACTCTCTTATCCTCTTAATTTTGCCTGGCCTTGCACCCAAGCATGGCAGACAGAGAATCCTACAGGTCCAAGATTCTATAGTGGCTGTTTGCAAGGGGGAGGAGGCTACAGTAACTGCCACAATGGAGTAAGTCTCTTATGTGAGAAAAGAGGAAAGTATTCTGAATGCCTCTCTCATATGAAAGAGAAGGATGGCAGGATGTCTGCATGGCCCAAGGAGCCAGAGGTAGTAAATTATGGGCAAAAGAATTGCAACCAGAGGCTGAAAGAGGGAAGTCTGCACTTAGCTGTGTCTTCTACCTCTCTGGTGTTTGCTTCTAACAGACGGAGTCCAATTTTTGAACATGAGCACACTGAAAAGAAGACTTCTGCTCTGGAAGTTGACAGAAAATAACATCCAGAAAAGTAAGAAAGCAAGATCAAGGCTTGTCCCAGAAACAATGCCTAGAATAAAGGGTGGAGGGGAAGGTACAGCACAAAAGAGATGCAAGTTCCACCTGGTCCAGCCCTGCCCAGCCCAAGGAAGGAAGGATTCAAGAAGAAACTAAACAGAATAGCCTTGGACTACATCATTTTCTACAAGGTGCACTCAATGAACTTCACCCTACTCTTCAATCAAGTTAGAAAAAGAGCTCTTTAATGCCTTCCTTTGGTCCTTAAAGCTGCAGGAACTTCATTAATCAGATCCAGTGAAATGGTTTCAGAACAACTGTAATTGCTCAAACTAGTTGTTCCTTTCCTTCCTACCCAAGAATATTAATTAACTCTATATATAATATCTAATTATAAAACTATAATATTATACACTTTAATATTAAACAAAATATACTAAATATAAAAAACTATTAGTTAACTCTATTAATGAACATCTATAAGAAACACTGAAATGACCTCCCTAACATAAGAGCCTGGGGAAAGTGGGACTCTCATGTCTGGCTTTCACCTTCCCAGAGCTCAGCTCTTTAGGTGCTGTTACAGTTTTCCTACCACTCCCTCCACCCAATCGCTTCTTCTCACTGGGAAAATGACCTCCTCATTGGCTACCTCATACCTTTAAACTGCCTGCTTTGTGACATCATTCTCCCACCAAACCTACTACCACCTGGTAGAGTCTTGGGGTTTCCATGGAGTTGTCTGTAAACAAATTTGGATCATCGCAACTGACCAGTGACCAGTAACAAGTGACCAGTAATCAGGGACCAGGTACTGGACACATGCGTTCTTCGGCTTCTGCCACTCAGACATCCCCTAGTATTGTCTCCTCACCCCTTGTATCTTAAGTTGACATTTTCTCTTCTCTGACCATGTCAGGTAAGGAAAGAAACTTTTTAAAGCTTTTCATTTCTTTCTCCCTAAATTTAGTACTAGAGTCAAAACAGCTTGGAATAATGGGGGAAAGTATTAAACTAGAAATCTGGAGACCTAATTTCAGTTTTGGCTTTGACATTTACTAGCTGTGTGACTTTGGATAAATCATTTACTCTCTCACAAATCTGTTTCCTCATCTGTTATATTAGGATAATAGATTGGTTGTTCCCTCTGGCCCCCTTCTAATATTAAGTCTTAAGGGGCTTCCATACAGAAAATGAAATCAGAGACTTTTTGAGAATTATTTGTTTCATCAGAAATAGAGAAAACATCCTTGGTGGTGTAGAAAACTAGCAATATATACCAAGATGTTTTGTCTGTAATAGTCTCCTGGCACTAACATTTCAACTTCGGTATTTTAAATTTACTGCTGTTCAAAAAGAAATATTTACAAGTTTGGAGTTTTCTATCTAAACTAGGTGAAAAGCAGAATTAGGGAGAGAATGGAGAGTACTGGGCTGTGAGGAGGCAAATATTCCAGGGTAAGGAAGTTTGGGACTTTTTCCATTAAGCACAGGCCAACAGGAACTGAGATGGGCAGAAAATACAAAAATGAGGGAGGAGCTAAGGTCAGCATGAAAGCCATGGAGAGCATGGAGTTCTCAAGAGGTAGTTTGGGATGAAATGTAGAAGAGAACCAAAGAGTTTAAATTAAAGCAGAAAGAGCATAGAGTGAAATCTACTCAGGGCAGGGCAAAATGAAGTTGGTTTTAGCAAATGCTTAGATTCATGGACTAGGAAGGAAACTAAGGCTAGAATAGAATATCCCTAGAAAAAGCAGCTTATCAAAAAGTCACATTCAGTTGTTTGGTTTTTTCTATTGTGTCTTTGAACACAGATGACACTTGAAAGTTTTAATGTAAACATTTAAAAAATGTTTTAGATCTACGATCCCCAAACCATGGGCCGAGGGCACTGTACCGGTCCTATCACCGACGTGGCCGCAGAGGTCCGCTCCCAACGCCCACCCTACCGCCATGCTGCCCCCCCTCCCGGGAAAAATTGCCTTCCCTGAAACTGGGGAAGTTGGTGGGGGGCAGGGGGCGCACAGCAGGAGGTGAGCGGGAGAACAAGCTGAGTTTCATCTGTCATTTACAGCCGCTCCCCTCCCCATGACTGGCATCACCCCCTGAGCTCCGCCTCCCCCCAACCTCCGTGGAAACATTGTCTTCCATGATGAAACCGGTCCCTGGTGCCAAAAAAGTTGGAGACCACTGTTTCTTGCTTTCTGTAAACAAGAAACTAATAAAAGGGGTTCACTAGGGGGCCAGAAGAAACTGTTTCATTCTGATTTTAAACTACATGGATGTTTCTCCTATTAAAAAGAAAATTAAGTTTTAACAAAATGTATCTTACCTTGCATCTGAAGGACAGATTCCTATGTATAAGGAGATTTCAAGTAAAGGTTGCTTTTTATTTTTATTTTTTCATCCTAAAACAGAGTATATACTGATTAACAGTCATTAACTGTTTTTAAGCCTAAGAATGAAAAGAAAGACCTACCTAAGAATAAAAAGAAAAAGCCCTACATCTCTAATTCCACATTCATCTAAAACAATTTTCTAGAGTCCTTTGGGTTTTGCTACATTGAAGTTTTTTTTTAAATTAGATTCTAGCATTGATGGTTTTGTTAGGCTTTGGGAATGACATTTTCCTGGATGTTGAAGATGATTATAATCTAGGCTTTGAGAATAAATACAAAAACCTTCATGATACTTTCTAAGTGTTCTTTTCAAATAGTTATCTGGCTATATTAATTTAAGTATCTATTTCTACTAGGATTGATATCTGTCATTTGCTGGGTTGTATTCAGAGAAATATGACTGAGCAAAATAATGCAACTCCTTTACACTTATAGTTTTATCCTCTGCCTTGTACCTTTATTTCTTTTTTTTTCCTTTCTTAAAATTTTTCTGGAGTATACTGTAATTTTGTGGTTTGTACCATTTTTTATTGAAATACTTGGCTACATATATTATGGCTATATGTATACATACATCCACATTTGCTCTAGTGTGCTGCTTGTTAAACACTTTTTACTGATATAATTTCCCTGTCTATATGTACTGGTTAGAAATTCATTCAAAATTACCTTCCATTGTGGGATGGGTTTTTTTTTTTTTTTTTTTGGTCAACAGTATCCATAAAATAGGGCAATAATATTACTTTCGTAATGGAGCATGTATGATAACAGGACTTCATTTTTTAGTAAGTGAACTAAACTTTGATGATGGCTACATATCCAAATTGACATTAATATCTACATATTCTTTTTGGTTCTCTAATATTATAAATTTTTGATTATTTTTGTCTGTCTTTCCAGAATTTACTATATCTTTCTCCATATAAATCATATGTCATATATCACTTCTGTTCATACATGAATTATCACTGTTATTATTATTATACCACTTTATAGATGAGTAAGCTACAGCTCAGAGAGTTTAAGTACCTTTTTATTTCAAAAAGCATTTCTTGAGAAACTAACTCTCGGGTAGTGGTTTTGACTTAGGACGAGAAGCAAAGCTTGAAAACAGTAAAGAACGACCTTTTAGATTTACCAACTGGTCTGGGCTATATTTGAACTCTAGGAAATGGCATGTAATCTGCACAAGCAAAATGGGACACTAAAGATTATAGTGATAATAGCTGTACTGTTATTGAATGGACAAAAAAAATGCCTCTATTAAAAGTTCTATTTCTCCTGATTTCCGGTCCTAACTCAGAGCAAAGAGTCCTGCAAGGGACTCAGGTTCTGTAACCTGGTAATGATACTAACATAATGGGAGAAACTGAACAGGTCAATCTGATCTCTCTAAGCCTCAGTTTCCTCACTTGTAAAATGAAAATGTTACAACAGAAGTTCTCTAAGGACCTCCTAGTTCTAAAATGCTCTGATTCTAAGAAGTAGTTCAGAGTCAATACAAATGCTGGCTCAGGGAAAAGATAGGGCAGGGAGAAGGCTGCTCCTAGCCTAGGGAACAATGTGTGAACCAGACCACTTGGGTCTTCTGCACATCTGTGCCCAAGTTGGACACAAAGGCAGTTCATCAGAAAACACCCAACTGCTCCAGCACTTCACAGCCCCCATAGACTGTTTGATTTTGGGGACCTCAGTGAGTATTGGTATTAGAGGCTTCCTGATTGCAGCAACCTTAAGATAATGTTATTCCTCAAATATAGTGAGAATTTATCAATCTCACCAGTTTTTTCATTGCTCTCTTGTTTCCTACAGAAAATTTCCAAAATTCATCCTTGTTTGGAACTGCAAATTCTCTGCAGCTCTCTCTTCCTGTGGTAAGAAATGAGGCTTCCCTAGCAGGAAGTGTCTGCAACTTCTCCAGAGTCTCGACTCCAGCCGTTAGCCCATCATGGCTACTGCCATCACCCTCTGGCACCCCCTTCCAGTCACTCCTGGGTAGTGCCTACCTTTACCAACATTCTAGCACAACTATGTTGTCTGGGGTTACTGGCCAGAGCCAGATATCCACTTCAACTCCCTCCTATCCAAGTGTTTTTGAGTGGGATATTACAGGAAGCACTGAAAAGTCATCCTCACTCAGGGACCTCACTGTGACTGTCACTGACCAGGACACAACTGTTTCTTCCATGTCTATGACAGCCCAGTATGCTAAAACTTCAGATGCCATTACCATGATCCCTCTGTATCCATCACTGTCTGCCAGCCTTGTTCAGGGGACATCATCTCAAATTTCTAATCAAGGACATAGCCTGTCACTTCCCTACCAGGAAGGAAGCCAGGTCTATTACTATAATCCAAGCACACTGGAACCTCTACTGTCTGGAGAACTTGGCCCCTGTCTACAATCCTATGGCTCTATGTCATACACAGGAAGTGTTTCATCTGCCTCCCAACCAGAAATGGTGATGGTGCTAAAGGAGGTTCAACCCACAAATGTCCTACCAGCTGCATCCACCCCTAGAATCTATTACCCTGTGTCTGCTCAGCCTCTCACAGAAACAAGTTTTCAAAGTAAGTACAAACAGCAAAAAGGGGGAGGATAAAAAAGGATCAAATCTACAGCTGAGAAGTGAGTCCACAGATAGGTAGAATTTAAGTCCTGGGACTTCAACCACTATCTTTGCTTAGTGTTCCCCATTTTCAGGCTCTATATAAGAACATCTAATATAGATGGGAAGGTAGAACACTACAATGGCTATCTGTGATACACATAAGAGATCCCCAGGAGTAGACTGAGGGGCACACACATTTTGCTGCCCTCATGCGCTGATCAGTTCCCCTGCACTGCCACACTATAATTAACTCCCTTCCCTGATATATTGCTTTAGTCTCTTTGGAAGGCACTTCAGGACTCTTACTGTGCTAGGGACATTTTAACATTCCTTAGTTTACGCCAGGATTTAAGACCTTGTGTCCAGAGGTCCTGTCCAAAGCAAGCAGGCTCAGAACCTGTCCTTCCTTCTATATTTCATGAGGAAGAGCTCCACTCACTCTCCTAATCCATGGAGTGAAGTGTTTTTCACTCTCGCAGGAGAGTGAGAACACTTGAAAGGACCTTACATGAATGCTAGGATTTATAAAACATTTCATATTTTAAAACTCACTTCACTTTTTATTTAACTTATAACAACTCTGTGAAATAGATGGAAAACCAAGAAACAATGACATCAAATGATAACCAGTATGGAGTAGGACAGTCACTGCCTATCTCCTAATACAGGGTCTTGTCCATGGTACTGAGGAAGAGCTAGTAGAAATGCCTTGCCCTCTGTTATAAGGTGCCTGGCTGCTGCACTGGTGTACTGGGAGAGCATCTCACTTACCAGGGACTGACTTCTCCCTTGATTCCTTTGTAGTGATGGAAACATCCACAGGGATGGACTCTTCGCTGGGATTGGAAATTCCAAGCCAGACACTCTGTCTGCCACAAAGTCCAGAATTCCACAAGTCCTGCAGGAGCAGAAATATACATATGATTCAGAGTAACCCACCTCCTGACTTTGGGGATATTTCAATAATAGCTCCAGTCCAGAGTCCCTCTGATTTCTTGGCACTACCTCCAGCTTCCAGCCAGGAACACAAAGAGAATAAGAATCTGGATGAGATTAAAACCAAGCTTTCAAAGCCTCTGGATGTCTACCAGATCCCAATAGAAAACCAAGATCCTCCACTACTCCCTTTAGAAATCCCTGACATTCACCACCTTTTGACCTGCATTGATCCTCTTGGCCAAGAGGTACAGCCTGGTTCCAAAACTGCCAGTCTAGGAACGAACAACCTGAGTCTTGAGAACCAAGGGACACTTGAAAATGAGATTGAGTCTAGCAGTAGTTTTTCAGACATCACTACACTGGTGCAGGATATCCACATTCCCCAGCTCTTCAATTCCCTCAAAGATCTTGACCAATCCAAAGATCCCACAGCAATCAAAGCCAAAGATACCACAGCCATCAAGGTGAATCAGGTACAGGAAAACTCAGGTGTCATGAAGGGTCCCTTTGATCAAGTCAGGAGGAACAAGCATAAAGCTTCTGAGCCTATCAGTGGTGCTCCCAAGGCCAAAATCCAGCCAAAGAATCCAGAGTGCCTGATAGGGGAAGAAGTGATTGTTCTCAGTGCTGTAGCCAAGCATTCTAACAGCAAACCTCAGAAAGCTGCATCCAGCAGGAACAGCAAAACTAAGGGTCATAGGCAGGAAAAGACCAAAAGGCCCAGAGAAAACAACTCCAAGAAAGTTGAAGAAAGTAAGCAGTCAGGGAACAAAGTCAAGGCAGAAGAGAAGCCAACCACTCCCAAGAGGAAGCGGAAGAAAAATCCACTTGAGCTTAGCCAAGAGAATTTTTAAAAAGCCTCGAAGCTGCCTAGGCATGCACATGCTGGAGTCTGTGCAGGTTTTCCATGCACTGGGCAAGAAGAGTGATAAGAAAACTGGACTCTCTTCCTCCTGGAACCGGGGAAGTTCAAACAACACCAAAGACTCCCAACCACCCCCAATGTTCAAATCATGGCTGGATACCCGACATGAGGGTAAAGGTTCTGAGAAAACTCAAGTCAAAGTCCAGAAACCAGATGACGGAGCTGAAAAAGAGTGTCCATCTCCATCGCAGTATGAGCTGCCACCACCTGGGAAGGTCAAGTTGGTACCTTTGCCCTTTCCAATCTTGGACAAACCTCAAGCTCGATCTGTTCCTCGGCGGCCACATTCTCTGGCTTCACGTAGGCCTGGTGCAGCTAACCCTGCACGGCCTGGTTCTACTAACTCAGCTCAACCTATCACAGTCAATCCATCCCGACCAGCTCCTGCCAATGCATCTTCCACAGGTCCTGCCAGACCAGCTTGGCTAATTTCAACTAGTGCAACAAGATCCAGTTTGACCAACCCTACCTGGCCTCGTGAGCCTCAGTCTGCTGCTTATAAGCCTGCACCTTACAAAACATCATCTTGTACTTCTCTCCAGCAACAGTCTGTTTCCACTGCTGTGACCAAACCCCAGTCACCGCCCAAGCCTCAAAACCAATTTCTACTCCAAGACTTCAGCATGCAACCAATTCCATGGAGGAAACCCAATATTTCTGGGCCAGTATTATCAAAGCCTATTACAAAAGAGCAGAGGCCAGAGCGTGAAGCCATGAAAAGGCAAGCTCAAAAACAGCGTGAGAACGCTGCCAAATACAGTTCTCTGGGGAAACTGCAGTTTTTTGTTGAGAGGGAAAAAGAGATGGAAATTTCAAAATACTATGGCTATGTAGTATAAGAGAAACTGAGTTTGTTTGTACCACTTTGAGTGCCAGCTGGTTCCACACATACATAGATAGATACAAATTTCTCTACTTATTCTGATATATTTTACAAACTTAATAAAATTGCATAAAGAAATGTACTAGAATTGATTAATAGATGAATAATAAAGAGGCCTTTTGAGTTCTGACGTGCTGCTGCCAAGTGTGGTTTTCCTTGGGGGAGGTGGGGACCACAGGCTGCATTAGAAAGAAGGAACTGAAAGTTGGGTGGGAGAAAAGGGAGAAAGGGATTACGAATTGAGGAAAGAGGCAGGAATCTGCTCCAGGACTAGGAAGGCCTAAAGGGGGGAAATGTTATGGGTTTATAAAAAGAACCAGAAATGGGGAAAATGGCAGAAGTAAGACACAGACTCTAAGGTTAGGGCTAAAAGAATAAAATTTGAATTAAGCTGAAGATGGCAGAAGATGAGTCTGGGTTGACCAGGGAAATGTAAAAAGTCTTTCATGGAGGATGGCCTTGTGTCTCATGACCTACCAGATAAGAATTTGAGCAAATAAGATTCAGGACACATCTCCAACAGATTTGGGTTACCTTATGTGTATGTGACATATAGCCGAGAAAGGTGAATACAAAACATAGGGGACCTCCCAGGGGAGTGGCAAGGGGCCCCAATTACCCTGGGGGCAGCTGATAACCGGTGACCTAGCCAAGTGAACTCCATTAGCATGAGGCCTACCCAGAACAGGGCCTGGAATATGAACCACCATTTATTTACACAACACGCATACACGGGGCCAGCCATATGCACTCCCTCTGTTAACCTGCACAAAGACACCCAAGGCCAGTGTCACTGTGCCACTTTACTAGGGTGGTTAAGCAATGGGCTGGGGTCACAATGCATGCAGAGCAAAGCCTCAATGCGAGGCCTATGGGCCTCCGAAGGCCTCAGTGATTTGCGGCGCCCCTAGGCGGCCAACCTGGCTGTCAGAGCACAGCAACCGCACCACATGAAACTTCTGGAGTGCATACAAGGGAACATCTTATCTAGACTTGTATTCATCATACAACAATATGATTACTTGATAACAAATACTTAATAAATGCTTAAATGAATGAGCAAATATTCAAATGAACGCATATGTGAAAAAAAAATTTTTAAACTTCTGGAGTGGCCTAAATATTAAGGTGAGGGGCCCGCCATGTCCTCCTCCGACCCAGGCGCGAGCCGCCTTCTTGGACCTTCGCCATCGACCATCAACCGAAACGCGCGAGAAAAATCTGTTAGTTGCGTCCATTTCCCCCAGGATGGCAGTGGTTGGCGTGTGCGCGCGCACTGGGTCACCTTCCAAACGCGGCAGGAGGCGGGCGCCCGTGGGGGGCCTCGAGGCTCCGCGGGAGGGAGGGTGCGGGAGCGCAGGGGGAGGTAAGGGGAGGCGGGAAGGGAATGGAATGAGGAAGGGGGAGGTGGCAGAGCTGATAGTGACTATGGGAAAGTCAGTAATTGACAGTTTAAAGATATTTATTGAGATATAATTTATGTTTTGAGATATAATTCACATAAAAAAATTCACGGTTGAAAAATATACAATTCAATAGTGGCATTGCGCCTGTTTATAGCCACTGCACTCCAGCCAGGGCAACATAGCGAGACCCCATCCCTTATTTTTAAAAATAATGATAGTAAAATTTAAATTAAAATATACAATTCGGTGGCATTTAGTACATTCACAGTGTCGTGCAACCATCACAACTATCTGATCCATAACATTTTCATCATTCCCAAAAGAGACCCTTCTATCCATTACTAGTAACTTCCCATTCCCTCCTCCCTCCGGCCCCAGGCTACCAGCAATCTCTACAGATTTGCCCTTTCTGGACATTTCACATAAAGGGAATCATCCAGTATGTGACCCTTGATATCTGCCTTCTTTCCCTTAGCAGAATGTTTTCAAGGTTCACCCACGTTGCAGGGGGTGTCAGTACTTCGTTTCTTTTCATCACTGCATAGTATTCTGTTATATGAATATATCACATTTATTTATCCATTCATTAGTTGCTGGGCATTTGGGTTGTTTCCACTAGTAGTTTTCATTTATTGAGAGTTTATTTTATTTTATTAAGACAGGGTCTTGCTCTGTTGCTGGGCTAGAGTGCAGTGATGTCGTCATAGCTCACTGCAACCTCAAACTCCTGGGCTGAAGCAATCCTCCCGAGTAGCTGGGACTACAGGCGTGGGTCACCACACCAGGCTAATTTTTCTTTTTTCTTTTTTTTTTTTTTTTTGTAGAAACGGTTTCTCACTCTTGCTCCAGCTGGTCTGGAACTCCTGGCCTCAAACAATTCTCCCACTTTGGCCTCCCAAAGTGCTAGGATTACAAGCATGAGCCACTGTACTTGGCTAATTTTTCTAATTTTTTTTGGTAGAGACGGATTCTGACTCTTCCTCAGGCTGGTGTCAAACTCCCGGCCTCAAGCAATCCTCCTGCCTTGACTTCTGAAAGCATTAGGATTACAGGCAGGAGCCACCCCACCCAGCTACTGAGAGCTTATTCCATGCCAGGCAGCACCTGGCTAAGTTATTCACCCATTACACACATAGAGATACGGACTGACAAGAATTTGCCCAAGATAAAGAGCTAGCAAATGGAGAAGCTGGGATTTGAACTCAGGCATTTAGACTTCAGAGGTAATAGATTCCCGTGATAGAACATTACAAAGACGCAAAAGGGTTTTCAATGGAAATTCACCATCTTCCCCAAGTTTCCCAGCCACCCACCTCCGTCCCTCCCTTGAAGACATCTATTTTTGCCACTTTGAGGACTCTTCCACAGAAATTATTTATTTATACCCCAAAATGTATGTATCACAATTTATTCAATAATTAGTCCCACTGAGTTGAAATGTCACTTTTGTGGTACACTAAATTCCTGTGTACATTTGCATTACTTTTTTCAGAACTGTCCTGGCTTTTTTGCCTATTTTTTATATTTGTCATTTCCTTGGAATCCTTTTTATCATCTTTTTTTGATTTTTAAAAATTTCTTCCTCATTTTGTTTCTTTTAAGACATTATTCATTCTGTTCACTCACTCATGTGTTCTTTTCATTATAGAAATTTATGACGTACACGTGAAATTTTGTTACTTGTATATAATGCATAGTGATCAAGTCTGGACACTTAGGGTGTCCATAACACAAGTACAGTACATTTTTGTTAAGTATAGTCGCCCTACTCTGCTACCATACACTGAATTTATTCCTTCTCTCTTATTGTATGTTTATCCCCTTTAACCCAGTTTCCTTCATGTGGTGGACCGGGGAGGGCAAACCTCAGGCCCCTGGAGTAGTGCTTGGGTCGAAGGCAGTAGCAGCTAAACTCAGGCTTTGGCACTGGCAAGGGTGGGGCCTGGCTTTGTGGCCAAAGCTGGTCTGGTAGGTGGGGAACATGTGTCACTCTCACACCTCAGTCCTGGTGGAGCTCACCCCTCAACCATCCCCAAGAGAAAGACCTCCCGCCCAGCTCATGACAAAGTCCCAGTGGCAACTTACACGCTGCTTGCGCTCCCTTCTTGGCCGCTCCCTTCTTGGCCGGGGCAGTTGCAACCCAATCCTCACTCACTTCTTATCCCCAGCTGTGGGAGTGCTCCCACCTTGCACCCCAGTCCCAGCAGCAACAGCCTGAGTTTCCATAACACCTCAATCCCCACCCACTGGGCTCCAGGACAGTGTGCAGTCTGCCACAGGCTAGGTTTGAAAATGGTGCCTTGCTGTAGCCCCTTACATCTCACAAAGGGTGTGGGACCCAGTGAGAGCTCCCTCTCCAGAGCAGTTCCACCCCACTGTCTCTTGGCTGCTTCCTACATCAGTTTCAGGGCTTGGGAGGGTCGAGGGGTTCTCAGGATTGCATGATTCCACAGTGGCGATGTGAGCCACTGGAAGTCTCTCATTCACCCTTTACCTGTGTTGGGGAGTCACTCCCGGCCCCCAGCCAGTCACATCTCTGTCGGAATCCAGTGTTCTCTCTTGGATGATGTATTTGAAGTGCGGCTGTCTATAGACTATTTTGGTTCTTCTAAGTGGAGGAGGTGGGCATGAAATGCTTCTAGTCAGCCACCTTCAAGCCCCTCCTCTTGTGTTCATTTCCGTCTTCATTTCCAAATTTTTTATTTTTAACTCTGTTCTGAGTTCTATTATCTCACCTAATTCTGATTTATACTGTTTTTTCATCTTTTTTATTGTGGTAAAATATGTACACCATGAAATTTACCATTGTAACTATTTCTAAGTGTACAATTCAGTGGCATTAAGTAGACTCATGATGTTGTGCAACCATCACCACCATCCATCTCCAGAACTTTCTCATCATCCCACACAGATACTCTGTACAGTACTCATCAAATAATAACTCCTCATCCCTCCTCCATGTCCTTTCATCCTTTGCTTTGTTTATCCTAATGTCTTATAGCTAGTTTTGAAATAACAGGCTACTGTTTTGATCTGTTTTGTGGCCTGTCTTTTCCGACTCGCTCTTGTTGTCTGAGAGGATGCTGTTCTGCTGCTCATTCTCTTTTTCCTTATAACACCTTTGCATGGGATTTGACCTCAATCATTTTCTGCTTTATTTAGGTGACATTAGTTTTCCTGCACTTCGAAAAGGAGATGTGGTTCACGATAATTGTTCTAAGTTCATAAAACTTCCATTTGTTTTTTCTTTTAAGGTAGTATTCAAAAATATGGTGTCTTGCTGTCTGAGATTTCCTGTATCTGTTCCCCACCCAACTTTTATTCTTTGTGTCTGTTGTTCCTCCCAGCAGTTTGTCTTCTGTGTGTGGCCACTTCCTGGAAAGGAGCTCTGGCTGCTCAGTGTCAAGAGAGTAGAGGGGCGAGACTACTTCAGCCTCAGACTCTATAACAGGCCCGGTGCACTTACTCAATTCGGGGTCAGCCAAGACCTCTCCTTCCAGCAGCTGTTCTCAAACTGGCCCACAATGCTTTCCAGTGAACACCTGCTGGCACTTTGAAGGCCTCCTGTCTGCTACTCCCCTGCCCCATGCAGATGTTAGTACCAGGCAGGTCTGGTGCCCATTGGTGGTGGTTTCCTCCACTCTTGTTTTGGGGTTCATAGGGAAAATTTGTCCTCTAGTTTTATGGAAAATGCTACTCATGGGTTATTGGATTTATTTGATCTATTTCCCTGAGAGGATTTGGGGAGGTTCAAAAACTACACTGCTGCTTCCGCCTTTCTGAAATCCTGCTCATTCTTTGCACATAATTATTTTAAATGTGTATCTTTTCTGTCTTTTCCTTTTCTCTCTCTCTCTCTCTGTTTGTTCTGTTTTGTTTTTTTAGAGACAGGGTCTCACTCTGTTGTCCAGGCAGTGTGCAGTGGTGTGATCAGAGCTCACTGCAGCTTTGAACTCCTGGGCTCAAGTGATCCTCCTGTTTCAGCCTCCCAAGTAGCTGGAACTACAGACACACACCACCACGCCCAGCTAATTTTTTTCATTTTTTGTAGAAATGGCGTGTGGCCATGTTTCCCAGGCAGGTCTCAAACTCCTGGCCTCAAGCAGTCCTCCTTTCTCAGCCTCCCAAAGTGCCAAGATGACAGACATGAACCACTGCACTCTGCCTATCCTTTCTCTCTATATTTACTTTTTCTGAATAGGCACAAAACTGTATCTCTGATCTATGCTCCTCTCCCTGCAAAACCCTAGTACAGGCACAGTTTTCTTCATCTCAGTTGATGGCAATGTCATTTTTCCCAGGTGCTCGGGCCAGAAACCTCTGAAGTCATTTCACTCCTTTCTTTCCCTCCCAACTGCACACCCAACACTTCAGCACATTCCATCTGCCCTACCTTCAGATTGCATCTAGAACTTGTCTACTTCTAACCACATTCCTCCATGTTCAGTCTGGTTCAAGCCTCCACCACTTCCTGCCTAGATTACTGCAATATTCTTCAAACCCAGAGGTTCCCAAACTTCCTGGATCCACCAAGGCCTTGTTGTCTCACTCCTAGGCCAAAAGAAATACTTAAGAGTCTTTATTAAGTAGTTAGGTGCCAAAAGTTTAAAAAGTATTTATGCCTGTCACAGGCTGGATAACAGCCACACAAAGATATCAAGTCCTGATCCCTAGAACCTGTAATTGTTACCTTGTATGGAAAAAGGGTCTTTGGATGTGATTAAACTAAAGATCTTCAGATGGGGAGATCATCCTTGATGATCAGAGTGAACCCTAAATGCAATCACATATGTCCTTGTAAAATAGAGGCAGATGGAGATTTAATGCAGACAGAAGAGGAGAAGGAAATGTGACCACAGTGGCAAAGATTGGAGTAATGCATCCACCAGGGAAGGAGTGCTGTCAGCCACCAGAAGCTGGAAAAGGCAAGGAATGAAATCTCCCCAAGTGCCTCTGAAGGGAGAGCAGCCTTGTCAATACCTCAATTTCATCCCCGTGATACTGACCTCAGACTTCTGGCCTTTAGAACTGTGAAAGTAAATTTCTGGTTTTTTTAAGCCACCAAGTTTGTGGTCATTTGTTATAGTAGCCACAGGAAACCAATACAATGCCCCCTAAGTACATACAAATTAAAAAGAATACATACAAATTAAAAGAAAATTCTATTTCACTCTTAACTACAATTACTTGCTAATGGGATAGGTGTGCCTGTTGGGCACCGTACAATATCTCGAGCCTTGGAATCAGATTGGACACTGCCAGCCTCATTTCCTGTTCCACATTCATTTTAAGAGGATACTTGCTTTTTAAAATACCTACTGCCAAAAACTCAGCTTCACAAAGATAGGGCATCGTTGAAATGAATGTAGCTCGACATGATGCTAAAACTGTGAACTATCTCCCAGCCAGAAGCTCCTACAGTATCTAACAGATGTCAAATATTGCTGTGAATCCTTCACAAATTTGAAACACCCTGCTATACCCAGATTAATCTGCTCTTGTTTCCTGGGGGCACGTTTGTGCACCTTTTCAACCACAGTCCCAAGTGGTTTCCTTTCCCCCTAAAATTTATCAACATGGCAGCCATAATGATCCTTTTAAAACATAGATCAGATCCTGTCACTCTTCTGCTCAAACCTTCCCATGGCTTCTCATTTCTCTCAGAGTCAAAGCCACTGTCCTTACAATGGCCTATAAAGCTCTATCTACATCAGGGGTCAGCAAACATTTTCTGTAAAGTGCCAGACAGTAAATATATCAGTCTTTGTGGGCCACATTGTCTCTGCCTCACCTACTCCACTCTGCACTTGTAGCATGAAAGCAGCCACGTGGCTGTGTTCCAATAAAACTTTATTGACAAAGAGAGGCTGCGACACTTTGCTGACTCTTGCCCCACATGCTCTACTGCTGCGCTCCCTTTCACTCGCTCCACTCCCACCTTCCTGAGCCCCTTCCTGGTCCTTGAATCCACCAGCAAGCTCCTGACGCCGGTCTTGGCACTTGCTGTTATTCCCTGCCTGGAACGTCCGCAGCTCCTTCGAGTCTCTTCTCAGATGGAATCTCCTCGCTGAGGGCTTCCCGAACACGTCATTTGAAATTGCAGTCGCCTCACTGCACTTCTCCCTCCCCTCTTGCTCATTCCCTTCACCAGGCCCCTCTCTCCCATCGTACTTGGAACCTTCTAATATACTAGGTAAGTCACTTCAATTACTTCTTTATCATGATAATTGTTTGCAATTCACCACTCCCTTGCCCATCACTAAACTGTAAAATCCTCGAGGGCAGGGAAATTTTTGTCTGCTTTGTTCACTAAGTGCCCAAAGCCTTAAATAGTGTCTGGCACATAGTAGTGTAACAGAGGGAATGGCCTTTAAAAGGAAGGTGGGGGGACAAAAATGTTTTCTGTCTCTTTAAAACCTTCTCTCTCTTTTTGGAAACTAAAACGTGCATCCACAAGTCAGGCCAGTGGTTGGGAGGGACAGCAGAATGTCCTTTGTTCTTTGTGCTAAGGAGATGGCTCAATGGAACTGCCAGGGCAGAAGTCACAAGGATTTTCTTCAGCAGAGATGGGATGATCAGAATCATCAACTGTGGTTAAACAACAATTACCTGAAACTGAAAACCTCCCTTTAAAAGCTCTGCCTTTCTGTTTATGATTAGGACGAGGGCATTTTAGACACTAGTCTCTATCCTCCTCATTTGCTGGCAAATTTCTCATAAGCCAATATTTTTAAAAGAAGTATATAAACCAGATATAAAATGATAAAATCCCTCACCCAAGGTGTCCAATTTAAATAGCCTTAAACTATTTACTATTAAGTAATTGCAGTTAAGAGTTAAACATGGCATTTAACTCGTTTGAAATTTGCAACCTTGATAATGGCACTCTTACCTAAAACACAGGCTTTGAATTATTACGAAATAAATTTCATAACTCAAAGCTAAGTAGCAGGTAACAAAAGATGAAAATATGTCTAACATAAAAAAGATTCCTCATGTGCACATGTAAGTATAAATTTTAACAACAGACACACATTGAAGATCTTTCCAAGCATCCATAAAAACTCTTTTCCAAACCAGTCATTTCTCTTGACAACAGGAGATACCAGTCTTCAAACAAACTGTAGGTGGAGCTACAAACTACAGATTCATCTTAGTGTTACTGGTTTTACTGTGGCTTTCATTTCAAGGGACAACTTCCTCAGGTAATTCTAAATCCAACTGAAAAGGAACATAATTTGCATGCATTGATAATGCACAAAGATCCCAGAGCATTTGCTACATTTCCCATTATTTGAACCAGCTGATCCTACATCTTTTTCTTCCCAAGTATTTACTTTTCAAATTCTATTTGTCATTTTGTATTTCCAATGAGCTCACAGCAAAAATGTTAGCAATGTGAATAATTTGTCTTTAGTACACCTTGCATTTCTTCCATCAGAGCACACCATTCCCTAGAAATATTCAAGATAGGCTGTTTTAGTGTCTCCATGCATGGTGCTCACCTTCCCCCCAACCTTGGGAATCTTGCATATCATTTAAAGATTTTTTTTCCTTCTGATGGCTCTAAGCCTTCACCCATGAAAGCCTTAAAAAGACAAGAACTGAGGTTTAGTTTTTACTGTGGTAGAACCATGCCTGACATAGATCCATGGGCATGATAGATACTCAATAAACATTTCATTCTGTTAATGAAGGCATGTAACCTGGAGGCTTTCTGCTTCTAGCTCTAAGTGCCTTGTACAGAGGCTCCGCGGGAGGGAGGGAGGGAGGGTGCGGGGGCGCAGGGGGAGGTAAGGGGAGGCGGGAAGGGAATGGAATGAGGAAGGGGGAGGTGGCACAGCTGATCGTGACTATGGGAAAGTCAGTAATTGACAGTTTTAAGATATTTATTGAGATATAATTTATGTTTTGAGATATAATTCACATAAAAAAATTCACGGTTTAAAAATATACAATTCAGTAGTGGCATCGCGTCTGTTTATAGCCACTGCACTCCAGCCTGGGCCACGTAGCGAGAGCACGTCTCTTATTTTAAAAAATAATGATAGTAAAATTAAAATTAAAGTATATAATTCAGTGGCATTTAGTACATTCACAGTGTCGTGCAACCATCCAACTATCTGATCCATAACATTTTCCTCAACCCCAAAAGAGACCCCTCTATTCATTAGTAGTCACTCCCCACTCCCTCCTCCCTCTGGCCCCAGGCTACCAGCAATCTCTACAGATTTGCCCTTTCTGGACATTTCACATAAAGGGAATCATCCAGTATGTGACCCTTGATATTTGCCTTCTTTCCCTTAGCAGAATGTTTTCAAGGTTCACCCACGTTGCAGGGGGTGTCAGTACTTCATTTCTTTTCATCACGGCATAGTAATCTGTTGTATGAACATATCACATTTATTTATCCATTCATTAGATGCTGGACATTTGGGTTGTTTCCACCAGTAATTTACATTTATTGAGCATTTATTTTATTTTATTGAGACAGGGTCTTCCTTTGTCGCTGGGCTGGAATGCAGTGGTGTCATCATAGCTCAAAGCAACCTCAAACTCCTGGACTGAAGCAATCCTCCCGAGTAGCTGGGACTACAGGCATGGGTCACCACGCCAGGCTAATTTTTCTAGTTTTTTTGTAGAAATGGGTTCTCACTCTTGCTCAAGCTGGTCTGGAACTCCTCATCTCAAGCAATCCTCCCACTTTGGCCTCCCAAAGTGCTAGGATTACAGGCGTGAGCTACTGTGCCTGGGTAATTTTTCTAATTTTTTTTTTTTTGTAAAGACAGATTCTTACTCTTGCTCAGGCTGGTCTCAAACTCCTGGCCTCAAGCAATCCTCCTGCCTTGGCCTCTGAAAGCATTAGGATTACAGGCATGAGCCACCCCGCCCAGCTATTGAGAGTTTATTCCATGCCAGGCAGCACCTGGCTAACTTATTCACCCCGTTTCACAGATAAGGAGATACAAACTGGCAAGAAATTGCCCAAGATAAAGAGCTAGCAAATGGGGGAGGTGGGATTTGAACTCAGGCTTTTAGACTTCAGAGGTAATAGATTCCCATGATAGAACATTAGAAAGACCCAAAAGGGTTCTCAATGGAAATTCTCCATCTTCCCCCAGTTTCCCAGCCACCCACCTCCACCCCGCCCTTGGAGACAACTACTTTTGCCACTTTGAGGACTCTTCCACAGAAATTATTTATTTATACCCCAATATGAATGTATCACAATTCACTGAATAATTTGTCCCAGTTGAAATGTGACTTTTGTGGTGTGCTACATTCCTGTGTGTATTTGCACTACTCTTTTCAGAACTGTCCTGGCTTTTTCTTATCTTTTATATTTGTCATTTCTTTGGAATCCTTTTTGTCATTTTTTTTGATTTTTAAAAATTTCTTCCTCATTTTGTTTCTTTTAAGGCAATATCCATTCTGTTCATTCACTCATGCGTTCTTTTCGTTATAGAAATTTCTGGGGTACATGTGAAATTTTGTTACGTGTATATAATGCATAGTGATCAAATCAGGATATGTAGGGTGTGCATCACACAAGTACAGTGCATTTTTGTTAAGTATAGTCACCCTACTCTGCTATCACACATTGAATTTATTCCTTCTATTTTATTGTATGTTTGTACCCTTTCACCCACTTCCCTTCACGTGGTGGACAGCGGAAGGCAATCCTCAGGCCCCTGCAGCAGTGCTTGGGTGGGGGGCGGTGGCAGCTAAACTCAGGCTTTGGCACTGGCGAGAGTGAGGCCAGGCTTGGTGGCCAAAGCCTGGGCTGGTGGGTGGGGGACATGTGTCCCTCTCACACCTCAGTCCTGGTGGGGCTCACCCCTCAGCAATCCCCAAGTGCAGGAGCCCCCACCCAGCTCATGACAAAGTCCCAGTGGCACCTTGCACCCACTTGCACTCATGTTCTGGCCCAGACAGCTAACACCCATGCCTCGCTCACTTCTTGTCCCCAGCTATGGGAATACTGCCCTCTTATACCCCACGTCGCAGCACAACAGCCTGAGTTTCCATAAACCTCAGTCCCTGCCCCACTGGGCTCCAGGACAGAGTGCAGTCTGCCACAGGCTGGTTTGAAAATGGTGCCTTGCGTAGCCCCTACACTCAGAAAGTATGGGGACCCAGTGAGAGCTCCCTCTCCGGAGCAGTTCCACCCCCACTGTCTCTTGGCTGCTTCTTATGGTTAGTTTCAGGGCTTGGGAGGGTCGAGGGTTCTCAGGATTGCATGATTCCACAGTGGCGATGTGGGCCACTGGAAGTCTCTCATTCACCCTTTACCTGTGTTGGGAGTCACTCCCGGCCCCAGCCTTCACATCTCTGTCGGAATCCAGTGTTCTCTCTTGGATGATGTATTTGAAGTGCGGCTGTCGTATAGACTATTTGGTTCTTCTAGTGGAGGAGGTGGGCATGAAATGCTTCTAGTCAGCCACCTTCAAGCCCTCCTTGTGTTCATTTCCGTCTTCATTTCCAAATTTTTATTTTTAACTCTGTTCTGAGTTCTATTATCTCACCTAATTCTGATTTATACTGTTTTTTCATCTTTTTTATTGTGGTAAAATATGTATACATGAAATTTACCATTGTAACTATTTCTAAGTGTACAATTCAGTGGCATTAAGTAGACTCATGATGTTGTGCAACCATCACCACCATCCATCTCCAGAACTTTCTCATCATCCCACACAGATACTCTGTACAGTACTCATCAAATAATACTCCTCA
>JAKFHU010000261.1:0-13598 GCA_023783475.1 Daubentonia madagascariensis | reverse complement strand
AAGGAGGGACATAAATAGGTCTTGAAGAAATATACAGATAGGACCACTTCCTTGGTAGATTCATTCAAGATACTGATTCTTACTTAGTAAGACCATTACAATCACTCACTCATTGAAGATTCTTTTTAACTTGACAAGGGATTCTTAAATTCATCTGAAATAATGTAGAGGTGAACATCACCAAGAAAACATTTGACAAAGAAGACTAAAAGGTAGACTTACCAAATATTAAATATAGATATTTAAGTATAGACTACAGATAAAAGAGGTCAAAACAGTACGCTAGTAACACAAGAAGGAGCAGATGATTCAATGGAATAGAATAGAATAGAAAATCCAAAAATGGGGTGGGAGGAGACTCCTATATATTCAATATGTGACTACCTACTTGGCAAGATGGTTTGTTTGAGACAATTGGATAATAATTTTTTTAAAAAAGGTAAAATTCTTAAATGTTATACTGTGCACTAAAAGAGATCCTGGATTTAAAATTTAAATTGGGAAATTTATTATATAGAATTTTTATTATTTTTTTATATATTAGGATAGGGTAGACTATGCAATCAGGGAGAAAAACAGAAACAAAATTATTTTTATATTTGATTACAAAAATTTTCAATGCATATAAAATGTCATAAAGAAATTAAAAGATAAATGACAAAATATATGGAAAAATGTTACTTTGATGAATGTCCTCTGTATGAGAGAGCTCTCTAAAATTATTAAGTGAAAACACTCTGCTAGGAAAATGACAGCACAAATAAGTAATTCATACACATACAAAAAAAGAAATACAAATGAAATATAAATAGCCTCACTAGTAATAAAGTGCAAATGGAGATGTAAATTGAAACAATGATGGTATATCTCTTTTTCATATAAGGATCACAAAGATTTAAGTGATTGGAAGTGTTTTTGAAGAGTAGAAAAACAGGAATTTTCCTGAACTTTGTTAAATATGTACAAGATTGGGGGTAGGGAGGATTTGGCAATCAGGAGCCTTAAGAAATGCCTACTTTTGTCCTAGCACCAATACCTGAAACAATTTTTTAATAAAGCAATTGCTCTAGTATTCAAAGAAAAATTTTCTTGACTAGTTCACAAATTTATTGGTAATATTCAAAAATTATCACAATAGGGTTTGTTGCATTGACATAGTCCAATAATATGCAGCAATGAAAACTATCCAGGGGTAGATTATTTCGATGTGGAAAAATGTTCATTGTCGGTTAAGTGGAAAACAAACAAACAAGGAATCACATAATATTTATGACAGAATTTAATTTTGGCATGCTAGTATAGATGATACAAACAGATTTTTTTAAATCTAGGAGAATATAAACCTGCATGTTAAAAATAGTATCCCTGTGTGGATTATAGTTTGTTTTAATAATATTTTTTCCTTAACTGAATTTTCTACTTATTTTTTTACATAAGCTCATTTCATAAATAGATTTTGGGCCAGAGATCCAAAATCTGTTGGAAAGCTAGGGTTACAGCAACTCGTTAACTACCACTTATCTCTTCTCTAATATGAATTTTTATAAATTAAATCAAGCTGCTGTCTATTGACCTCTTTCTAATGAGTAGAGATTCACTACCGTAAGTTCAGGCATTTAAAAGAGGCTTTTTAGAACAAGCATAGATTTGTATGAAGGTGAATGTCTGAATTCATCATCCAAACCTCTTTTTGGAGACTATTTCTACCCTCTACTCCAATTATGCATTATTCATCCTTTCATAATAATAGTGATAATACTTAAACAGGTAGTATGTATGGGACATTTGGTACGTTCTTGGCACTATACTAAACCCTTTGTATGGATTATATCATATAATCTTCATATGGAGTAGTTATAATGTTAGTTATTGGCATATTACAGGTGATGAAACTGACAGTGATAGAGGTTATATATTTTGTGAGATGTCCCAATGCTGGTAAGTAGTGAGCTGGAATTCAAACACAAGAAGTTGGCTTCTGACTCCATGCTCTTAATTGCCACAGGGTGATAACCAGATTCATTACCTCATTTTTAAGACTGTTTTCTATGTGTATGTCAAGAATGTGTATCCTTTTATTGTTGGGTCCTGGGCTCAACATATATCCATTAAAACAAAATTGTTAATGATATTTAAATTTTCTATATCTTTTTTTTTTTTACCATTTTAAAAAATGTCCTTGAATTATGAGTAATTGAGAGGAGTATGTTGGGAAATGCCTTATAAGAGTGAATTTGTCAATTTCTCTCCAAAACTCTACAAATCTTTGCTTATTCACTTTGAGTCTATTTTATTGGGTATATATACATTTAGAATTGTCACCTGCCTAATAAATTGAACTCTTTGCAATCATTGTAGTTATCTGCATTTTCCTCAAAAATGCTTTCTTTCTTAGAGTTTATTTTGTCTGAATTCAATACAGTTAATATTAGTATTTATTTTGCTTAATGTTGGCGTTATTTCCTTATTTATTTCCCCTATTTCTGCTTTTTTTTCCTTTCTTTTTTCTTTTTGAGACAGAGTCTCACTCTGTCGCCAAGGCTGGAGTGCAGTGGCATCGTCGTGGCTCACCGCAACCTCAACCTCCTGGGCTCAAGTGCTCCTCCTGCCTCAGCCTCCTGAGAAGCTGGGACTACAGGTGTGTGCCACGATGCCTGGCTGATTTTTCTATTTTTTTTTCTTTTTTGTAGTAGAGATGGGGTCTCGCTCTTGCTCAGGCTGGTGTCAAATTCAAGCAATCCACCTACCTCAGCCTCCCACAGTGCTAGGATTAGAGGTGTGAGCCACTGTGCCGGGCCTATTTTTACTTTTAATCTTTCAGTTTTTCTGCTTTTGGTGTATTTCTTTATGACTTAGGGCCTGATTTTGTTTTATAATTTAACCTGATTATCTTTGTTTTTTAAAATGACAACTGTAGCTCATTGCATTTATTGTGATTATTATGTATTGGGATGTTTCCAATATTTTATTTTCTGTTTTCTATTCATTCTTCTCTTTTCTATTTCTTTTTCATTTTCTCACCTGCTTCTAGGGTTAATTGAGGTTTCCTTTTTATGTTCTCCATCAATTTTTTCTTTCTACTGGTGTGGATATCACATCCCCTATGTCTAATCTTTCAGTGATTACCCTAAAACGATCCTATGAATACTTGAGTTAACATCTAAATGGAATATTTAACCCCCTTCCTGAAAACTATCCTCTATATTTACATGCTAGTTTTGTCTAATATTTTATATGTTCCTTTCTTAACCCCACAAATGAGACATCATCATAATTGTTTTTTACAGACAGTGTGCACTTAGATTTACTTACATAATTACCAGTTTTCTGGCTCACAATTCCTTTGCACATTCTACACGTTATTTCTGCATCTTTCTCATCTTTCCTGAAATATGTCCTTTAGACATTACTTTAGTCTCTTGGTACTACATGCCTTAGTTTTTGTTTGTCTGAAATTGTCTTTATTTGATTTGCCTTCAAGAAGATAGATGTTCTGGAACAATTATAGGTTGAGAATTCCTTTTTGTCAGCATTTTGAAGATATTATTCCACTTTCTTTTGGCTTCTATATTTGCATTTAGAAAAGTGCTATCAGCACATAGATATTGTTTTGTTGGTGATCAGTCTTTTCTCTCTCACTACTATTAGAATCTCTGTCTTTGGTGTCTGCAATTTCATTACAATATGTCTAGATTTGGATTTCTTCTTATTAATCTTGTTTTCTAATTGTTAGGCTTGTATCATTAGGTACTAGTTGAAAAAAGGTGGGGGTGATTCTAAGAGACTTACGTTGAAGTTATGCTTCCTTAGCTAGGACATGCTTTTATCTAAAATTGTATGTAAAATTAGGGGAATTGTTTGACCCTTCAGCCAAAATGACTTTTCTAATAAAATGGCAGACATTAAGTTTTTGACAAATGGAATTTATTACTGCACACAGTTTCTGAAGAGGAGCTTTACAAATATTTCTAGTATTATTATGAGAGCAAGAGTAAGAGGTTGGTTTCTCAGAGTATTTTGAATATTTCAAAGGGAAGACTGTCCCTTGGATACATAACTTTCAGAAGTTTTGGGTTTTTTTTCCCAAAATCACTCATAAAACTTCACTGAATGATGGTATTTCACAAGGAGCATAGTCTGGCAGACTTTATTGCTCATTTGTGTCTCTTAGGACCTTAGTTATCTTACCCTGTGCTCTTCAGGTGCCTCCCCTTAAAAATGGACACATCGTAGTTGTCCTTGTGGGTGTTCAATGCAAAGGGTTGTTAACAAAAACAACAACAACAAAACCCTGCTCAAACTCTGTAAAATAATTGAAAGAAGTTTATTCTGAGCCCATGTGTATGTCCATGGCCTGGGGAACCACACTCAAGAAGTCTTGAGCAAGTGGTCCTGAGGTGGTTGTTTGGTTTTATACATTTTAAGGAGATAGGAATTGTAGGTAAAATCATAAATCAATACATGGAAAGTATACATTGGGTTGGCCTGAAAAGGTGGGATATCTCAAAGTGAGGGGGGGCTTACAGGTTATATGTGGATTTAAAGACTCTTTGATTTGTAATTAGTTAAAGAAAACAAAGCTTTGTCTAAAGGCTTGGAATATTTTAAGTTAAGATAAAGAAAACTATTAATCAGAGACAGGCCACAATATACCTGATAGCAAGTGATTTGTTAAGGAAATTGATGGACTTTAGGTGACTTAGTCTTTGCCCTGCATGGCCGTAGGTCATGTTAATAATTTAATGTCTTATTGTCACAAAGAGTCTATTTTGCCTGTCTTATCTCTGTTTTAACATTAATTCAGATCAATTGTGTTTGAACTCCAAAAGGGATGGGGTATAATGAGGGGTGTCTGACCTCCCTTCCCTTCATGGCCAGGAGCTCAGTTTCCAAGGTTTTCCTGTGGTCCCCTTGGCCAACAGGGGTTCTGTTCATTTGGCAGGGTCTTAGAAAATTTTTGTTTACATTTCTACCCTTTGGGCCAAGATTTGCTACAGTCAGCATCAATGGCCAAACTTTTATTTTGTCCCATTGTTGCCAGGGTGGTGGCTACCTTCCCTAGTTCTCAGTTCCATCCTGTCCCTCTGTGGGACCCCTATGGACAAGGGACTTAGAGCCCAAAGTCTTACAGCCAATTAAATGTTCTGGGCCAGATGGGAATGGAGGTGGTAAGGCACTCATCAACACTTTACAAACTTTTAAACAACATAAAAGCAAAAACCAAACAGAAAAAAACAAGGTTACAAAATTAACTTGTCTACAAGCACAGAGCTACTGCAGTTTTGGTTTTAGTTGCAGACTTGTATCAATTTGCTGTACAAAACAGAGCATTTTGTTAAAACCATTTAAGTTAAGTAATTTAGAGACTTTTGTTGTACAGCATTGTTGTTTTTTTGTTTAGTAATTTGTCCTGAAGTGGCCAATGAATTGAGACAGAGTTTCACTCTGTGGCCCTGGCTAGAGTGCAGTGCGGTCATGATAGCCCACTGCAACCTCAAACTTCTGGGCTCAAGCAAGCCTTCTGCCTCAGCCTCCTGAGTAGCTGGGACTACAGGCGCAAGCCACCACGCCCAGCTAATTATTTTTAATTTTAGTAGAGACAGGGGTCTCACTCTTCTTCAGGCTGGTCTCAAACTTCTGGCCTCAAGCAATCCTCTTGCCTCTGCCTCCCAGAGTACTAGGATTACAGGCATGAGACACCACACCTGGCTGCCAATAAATTCTTTATTATATCTCTATTTGCATCATAAATGGAAACAACTATATCCAGAAGTTTCTGCCACTGGGTATCTTTATATCCTTTTGGTAATTCTCCTTTATGTCTTGGGAAGCAAGCAATTCTTTATCGTTGGGATTGATGGAAAGGGGGCACATAATTTGGAGGGTTTAAACTAATTTCATCCTTTAAAATCAGCTCTTAAAATTTCATACACCCACCTGTTTTGCAATAGTCCCTGGGCGTAGAGGGAGAGTGTATAGTTTTGGTAGCAGGGAGTTGGCAGTAATGAACAGACTAGGCCCAGTGGAATTGAATAGTTTTCAAATTTTGGAGATATCAGGTAAACTTTGCTGTTTACTTAATTTTGTCTTGACTGAAAAACAAAAGATAAAGAATCAGTAATGTTTTAAATAAAAAGTCATAAAATTTTTTCAGTCCTTGTTATGACTTCCCTTAAAGAAGTAGCAAATTTTGGACTGTAGATGATTATAAATCATTTTTTGAGAAGAATCAAAGTAAAACAATAATTGTCTGTGGATGACAAAAGTCTTGGAACAACCATGGTTAAAAACACAATTGGCAAAGGAATTTGGTTATTTCTATGGTATACAACAATTTAACATAATAATCATAATTATTACTAACAAACTATACCATGAGAATTTTAGGAATCTCATATAATTTTGGAATACATATTAGCAACATATTTATACAAATATATCCCAAGGAAATTTAAATATCACTTCATATTTGACCATGCTTCCTGTAACTTTACATAGCAAAGAAGCCTAATATATCTTTTTTGGACTTCCAGAGTTCAGAATATCAAAAAGTTAGTTGACATAATTGAAATTTTAATTTTGGAAAGTTTGTCAATTATCAAAGGTTTAAAACACTTGCTTGAAATAGCTTCAGAGATCACTGTAAAATAATAGTCATTCATTTAACCAAGAGTGATAGTCATCAAAAGACTCCAAAGGCAATACAGGAAGTTGTATGGATGTAAAAATCTTGACCTTTTAAAAGTTTAGTTTTCCTGAGTAATCAAAAATCTAATAAAGACAACACAGGAATTATCTTTATAAAGCATAAAATCTTTGTTTCTTTTTGGCCAGTTATCCAAAAGAAAAAAAAAACAAATTTTTGGTAAAGAGAAGATTTTCTTAAAGCAATTTGTTCTTAATAAAATTGCAAGAAACTTTGGTTCTAATTCTATAACCTGTTTCTTTTAAAAACTTCTCAGACTTATATCACAAAAGTTCAACTGTTTCTGTATCTTTCTGCTTTCAGTTTTATCCCCTTTGGGAGGCCAGGGCTGATAACTCTTTCCTTCAACTTTTCAATGGCTCCTGTAACTTTTATTTTTTTCCCCTGTGGTTCTAAGTATTTTGTTATATTCTGATACTAAAATGTTTTATCTTAAGGTTTAGGAAAGCAATGTTTTCCTCCAGTTCAACTTAATTCTATACTTAGCTTTTTCAAAATATGTCTGAATTATTTAATATAGTCAGAAAATTCTCCTTCTGTTGCTAACAGTCATTTGTTCCCCTACTCAATGTAGTAGTTTTTCTTATTCACATTCCTATATAATATACTGCACACACATGACCCTGGACACACCCTTGCTGTGTCTGATTAAGTCCTGTTCATCAGGTTTGACTTTCAAGTTGTCTAAATGAGCTCCCATGGGAAAGAAACAACCACACTGCAGAAGATTGGGTTTTTATTTGTATATAAATGAGTTTATTTTAACCAAAGTGATTTGTTTCTGTAAGCCCTTTCCCAAAACAAAAAATGGTGGAGGGATTTCTCAACCCCCACTGTTTTCCAGGAGACAGGGCTAAGGTGAATTTTAACATTGCCATGGAGAAGGTAAGGAGAGACTTTTCCAAGACAAGATTCATTTATTTCCTTGGCTACTACGTTTCAACAAGCATAAAAAATAAAATATTTTGTGACAGCACCTAGAGCTAAGAAAGATCTCAAAGGCAATAGAATGAAGTAATACCAGGACACCTTTTTCTGGAAATAGTAAGCTAGATTATCAGGACAAGTGATTCCCTGAAAATTGATTGAAATGCTGAATGAAAAAAATTTTTTAAGCACTGTAGTTGTAACAAGATGTAATAAGTCAGTAAGGAGTTGCCAATCAAAATTCCATGGGGAAAGTCAAAACTCAGAAAGATAAATGGAATATAAGCACATCAAAGCCACTTTATTTTTTTTTCAAGGAGAGAAAATTTTTTTGTCAATCAGTTTTTAAAAATTTTTTATTTTAAATTATTATGGGCACATAATAATTATATATATTTATAGAGTACATGTGATGTTTTATTACAGGCATACAATGTGAATTAATAATATCAGGGTAATTCAGGTATCCATCACCTCATGCATTTAACATTTCTTTGTGTTAGGAACATTCCAAGTCTACTCTTTCAGTTATTTTAAAGTATACCTTTATTTATTGTTGATTATAGTCACTTTCTTGTGCTATCAATTATTATTCATTCTATCTAACTATGTTTTTGCACCCATTAACAATCCCCACTTTATCCCCCACTCCCTGCAACCCTTCTCTTCCTCTGATAACCATCATTCTACTCTCTGTCTCCATGGGACCAATTATTTTTAATATTTAGCTCCCACATATGCATGAGAACATGTGAGATATGACTTTCTGTGCTTGGCTTATTTCAGTTAACATAATATTCTCCACTTCCATCCATGTTGTTTCAAATGGCAGGATTCCATTCTTTTTTGTGGCTAAATATTATTCCTTTGTGTATATGTACCACAATTTATTTATCCATTCATCATTTAGGTTAAATCCATACCTTGGCTATTGTGAATAGTGCTGCAATAAACATGGGAGTGCAGATATCTTTTTGATATACTGAATTCCCCTCCTTCAGATATATAGCCAGCAGTTGGATTGCTGAATCACATGGTAGTTCTATTTTTAGTTTTTTGAGGAACCTCCATACTGTTCTTCATAGTGGTTGCACTGATTTACATTCCCACTAATAGTGTATGGGGGTTCCCCTTTCTCCACATCCTGACTGCATTCATTATTGCCTGTCTTTTTGATGGAAGTCATTTTAAGTGGGGTGAGATGATATCTCATTGTAGGTTTTATTTGCATTTCTCTGATGACTATGAGGTTGAGCATTTTGTCATATAACTGTTGGCCATTTGTATGTCTTCTTTTGAGAAATGTCTGTTCAGATCCTTTGCCCATTATTGGATTATTTGATTTTTTTCCTATTGAATTGTTCGAGAAACTTATATATTCCAGTTATTAATCCCTTGTTAGATGGATAGATTGTGAATATTTTCTCCCAGTCTGTGGGTTGTCTCTTCACTTTTTGATTATTTCACTTGCTTTTCAGAAGATTTTTAGCTTGATGTACTCCCATTTGTCCAATTTTGCTTTGGTTGTCTGTGCTTTAGGGGTATTACTCAAGAAGTTCTTTCCCAGGCCAATGTCCTGAAGCATTTCCCCAATGTTTTCCTTAAGAGTTTCACAGCTTCAGGTCTTAGATTTAAGTCTATAATCCATTTTGATTTGAATTTTTACAAATGGAGAGAGGTAAATGTCTGGTTTCATTCTTCTGCATATGGATATCCAGTTTTCCAAGCACAATTTATTGAAAAGACTGTCTTTTCCTACCGCATGTTCTTGGCAACTTTGTTGAAGATAAGTTCACTATAGATGTTTGGATTTACTTTTTGGTTCTCTATTCAGTTCCATTGGCCTATGTGTCTGTTTTTATGCCAGTACCATGTTGTTTTGGTTCCTACAGCTCTTTAGTATAAGTTAAAGTTAGGTAATGTTATTCCTTCAGTTTTGTTCTTTTTGCTCAGGATGGCTTTGGCTATTTTGGATCTTTTGTGGTTCCATATAAATTTTAGGATTATTTTTCTGTTTCTGTAAAAATGTCATTGTTATTCTGTTCTAGATTGCATTGAATCTGTAGACTGCATTGGATAGTATGGACATTTGAACAATATTAATTCTTCTAATCCACGAGCATGGAATATCTTTCCATTTTTTGTGTCCTCTTCAACTTCTTTCATCAATGTCTTATAGTTTTCATTGTAGAGACCTTTCACTTCTTTGGTTAAGTTTATTCCTAGGTATTTTACTTAATTTGTAGCTATTGTAAATGGGATTACTTTCTTGGTTTCTTTTTTAGATTGATTACTGTTGGTATATAGAAATGGTACTAATTTTTGCATGTTGATTTTATATCCTGCAATTTTACTAAATTTGTTTATCAGTTCTAATCATTTTGGGAGGAGTCTTCAGATTTTTCTAGACATAAGGTTGCATCTTCTGCAAATGAGGATAATTTGACTTCTGCTTTTCCAATTTTGATGTGCTTTATTTATTTCTCTTGTCTGATTTCTCTACCTAGAACTTCCAATACTATGTTGAATAACACTGGTGAAAGTGGGCATCCTTGTCTTGTTCCAGATCTTACAGGGAAGGCTTTCATTTTTTCCCATTAAGTATGGTACTAGCTGTGGGTCTTTCATATATAGCTTTTATCATATTGAAATAAGTTCCTTCTATACCCAGTTTTTTGAGAGTTTTTATCATGAAAGGATGTTGAATATTATTGAATGCTTTCAGCATCAATTGAAATGATAATATGGTTTTTGTCCTTTGTTCTGTTGAAAAGATGTATTACATTGGTTGATTTGCATATGTTGAACCAATCTTGCATTCCTGGAAATGAATTGCATTTGATCATGATGAATAGTCTTTTTAATATGTTGTTGAATTCAGTTTGCTAGTGCTTTGTTGAGGATTTTTGCATCTATGTTCATCAGTGATATTGGCCTATAGTTTTCTTTTTTTGTTGTGTTGTTATCTGGTTTTGGTATCTGGGCAATACAGGTCTCAAAGAATGAGTTTTGGACTATCCCAAAGTCCTCCTCAATCTTTTGGAATAGATTAAGTAGGGTTGGTGTTAGTTCTTCTTTGAATGCTTGGTGGAATTCAGCAATGAAGGCGTCACGTCCTGGACTTTTCTTTGATGGAAGAATTTTTATTACTGCTTCTCTCTCAATACTTGTTACTGGTTTTTTTAGATTTTGGATTTCTTCCCTTTTCAATCTTGGTAGGTTGTATGTGTCTAGGAATTTATCCATTTATTCTAGGTTTTCCAATTTATTGGCATATAGTTGCTCACAGTAGTCTCTAATGATCCTTTGGATTTCTCCAGTACTAGTTGTAATGTCTCCTTTTTAATCTCTCATTTTATTTCTTTGGCTCTTTCTCTGTTTTCTTCTTTCTCTGGCTAAGGGTGTGTCTATTTTGATTATCTTTTCAAAAACCTTTTTGTTTCATTGATATTTTTTATTTTTTGTTTCAATTTCATTTATTTCTGCTCTGATCCTTATTACTTGTTTTCTACTAATTTTGAGTTTCATTTGCTCTTGTTTTTCTAGTTCTTTGAGATGCACAAGACTACACAATAAAAAAGATGTTTATTTGAAGCTTTTCTACTTTTTTGATGTTGACACTGATTGCTATAAACATTCCTTTTATTACTGCTTTTACTGTTCCTGTATTTTTTGACATGTTGTATTTTTATTTTCATTTGTTTTGAGAAATTTTTAAATTTCCTTCTTAATCTCTTAATTTACCCACTGGTCATTCAGAAGCATATTGTTTAATTTCCATGTGTTTGCATATTTTCCAGTGTTCCTTCAGTCATTGATTTCTAGTTTTATTCCATTGTAGTAAGAGAAAGTACATGGTATGATTTCAATTTTTTTGAATTTTTTGAGACTTGTTTTATGGCCTAACATATACTCTGTCCTTGAGAATGATCCATCAGCTGAGGAGAAGAATGTGTGTTCTGCAGCTGATGGATAAAGCATTCTGTAAATATCTATTAGGTCCATTTGGTCTATAGTGCACATTAAGTCCATTGTTTCATTGTTGATTTTCTGTCTAGATGATCTGGCCAATGCTGGAAGTAGAGTGTTGAAGTCTCCGATGATTATTGTATTGCGGTCTATCTCTCTCTTTAGCTCTGATAATACTTATGTTACATATCTGGGTGATCCAATATTGGGTGTATATATATTTAGAGTTGTTATATCCTCTTGCTGGACTGACCCCTTTATCATTATTTAATGACCTTTTTGGTCTCTTTTTACAGTTTTTGGCTTGAAATTACTTTTATCTGATAGAAGTGTAGCTACTCCTACCCTTCTTTGGTTTCCATTTGCATGAAATATTTTTTTCCTCCCTTTATTTTCAGTCTATTTTTGTCTTTATAGGTGAGGTATGTTACTTGCAGATGGCATATAATTGGCTCTTGTTTTTTTTAATCCATTCAGCCACTCTATGTCTTTTGATTTGAGAGTTTAGTTCATTCACATTCAATGTTATTATTGATAGTTAAGGACTCACATGTTGTTATATGATTTCTGGTTGTTTCGTAATCCTTTCAGTCTTTACTTCCTGTTTTTCCTTGTTAAAAGGGATTTTCTCTGGTAGTGTGTTTTAATTTCTTCTTTTTTATTTTTTGTGTATCTCTTGTAGGTTTTTTGATTTGAGGTTACCATGAGGCTTGCAAGAAACATTTTATAACCAATTATTTTAGACATATGACAACTCTGCTTACAAACAAAAAAATGAACAAAGAAAAATCTAACAGGATTTTTGTCCTTTATCTCCATTCTCTCTGCTTTTTATCTTTTTGTTGTTTCCATCCATATCTTTTTATGCTATCTCTCAAGAGGTTGTCATTGTTGTTTTTGATCAATTTGTCTTTTAATCTTTCTACTCAAGATAATCTTTTACTCTTCCTACTCACCACAATTGCAGCAATAGAGTATTCTGTGTCCTTATTGTTACCAGTGAGTTGCATACCTTTAGAAGATGTATTATTGTTCATTAACATCCTTTTCTTTCATTTTGAAGGACTCCTTTTAGCATTTCTTGTAGGACAGGTCTGGTGTGGATGAAATCTTGCAGCTTTTGTGTGTGTGGGAAAGTCCTTATTTCTCCTTCATGTTTGAAGGATAATTTTGCAGGATATAATGTTCTAGGGTTAAGGTTTTATTCCTTCAGCACTTTGAATATGTCATGACATTCTCTCCTGGCCTGTAAGATTTCTACTAAGAAGTCTGCTGCCAGATGTATTGAAGCTCTGTTATATATTTTTTTTCTTTTTTCTTGTTTCCCTTAGGACTTTTTCTTAACTTGTGACTTTTGGAAGCTTGATTATTAAATGCCTTGAGGTAGCCTTGTTTGGATTAAATCTGCTTGGTGTTCTATGACATTCTTGTACCTGAATATTTATATCTTTGTCTAGGGTTGGAAAGTTCTCTGTTATTATTTCCTTGAATAAACTTTCTACCCCAGTCTCTCTAGCTACTCTTTAAGAACAAGAACTCTTACATTTGCTCTTTGAGGTTATTTTCTAGAAGTTATATGAATGCTTCATTCTTATTTATTCTTCTTTTCTTCTTTCTCTTCAACTGTGTATTTTTAAACAGCCTGTCTTCAAGCTCACTAATTCTTTCTTCTGCTTAGAAAATTCTGCTGTTGAGAGACTCTCATTCATTTCTCAGTTTGTCAATTGAATTATCAAGCTCTAGAATTTCTACTTCATTTTTTAAAATTATTTCAATCTTTTTGTTAAATTTCTGATATGCTACTGAATTCCTTCTCTTTGTTGTCTTGAAGTTCATTGAGCTTCTTTAGGATAGCTATTTTGAATTCTTTGTCTGAAAGGTCACCTATCTACATCACTCAGGGATTAATCACTGGTATCTTATTTACTTCATTTGGTGAGGTCATGTCTTCCTGAATGTTCTTGATGTTCGTGGATGTTCATCAATGTCTGGGCAT
>JAKFHU010000259.1:0-187395 GCA_023783475.1 Daubentonia madagascariensis | reverse complement strand
TGTGGTGTGGGATGATTTTCTCTGAGTGTACCTGACTACGTACAGTGAAGACGTGGTGACCTCAGGTTCCTTAACTCTCTGCTCAAGCCACAGGAAGAGAACCAGAGGGCTTCCAGGACAGCCCTAAACGTTCTCTTACTCCTTGTACCTGCAGGGCTGACGGTTCTGACATTCAAACACAAAGTTGAATTGTGCGAGCGGCAGAATCCCAATGTGTTGAATCTCCAGCCTCGCCACATTTCTCATGTGAAATGTAGGCAGTGGTGGAGGATTGGGACCTGGAACCTGGAATGGGGACATCTTGTTGGCTTCGATTGAAGCTGAGACTCGGGTAGCCCCTACTCCCTCTGAGCCTCCCTTGCCAGTGGAAGTGGCTTGACCTCCTGTGTCTGGGGACTGGTGTTCCTTTGCTGGAGAACTGTCACAACTTTACCTGGGCAGGAGCCTTGCAAGGGGACACTCGTTACCCATGAGACCCTCCACAACTACACCCTGTTGCCATTAGACTCATATGTACTGTTCAATCTCATTATGCTCTAGTGTGACAGGCACAAGTTCTGCCCCAGGAGGAAACAGCTGTTACACAAGAATTTTGAAGACTTGACTGATATCTACCAGCAAGACTCTAGGTAATATGTTGTCATAGTGGATTGTGAGAGTGTTAGACTACAGAGGGTAAATGGTGAGTCTAGATGGGTTTCAATTCACTGATAGTAGAGAGTCCAGATTGAATTATGTTAGTGCATGCAGGTAGTGGTAACTCTAGTAGATGACCTTCTTAACTGACTGAAACTTGTGCTCAATGGTGTCCTGCAGTTCATGGGTTTGCCTGCCCTGGTATGAGGTAAAGGAGGAAGTCCAAAGGCTTAGAGAAAGCGTAATTTTGGTGTAGATTCATCACATGCAACAAGCACACTTCTGCCCCCACCTGTGTTTCATGGGAAAGTCCAGAAGATGCTCTCTTTATTGAGGCACTGAGAGAGGCATTAGTGTAGGAGCACCTGCATCCTTGAAGAGCTTTATGGTGCTTTCCTCTGCAGGGTAGGTATGACTTTACATGATGGCACTACTGAGGTGAACTCCCTGATTTCTGTGGGGATTTCAGAATCCTAGTGTAGCAGAGACCATGTGGCAGCTCTAACCTGCTCAAGAGAAGGTGGCCATGTCTACCATAAAGGTCAGCAGGGATATTCAGGCAATCAGAATGCCTTGGTCCACAGAGATCTTTGGGGATGTCTGATTGATCACAGTGTGTCTAGGGCCAAAATATAGAGGTAGCCTACCACAGCATTGCTTGATGTATATAACCGGAAATGCTCTAGGTCTGGGAGCCAAATACTTGACTTGACTTGCCCCAGTGGAGTCACAGCCTCTCACCTTGTTTCCTGACCTAAGTCAGTGCACAGATCCAGAGCCCTACGATGGAAGGGGAGGCTAGGTTCCCCTGGGAAGGACCCTGCACCATTGCTGCAAGTGCACACCACAAATCTTTCCAAGCCTTCCCGAAAGGGACCTGCGGCCAGTTACTGAAGTGACATCATATCCTGGAAAACAGGGGTGCTCGAGCAGAATACCCTCTCCAGTGGGCCACACCTGTCCAGTGATATGGGGAAGACTTTGTTATCATACTGTGGCCCACGTCCAGAAACGTGGACAGACATCTGACAGACACCACCTTTCCCCCATGATTTGCCCGCTTGTTCTGCCCATTTCTCCCTGGGTACTACCCCGTGTGTGTGGGGGGGTGTCTGTGCTTCCTCGTGAACCCTCCAGACACGCTCAGAGGCAATTTCTAAACACAGTGGAGTGGGAAAGAGAGGGGCTGCCACACCTCTGCATCCTGGAAGGGTAGAAGCTCACTGGAGGCTGTGCAAAAGAGTTCAGAGACCAGGACTGGGGCGTGGCCAGGGATGGAGCAACAGTCCTTCCTTGATAGCCGGATGGGGTACGGGTCAGGGTGGCCAGGGCGGGCCCAAGGGTGCCCACGGGGGTCTCCGGGGCCATGGATCTCCGTGGAGGCTCCTTCTCGGGTTCTTCCCCGCGGGAAGGTGCGACCCCTGGGTCTCCGGGGAACGGGACACTGCGCACGGCTCAGAAGAAGGCCTGCTGCAGCCTCTCTGGTCAGGGGAGGGTGGGGCGGGTTTCCCGGTTAGGCCTCCCGGTTGACAAAGGAACGCGGACCCAGGCCCCAGCATGGCGCTTCTCCACTGGGCCCTGGAGCCCAGAGGGAGGCATGGAGCACGTGTCCAGGGCCCTCAAGCTTGGGAACACTCGCGCGGTCGCTTCGAGGCCACCTGGGTGTACTTTCCTTCTTTCCATTGTTGGAACATACGTCTGTCAGTTACAGCAGAGCTGTACGAGTTCTATACCCAAGATGGCCAGCCGGAAGCGAGCTTCTAGCACCTATGTGGCAAAACCCCATTCGTTAGCTGGCCGCGGATGCCCATCCACCTCTCCGCTCTGCGCATGTGCTGGACTGAGCCCGCGCGCAGACGCAGAACGGTGCTGCGTCTATGGTCGGAATGTATGACAGAGCGTCCACCCGCCCTTGCCGGGACTCTATGGTTCCTACGCGCGAAGATAGACCGCGTATATAAGGCATGCGCAGGGGTGGGGGCGCCTCTTTCCCTTCGGCGCGGTGAGTAGGCGCGGCTGCGAGCTTGGTTAGTGCCCTTGCCGGTTCTCACCCTGGTTTAAGGCCTGTCCTCGTGTTGTATTACGACTTTTTCTTTTCTGTTGTAGCTACCGAAGATCCTGGTATCGCCATGGGCCGCCGCCCCGCCCGGTGGTGAGTACTGAATCCGTGTAGTTTCACTGCTGGAGAACGGGAGGGAGAACTGCTTTTGGTCGCTAAAAAGAACCGAGTGGTGGAGCCTCTCTCGTTCAGCGGTCCTGTCTTGGGAACTGACCGCATGTTTTCCTTAATATCGTCCTGGTCGCTTTTAGTCTTTGTTTATATTATCTGTTCCTTTTTTTAAAAAGTTCATGCCACTCTATAGCGCTTCCCCGTTTTGTTGTTGGGGTGGCTGATTGACCCTGGACTGCATGTGCCGCGCCAACGTCGTGCTGGAAGCGACGTCTGCCTTGTATTCCATCCTCTGTCCTGCAAATTCGTGGAATTTTCGTGCTTGATGCCCTCTCGGGGCCTTTGTGTGCGATCCTTGCCTTATTTCCGGGCGACTTGCCGCGTGCTATCTTATCCGACGCAAAGGGCAGTCCGGGGAAAGGCGGGTGCAGCCGCCTCGTGTGCCCTGCAGGGGGCGCCGGGTGCCCTTCACGTGCCTCAGGCGGATTAAGTGCCACGTGCCCGAAAGTCTTCAGTCGGGTCGCCTGGACTGTACAACTCCCATGCGGCGAATTTTTCTTTAACTGGGAGAGCTTTTGAAAGTGTTAGGTTTATAGGAACTTTAAACTGGGGGTAAAGGAAAATATTGGTGCTATTGTTTCTCGTGTGGGTGTTCTCTGTCTTAGCCACCTGTTCTGACCATGTGTTGCTTTATAGCCAATTTCTCCAAATGGAGACAACTTAGAGGTTGATATGTATTCCCGATAGCCTTTCTAGCCTTCCTTTGGTTGTTACTTGGAGGACAATCAAAGTGCCTGTTGAGTTTGCTTGTGAAAACCACCTAACGTGGGTTTTCCTCCGCCCCCTTGCAGTTACCGGTATTGTAAGAACAAGCCATACCCAAAGTCTCGTTTCTGCCGAGGTGTCCCTGGTAAGTAGTGGAAGAGCGTCCAAGCTGGTTTGGCTTGCTGACTCACCTGTCTGTGGCACCCCACACACTTAACCTGAGCCTTTTTCAGATGCCAAGATTCGCATCTTTGACCTGGGGCGGAAGAAAGCAAAAGTGGATGAGTTCCCACTCTGTGGCCACATGGTGTCAGATGAATATGAACAGCTCTCCTCTGAAGGTGAGGCAGGATTCTTAATCACCCCCAGTCCTTCTTGTGTGCTCACTCAGCCCAACTCAGAATGTACTGCACTGGAATTAGCAGTTCATGAAGAATGGGCCTTTTTACAAAACTCCCTAGGCCCACACATTTCCTCTGAGGGCTGGGGATGGCCATGCTGTAAGGGCTCTTCTGCTGTCTTGTCTCACTGTTGCCATCCTTCCCTCTGCCTAGCCCTGGAGGCGGCTCGTATTTGTGCCAACAAGTACATGGTAAAAAGTTGTGGAAAAGATGGCTTTCATATCCGAGTGCGGCTCCACCCCTTCCACGTCATCCGCATCAACAAGATGTTGTCCTGTGCTGGAGCTGACAGGTGAGTTCAGTCTGGGCCTTTTTAAGGAATTTTCCCACATCTTGGGGCCTCTGTTGGGCTTGGGTTTTCATCAGTCAGGGCATAGAGGTGGCCTCACATACACTCAAGCCATCTGTGGGTAATGGGAAAGCCAGGACACAGCTTGCAAGTGGCTTTCAATGGACACTCCCTTTTTACAACCAGGTAGGTCAGTAGAACTATTGCAGAGTAAGTCAAATGAGCCCAAAAAGTGTCATGATTAACTCTTAGCTTCTGGGCCACAGGTGGAGGGAGGCATTTCTGATGGGAGTCCTCCTTGCTTTGAGCCTGATACCTGCCTGCAAGCAGGTAGTTGGGAAGCTGTCAGATGAGCCCAATGACACCTTGCAAAGCCTCCCAATGGTTCTTTTTGGGATCCTCTGTCCTGCAGTCAGTTAAGCCGACTGTGCTCCTTTCCTCATGGGGGCTCGGTGTGCAATGGCTGCAGACAGCAGCCTCCTTGGTAGTGTATGCAGCCTGTTGCTTGTATGGGTTGCTCTAAGGGACCTTGGAGACAGTCCCTTCCCATATATGTTCATGTGTCAGACCTTGTGCTGTCCCAAATCTAGGCTCCAGACAGGTATGCGTGGTGCCTTTGGAAAACCCCAGGGCACTGTAGCCAGGGTTCACATTGGCCAAGTCATCATGTCCATCCGCACCAAACTGCAGAACAAGGAGCATGTGATTGAGGCCCTACGCAGGGCCAAGTTCAAGTTCCCTGGCCGCCAGAAGGTGAGCAGTACTGCAGCCCCCATCTCTCCCACCTTTCATTGCTCCAGGCCTCCTGCCTTAGTTTTTTCTCATCTCTCCCTAGATCCATATCTCAAAGAAGTGGGGCTTTACCAAGTTTAATGCCGATGAATTTGAAGACATGGTGGCTGAGAAGCGGCTCATCCCAGATGGCTGTGGGGTTAAGTACATCCCCAATCGTGGCCCCCTGGACAAGTGGCGGGCCCTGCACTCATGAGGGCTTCCACTGTGCTGCCCTCTCATTCATGCCCACCAATAAATCCTACTTCCTGTCCACTTATGTTTTTGCATCTGGATTCTTGTGGGGGAGGCGAGGAGGAACCTCCTGGGACTGCTGGGATCATTGACCTTTCATTTAAGAAACAGGCTGATGACTAAGGAGGCCATAATTGGCAGTAAGCTGGGCTAATGAGGTAACACCCGGGAAGGGGCCAGAACTGTTAAATTTTCTTCACTTGTCTAATCTGGACTTTGACTTGGACCTCTGCAGATCCTAGGCAGTAGGTTGAAAAGCATGAAAGTGCTGAGGGAGGGGAATAAAGGGCAGGAACATCCTTGCAATCCTAGGTTGCTATGAGTTGGTATGTGTTGATTGCTGCCCAACCATCCCACCCTGTGGAGGTGGGGAAGGGCTTGTGTGCCAAAGGTAACCTCTGCAGCATCCCAGACCAGCAACATTTAGGAGAAGGGTAGACATGAACCAAATGCCCCAGCCATCTGTCTTAACCGGCTGTCCAGGTATCTTGGGCATGGCCCCATTGCTCTCTCTTTAACAACCTCCTTGATCCACTGCCC
The DNA here is from genome assembly GCA_023783475.1 of Daubentonia madagascariensis. Classification (NCBI taxonomy): domain Eukaryota; kingdom Metazoa; phylum Chordata; class Mammalia; order Primates; family Daubentoniidae; genus Daubentonia; species Daubentonia madagascariensis. Next base: position 181,568 of record JAKFHU010000259.1, on the reverse strand, counting down.
TCAGCCCTGCCCACCCACTAGCTCTTGTGAATCCTGCATTCCCAGGGCCCTCACCACCGTTGAGGCCAGTCTAACACCCTGACAGCAGGCCTGTCAGACTTGGCGACAAAAAACCTTCAGGACACATGTATGGCACACTTTGGCCTGGGGATCCTGGTCCTCTGACCCAAACACCAATTGTAAGGGCAGCTTTGAGGTCTGGGGGAGCAGCAAAAATAGGCCAGGAGAACCGTACTAGGTGATAACAGCCTGAGCCCCTCAGCCCAGGAACCAGAAGAACTCCAAAAGCTTCTGGTTCTAGAGCTGGGGCATGGTGGCCTGAGGGAGGCCTCTGGCTTTTTGTAGTTATTTTAATTTTAATTTTATTTTATTTTAGCTAGTCAAGTGAAACAGTGGGAGTGGAGAAGGAATAAAGGAATGTGTAACTGGTTGTGATCAGTTAGTTGTAAACACCACTGCACTTGGACCCAGGGTATTTGTAGTCATTTCTGAAGTTTTAAATTACCTTTATTTTTTTACCTCTGTGAGATGGCTCTAAACCATAAATCTGATTATAGTTTACAGTTAGCCCGGATACTGTCCCAGTAAGTGTTTTTACTGAGCTCTGTTCTTTGGATAGGGAAGGGTGGGGAAGGAGGGGTGATAACACCCTGGACAGGATCGCTGCTAGTGTTTGGTTTTGCTGTGTGTACTATCCTGTAGCCCTTTTCCCTGAGTGACTTCACACAGTAGATTCAGGTTACATGATAACTGGTTCAGATAGGTATTTTCTGTGTGCACCTGTCTTGGTAACCAGCCTCGGCTGGGCCTTGCCCTATGCACAGAGGTGCATAAGAACGTGGACTGACAGCACCCCTGGGGGGTGGGAACAGGTCTGTGCAGCAGTTACCGCAGACACCAGGGCTGTTTCCAGGCTATTCATCCACTGGATTGTGTGAGCTTAAACATTTTCCATTGTTTACTAGTTTTGTGGGGGAGATTTATTTTGTGTAACTGCTCATTTCTCTCCTTTTATTTACTAGGGTCTTAATGTTTTCCTGTTGATTCATATGAGTTCTGTATACCATAAAGGTAGCCTGTTGGCATATCTGCTACACACAAGTAATATCCTTCCAATCTGGCTTCTTGTTTTCAGTGTGTATGTAAGTTTCCTTTCTGTCATATAATAAAATCTTATGATCAGTTGTGATTCCCCTTTCTGAGCCCTGCAGGAGTTTAGCCAACATGCCTCCTGACCCTCTCTTCTCCCCCAGCCCTGGAGCCTGCTTTGTCTCCACTCCTAACACTACCTGGGTAGGGGTGGCATGGGTCCAGCCTCAGGGCCCCTGGCTTCCTTCCTTTCCTAATACCAGGCACAAGCCCAACCAAAGAACAACAAAAGCCAAACCAAAACAAAGGCAGATGAAGGAGGGCTGCAGTCAGATGGGGCAGTAGCTGCAGTCAGAAGGAGGAGGGTTGCCAGTTGAAGGTCCTCAGGAGTTGCTTCCAGCCCCAGGGCGGAATGGATGGGGAAGGACAAGGTTTAAGAGTCTTAAAGGCAGTGTCATCTTATCTGTGGGTAGCAGCAGGCCCTTGGAGGTTCAGGCTGCAGGGCTTAGCTGAGGGGGCAGGAATGACAGAGCAGCAGCGACAGCGGCAGCAGAAGTAACCAGGCTGAGGGGCTGGACACTGTGCACCGCCTGGCTTAGCTCCACCTCCACGGGGTAGTGGTCACTGATGTTGAGGGCCTGCACATGGGAGGTGGGACAAAGCATCAGTGCCTGGGCTGAGGGGCTTCCTTGTGACCCCGTTCCTGCCCTCCCTCCTTGTGCCAGCCCATCCCTTTACCTCCTCCTCAGTGAGCTGGAAGCTCCTGGGGAAGTCGAAGGCGGCAGCAGCATGCAACAGGCTCTGGCAGCGCTCCCCATGCAGGACGATGCGGTCATAGGCACAGTGGGTACTGGCCCGCACTGTGGTGTCCTCCCCATCGGCAATCACCCAGTGGAAGCCTGGCTCGGTCCGCAGTACCAGTTCACCCAGGCGCTTTTTTGTCAGTGAAGTGCAGTCAGCATTGAAGTCCCCGAGCAGGATCATATCCTAGAAACAGAGCAGTGGTTGGGCCTGGCCACTGGTCTGTCCTGTCATCCCTCTCGTGCAAACTGCCTGGCCCTACCTTGCTCTGCCAGTGCTGGGAGACGTCGAGAAACACGTCGTATAGGGCGTTCAGCTCCTTCTCTACGGCCTTAGGAGTAGTGTGCAGTGGGACCAGCACCAAGCTAGGAAGGACTACAAGGCCCAGGGCCCGAGGGCTGCCACCTACTCCCGGCCCTTCTTCCCTAGCCTCCTGTGGGTGACCAAGGCCCCCAGTGGAGCCAACCAGACCCCCTTCCTGTTCCCACATACCAGGGCCCACCCTCCTTCCCCTCCTACCCTTGCTGGGCAAAGTGAACTGGGCCACAAAGGGCTCCCGGGCAAAGAGATCATCCTTGTCGTCGTACACGTAGTAATTCAGGACCTGTGTCTTTTGTGACCTAAGAGGACCAAGGGATAGGAAGCAGTGGCCCCACAACACCAATTTTGGCTTGTAAGTGCCAACAGCAGAGCTGGCACTCAGGTAGGCACCCTCCACCAGCAGCCCAGTGGGAGCTCATCCTGGCTTCATCCATTTCACGTAGGCATAGCCTTCCCAGCCTATTTTTCTAGAACTTCAAAAATTCAGATATAATTCATATGCTATAAAATTCACCTGTTTAAAGTGTACAATGTCATGGTTTTTAGTACATTCACAATGTTGTGCAACTATCACCACAATCAATTTTAAAACATTCTCATCACCCCCAAAAGAAACCTTATATCCATTAGCAGTTACTCTCCATTGCCCTTCCCCGCAGCCCTTGCAACCACCAATCTGTTCTCTATGTTGTAGATTTGCCTATTCTGGATATTTCATATGAATGGAATCAAATGATATGTGGCCTTTTCTGACCGGCTTCTTTTCTTTATCACAGTGTTTTCAAATGTGTGTCTGTACTTCATTCCTTTTTATGGATGAATAAGACTCCATTGTTTGTGTATACCACATTTTGTTTATCCATTCATCAGTTGGTGGACATTCGGACATTTTGATGTCATTCATCAATTGATGGACATTTCCACTACGAGTGATGAGCATTTCTGTGGGGATATGTTTTTGTGTCTGTCAGGTGGATACCTAGGAGCTTCCCAGTTATTTTGGAGCAAATTCCAGACATATAATTTTTCTTTCTTTTTTTTTTTTTTAAAAGACAGGGTCTTGCTCTATCACCCAGGCTGAAATGCAGTGGCGTGATCACAGTTCACTGTAACGTCAAACTCCTGGCTTCAAGCGATGCTCCTGCCTCAGCCTTCCAAAGTGCTGGGATTACAGGCATGAGCCACCGTGCCCAGCCTCCAATTTCACCTATATATAAACACAGGTCTCCTTCCCTGACAGTCCCCCTTGCTCTCTTGATCCTGACTCCAAAGGGCTCCTCCCCCTCAACCTGTCCTCCCATAGCCAACCGCCATTGGGCCTATTCCCAGAGAGGGGGCAAGCCACGCCCTGAGCCCCGGCACCTTCCACAGGGGAGAGGAAGAGGGAGCCCACATTTGTGCATGGAGAAGGAAGGCCTCCTGCTATATGGACACACTGGCTGGGATAGAGGATGGGAAGATGCCAGAATAAAACTACTGAGGAGAAAAGGCATGATGGGAAGGTGAGGCTGCCCCAGGAGGGAGGGTCCTGGAGCCCTTGGGACTAATGAGCCATCTCACAGCAGGGCCAACCCCTGTGCTTACCGATAGAAGTACACATACTTCTCCATGTACGTACTGCGCCCCAGCAGGGGGCTGCTCAGGGAGCTGTAGGGCCCAGAGCCATCAAATCTGCCAGGAAAAAGGGAAGCTAGGGTCAGGGCCCCCAAGGGTCTGGGTGGGCCCCCGATTAGATCCAAAAAGCTTTCCTCACCGGTTGAGTTCTCGAAGCAGGAGGGGGATGGCGCTGCCAGAAGAGTCCACCACCTCCTGCAGTACCATGATGTCACAGCGAGCCAGGATCTGCAGGACACCAGAAAGGCCAGCCCTACTCAGTGCCAGCTGCCCTGAGAGGAGGGCAGTGTACCTGGGGAACTGGCACTTGTGTGGCTAAGAGTGTCATGGTTTGCTGGTTGCAGCCCACAGAAAACAGTGGGACTAGAAAGGACCCAGGAGAAGACTGAGTGCCATCCCTACCCACACCCCATTTACAGAGGAGGAGACTGAGGCCAGCTGTAGTTAAAGAACATGCTCTGCATCTCCGCACCGCATCTCTCCATGCCCTCTCTTCTCTGGAACATACCCCTGCTCAGGCAGGGCTGTGGGCTTTGGGTCATGGTCCTTAGGGGCACAGCTTCCCTGAAGTGATGAACCTACCCGAACTAAGGTGTCCATCACATGCTCCCTGGCCACCTTGGCCAGCGTCAGCCGCTGGGCATTGAAGGCACAGATGCGAAAGGCCTCGGCCTCACTGGCCAGGAGGACAAGCAGGAGTACAACTGGGCAGTGCATGGCTATGTGCGGCTGCTGGACCCCCAGAGGAATCCAGGTCACTCCAGGGTGTGCTCCCAGCTGGGCTCAGTTCTGATTCTGGAAGGATATGGAACAGAAAGCAGCACTTGCCCTGCTGCTCAGCAGCACCAGCCTCCCAGCACTACCAGCCTGCAGGTTTCCTGCCTTTCTCCCTGTGGCAACCTGCCAACATCTGCACATATGACTCAACCACATTCTTTTCTTTTTTTACACTTTTTTTTTTTTTTATAGAGATGGGGTCTTGCTCTTGCTCAGGCTGGTCTCAAACTCTCGAGCTCAAGCAATCCTCCCGCCTCGGCCTCCCAGAGTGCTAGGATTACAGGTGTGAGCCACCGCGCCCGGCCTTCTTTTCTTTTTTTAAATTGTGGTAAAATACACATAGTATAAAATGTACCATGTTAACCATTTGTAAGAGTGCAGTTCAGTGATGTTAGGTGTATTCACATTGCTGTGCAACCATCACCACCATCCATCACCAGAACTTTTTCATCTTCCCAGACTAGAACTGTCCCCATTAAACATGAATTCCCTGTTCCCCCTCCACTCTGCCCCTGGCACCTACAATTCTATTGTCTGTATGTATGGATTTGAATACTCTGGGGACCTCATAGAAGTGGAATCATACAGCATTTGTCATTTTGTGACTGGCTCATTTCACTGAGCATAATGTCCTCAAGGGTCACCGTGTTGTAGCACATGTCAGAATTTCCTTCCTTTTTAAGGCTGAATAATATTCCATTGTTTATATGTATCACATTTGGTTTATCCATTCATCTGTCAATAGTGACTGGGATGCATCCACCTTTTGGGTATTATGAATAGTACTGCTATGAACATAGGTGTGTAAATATCTAGAGTCCTTGCTTTCAGTTATTTTGGGTATATACCCAGAAGTGGAATTACTGGATCATATGGTAGTTCTATTTCTAATTTTTTGAGGGATCACCATACTGTTTTCCATAGCAGCTGCATCATTTTACATCCCTGCCAACAGTGCACAAGGGTCAACTTATTTTATTTATCTTACTTACTTTTCTTTCAAAAGTTTATTTAGTATCAAGAGGAGATGTTGCTTAACACTACAGAACATTTCAAGACTTGAGTTACAAAAGAATACTTCATTATTTGCACTTGTAATTGGCTTCCTTTTTTACACTCGTTGGCAAGAGGAAAAAAACTAGCATATGGCTGAAAGATAAAATAACTAAATTCTACGGGAACCTTTAAAATGAAAGGTGAGGCTTATGTTAAAAGAATAGATTAACATATTTAGTAAACCTATTTTTTTGTTCAACACTAGTTAATCAAAGTTTAAAAAATTTTTTTTTATTTAAATTTTTTTTTTTTTTTTTGGTAGAGATGAGGTCTTGCTGTCTTGCCTAGGCTAGTCTCAAACTCCTGGTCTTAAGCAGTCTTCCCACCTCAGCCTCCCAAAGTGCTGGGATTACAGGTATGAGCCACCGAGGCTGGCCTGAAAAAATTTGCTTTGAACGGTATACAGGACTGGGGGAGATTGGCTATTTCACTACATCAGACGATACAATCACTAGCTGTCATATGGCTGGTCTCTGTAGAGGCATCCTTTGCTGTCCTCGCTGAAGGTGCCTTGTGTCTTGAGTTAGTCCATTCCTCTTGCCCTCTTGCCCGTAAGAATCGTGAGTCTCCACACTGAGTCTGAGTCCATAATCATAGTAATCAGCATCACTTTGGGCTGGGGAGCTATAGCTGTTATCATAGGAATCATAACTCTGTTCATCATAAGCAGTGTCATATCCATCATCACAGTCATGTTGTCCATAGGTCTTTTGTGTTGAGGGTGGCAGTGGAGGTCTGTACACAGTTGAGGGGACTCCTCTTGCTCTGGAAGAGGTCCTCTTCCCAGACTCACTGGCCCTCATGTGGAAAGAACTCCCTTAGGAGTTGGTGGCCCTCTGGGGACACCAAGTCCAACCAGCTGGGCTGTGACTTCTCCCCTCTCCCTGGTTAGTGCTAGGGTTAGTGCACCTCTTGTATGCAAGGCAGGTTTCCCTTGAACCACTGGAACATCCGCATTTTCTGAACCACCATTCCAATTGATCCTTCCTGGGGCTGTGCTTGCCTGATCTCATCATTATAGTCAGGGAGGAGGAACTTTTTGAGTTCTAAAGCAAGTCCCATGGGGCATAAGCCTCTGCAGGTGGGGAAATGCTTCAGTGAGATCATCATGGAGGTGGAAGTACTTTGCTTCTCCACTTTTCCTCAACTCTTCTTCTTCTCCCTTGCCTTGTCTCTCATGGAATCTTTTCCAAGGGTGGACATTTTTGTCAAGGTTTCTTCCTGTAAACACTTCAGAGAATTGCCACGGGGACCCAAAAGTTTTCCCACAAAGTTGAACTTAGGGAACTGTTTTACAGGCATTAACACTTTCTGTTCCAGCTTCATGTTCTTATTAAACACCACATCAATGTACTTTTCTTCATCCTTGCGGTCTCCTTTTTGACACCAGCTGCAGAACATGCGTGAGAGAGGGGTCCAGGGAGTCCTCCGCCATCAGCTCCGGCAGGCACTTCTCCATGCTCATGGCTGCCTGGGGCCCTGGACGCGGGCTTGAGGCGCGCAGGCTATGGCGGCCCCCCAACCCCCGACCCCACCCGCGCCTTCAGCAGCGGCAGCCAAGCCGGACGATCGGCTGGGCGGCGGTGACAGCGACACAGAAGTGGGAACCGGCCGCTCAGCACTGATCTCCGTGGCCCCCGCGCTGCGGGCACGGGACGGCACTGCCAGGCGGGCCCTCAGGCCGGGCCGGCGGCGCTCTGGACGACCCTGAGGCCATCTGTGGCGAGCCCCGCCAGCCCGTGCAGGCGTCCGAGCTGCACCCACCGCGCTCAGGCTGCCGCGGCCCTGCAACCTACGTCCCCGCCCGCGCCCCCAGCAGCGTGGACCCAGGGACAGACACCACCAGGGCGGCCAAGCCGGGCTGTCGGCTGGGAGGCGGCGACAGCGGTACAGCCCAGATCGCCCGGGCTGCCAAGCGCCGGTGGATCCCAGACAATGGACGAGGGCCGGCGCAATCAGGTGGGCCCTCAGGCCCAGCGGGTGGTGCACTCAGCCACCATGAGGCCAGCCCGCGCCGGGATCGTCGCTGCACCGTCCATCCGCACCCTCATTCTTTTAAATTGCTGCATAGTGTTCCACCTCCAGACACTCTGAATACGGGAGATGCAACCAGCCCTCAACTCAGAGAGGTTCAGGTGCTTATAACCTCATCTTCGTGCATCTCTCTCCCCACTTGTGACATGTTATCTTCTGTTTTGTTTTGTTTTGAAACAGGTCTGGCTCTATCACCCAGGCTGGAGTGCAGTGGCCTCATCATAGCTCACTGCAGCCTCAAACTCCTGGGCTCAAGCGATCCTCCTGTCTCAGCCTCCTGAGTAGCTGGGACTACAGGTGTGCACCACCACAGCCAAGTCATTTTTAAATTTGCTGTAGTGATGGGGTCTCACTATGTTGCCCAGTCTGGTCTCCAACTCCTGGGCTCAAGCAATCCTCCTGTCTTGGCCTCCCAAAGTGCTGGAATTACAGGTGTGAGCCACCTCAGCCTGTGAGATGTTATCCTTAAAATACAGTGCCAGCAGTGGAATTGCTAGGTCCAAGGGTGAATGCATTTAAAATGATCTTAGATATGGCCAAATCATCCCCACTGCAATGTGTAATGGGGCCTCTTTCCCATGCCCTCGGTAGCAGTGCCCTTCTTGTTCATCTTGCCAGCTAGAGTCCCCTCTTTGTGAGCATGTCTGGGTTTATCTTTGCCTCAGGATCACCCCGACCTTGCAGGACTGAGCCCCTCACTCCACTCCCTGTCTACGTCGCTTGTATTCCAAGGCATAAGTCCCTGCCTGGTTACTCCATCACCCTCTCGCCTTTCCCAGGGCTCACTTTCTGCCTCTCTTGGGCTCTACCTGTCTCTGTCTCTCCTCTCCCTCTCTTCTCTGTTCTCCCCTTCTCTGTATCTCTGTCACAGTGTCTCTCTCCTGGCTGGGCTTGATGCCTGTTTCTCCCTGAGCACCTGCTCTGTCACTCAAGCTAGTTTGGGTTCCCTGCCCTGATGCCTATTCTGGGATATATGTGGCCATTTGGGCAGCCCTGGGCTGACAAGGGCCAGCTTGGACGTTCTGGGGCCAGCGGCCCCCACAAGGGCTATAAGCAAGAAGAACCAGAGAGGGCAACTTTTTCTGGCCTCAGCCCAGAACTCAGCCTGGGCTCCCAATACCAGCCTTGGCCCCAGCGCTGGGGTTCCCTTCCCCTCCCAGCCCCCTCCCCAGGCAGGGGGCAACTTCTTCCCTCCTTTTCTCTGCCCAGAGGGCTCCCATACCTCCGCAGACCAGCTTATCACCACGTCTGCCTCAGTCTTAAGCGGATCGCGACACTCCTGAATCGCAGCTCCTGCCTGGTTAGGGACTGGAGGGGAGAAAAGAGGAAGCGGCTGTCTTCCCTACCCACCCAGCGGGGCGGGGCCGGACGTCCCACCCTTGCTGACCCGCAGGGCCGTCTGGGCTCCGCCCCGCCGCCCACAGTTCCCAGGCCCGAGCGCCCGGCCTGGGAACTGCCGACCTGCCCGCCCACCTTCCCACCTAGACCCCGCCTTCCCCAGGCCGGCGTGGGGCTGCGCTCTGGTGGAGCTGGGGCTGCGGGAGATGACGGACCCGTGAGTCACTAGAGCGTGGCAGGCGGGCCGGAGCAGCAGCAACCCCTTAATGAGCGGCTAGCTGTGCCAAGGGCCCGGGGCGAGGAGGAGCTGGCGCCTGAATGAAACTCCCGCGATGCGCTCGCCCAGGCCCGGCGCTAGGCCCACGCCCGCGCTGCCTCCAGGTGGCAGCGGTGTGGAAGGCGCAGGAGGTGGAACTCATGCCCGACGCAGGGGCGCCCCGTGGTGAGCCTGGGCACCCCCGAGGACAAGAGCCTTCTCTCCATGTCCTCAGGCGCAGGGCCCTGGTGTGGCTGCACACTCCTGAATTAGGCGTATTGAGACAAGTGCTCCGGAAACCCAAAGTGAGGGACAGTCCGCGCACTGTTTGCCCATGGTTGTGGAAGTCAAGGGCGGACTGAGGAACTGTCCCAGAGAGAAGGAGACTACAGAGCTGGCAGTTCAATGCCCCGTGGAGTTCTGCAGCGATGCTGCTGGGACAACGGGGGGACTCGGACGGGGTTTGTGGGCGAGCGGTGGACCGAATCCGCTCAGGTCCTCATTGGATGGCTGTCGTGCGGTCATGCAGGACAATGTCCCTGTTGGTAGGACCTACTCGCTAATGGATTGGGCGTGGTGATGGGCAGAAGGTCTGAAAACATTTTTTCTTTTCTTTTCTTTTTTTTTTTTTGCCACCCAAGTCAGTGAAGGAAAACATTTTTTAAATCAATAAAATTATGGTTTAAAAATAAAAAAGTAGACTGCTTAATGGGTGAGGGGCTTTCTTTCGAGGTGATGACCATGTTTTGGAACTAGTTAGAGATAGTGTTTGACAACATTGTGAATGTACCAGATGGTATAAAATATTATGTTTTTTATATTACATATAATATACAATATCATATATTACTGTATGTTATATCTCATATATTCTATCACACATTACATTATATATTACATACTTACATGTATATAGTATAATCATGTACTACTGTAATTAGGTAAAACTGTATTATGTAATTGTGTCAAATTATACAATGTAATATATATGTATGTATTGTATATGTTCTATATAAGATATATATAACATAAGATGGTATAAAATGCTATAAAATAGCTAATTCTATTATGTGAATTTTACCTCAATAAAAGTAAAGGGGAAAAAAACCAAATGAATTAAAAGTGCTCCGCCAGCCCAGGCCTTGAGTGATGTCAAGTAATCGTGCTGCGCAGCCCATGTCACCTGCAGAGACTTTTCTGGGGATGAACTAAAGAGACAAAAGGCAAGCGCAACCCGCAGTCTCAAATCAGGATCCAGGACGGGGCGGGGCCACGGCCACGCGGCCCGCGGGCCCGCCCCCGCTGCCGTCAAGCAGCGCGCGTACGTTTTGCGACAGGCGGTGGGGAGCCAGGCGCCGTAGCGGGCTTGCTTTCCGGCGGGTGCGAGGGGCCGGCGGCTGACACCGCCGGCTCTCTGGATCCTTTCCGCTCCTCGTTGCGACCTCGGCTTTTGACCCCGGTGGCGGCTCCTCTGTGGCGAGAGAGCAGGGCCGAGCGCGGCTCTGGCCTGACCCGCGAGGTGACCTTGGTCAAGTCCCCTGTCGCGCCGTGCCGCCTATCTGTGAGCGGACCTGTCAGAGACCCCTCTCCCGAGAGGTTGAGGACACAGACCCAGAGCGGCCCCATAGGCTGCCCAGTGGCAGGGGGAGCGCTAGGCCGCCGCCGGCGGGGGTGGGGGAAATGCCCCTAAACGTGAAATGGCCGTTCCCCGCGGTGCCGCCGCTCACCTGGACCCTGGCCAGCAGCGTCGTCATGGGCCTGGTGGGCACCTACAGCTGCTTCTGGACCAGTGAGTGGGCCCGAGGCCGAGGCAGCGTCTGTCATGGATCTCTACGCCCGGACAGAGTTGGGGCTTGGGGTTGGGGGCGCTGGTAGGGGCTAGGCTGGCGGGGGTAACCCCTGGGCCCACTGGGGAGAAGGAGGCTGAGACCCCGTCACTCGCTCTCTGCCCGCAGAGTACATGAACCACCTCACCGTCCACAACAAGGAGGTGCTGTACGAGCTCATCGAGAACCGAGGCCCTGCCACCCCCCTCATCACCGTTTCCAATCACCAGTCTTGCATGGATGACCCTCATCTCTGGGGTACCCAGTCCAGTGTGCTGGGCTCAGGGAGGAAGGGAGAGAACTCTGGATGGAGCCAAACAAAAGCAGAACAAACTCACTTCTCAGTGGGCTCTTGTTTCTGGTGTCCTGCCCCAGGGGTGAAAGTTTGATCTGTGGCCCCTTCAGGATCCCCTCAGGGAAGAACATGATTTGGAGAGGGCCTGAGAAATTTAGAAGGAATGAGGAAATGGCCACACAGCAAGGTCTTACAACTTCTTTACTCTGACCTAAGCCTGTGGAACCCTCTGTTCTCGAAACTGTTGAAGGTCTCACAGAGTCTTGGGAACAAGTTGGGGGACCATACGGTATCCTGTCCAGAAAGCTCTGGGCCAGGGGCTGGAAGACCTGTGTCCTGGTTCCAGGTTTGCCCCTGGCTAGGTTTGTAGTCTTCAACCAGCCCCATTTAGGAGCCTGGTTGCCAAACCTAGAAGTTCCTGCTCTGCTGACTTCACAGGAAGTTGCTTGGCTCCAGTAACCAGGTGGCTGGGTGGAGGGGTACCCAGGACCTCCACATCTGAATGTAGGGGTTAGACTATCCTAGAGCTCATGGGGGGCCAACCGGTCACACTGGAGCCTTTCAAAGCTCACTCTGGCTGCTGGGTGGAGAATGGCCTGTAGGATGCCACAGGTGGGTCCTGGGAGGCCAGGAAGGAGGCCTTGAAGCTGTCCAGTAGCCTGGACTAGGGTGGTGGCAGTGATAGTGGAGGGAGAGGTGTAGAAGAATGGGCATTGTCAAAATATATTGGAGAGGTAGGCAGACCAGATGCAGTGATTAGTAAGATATGGAGGGTGGTGGAGAGGGAGGAGCCAGGGAGAAAATGTGGGTCCAGCCCAAAGTTCTGAAAGATGCCACTTTGGGCTGTAGGGAAATGGTAGTGCTGCTACCCTTGTCCCTCATTCTCTGAAATGGGATAACAGAAAGGGCACTCCTTGGGGACAAGGGAAGGTGGGGCATGAAGCCTTTCCTCTCTTTCTTTAGGGATCCTGAAACTCCGCCACATCTGGAACCTGAAGTTGATGCGTTGGTGAGGAGGAATGGGCCCCTTGCAGTGGGCCGGGCAGCCCCCACCTGTCTGCCCAGATTTGCCCTCCTCCTGCTCTGCCCAGGAGCTGGCGTCCAGCAGTCTAGGCAGGGCATGGGGTGGGGCCCCTGCAGGCCCTCCTGTGCCTCCCTTCTGCATATTGATGATGTCAGGTCTCATGCTGGGGGTGGGGTGGGGCACAGGCTGCAGAGGAGGCAGGGCTGACTGCATCTGTCCCTGCTCCAGGACCCCTGCAGCTGCAGACATCTGCTTCACCAGGGAATTGCACTCCCACTTCTTCAGCTTGGGCAAGTGTGTGCCTGTGTGCCGAGGTGAGCTGTTTCTCCAGGGGGTGCAGGGAGGTGCTTCTAGGGCAGGGAGTCTGGTGGTCAGTGCCTTTGTCTTGGAAGGACCCATGGGGGACAGGCAGCCCAGGAGCCAGTGTGAGGCTCAGCTCCATCATGTGGCAGCAGAGGGGCAGAGGCTGCTGGAGGAGGGATGGCTTCTTGGAGAGCTCTCAATCTCTGCAACTGCCCGGGGATTGTGTGGAGCTGGAATTCTGGCACTGGAATTCAAGGAGGCATTATCCACAGCCCCTTTTCTTACGGAGGTCACTGGGAGACTCCCTGACAGCAGTGCGTTGTCATCGGTCCATGATGGTGGTAGCATATACTGGGAGGCCAGGGGGTTTTGCTTCTGGGAGAACAAGCAGACTTATGGGATGAAGTGTCTGAGGTTGAGTGACTACTCGGGGCCTCTCAAGAACCCCAAGAGGTAGGGGCTGTTTTGATCCCCATTCTCCAGATGAGGGGCTCAGAGGGATTAAGCTGCTGGCCCAAGGTCATGGGCTGAGAGGTGGCAAAGCCAGGCTTCGAATCTAGATTGATTTTTCCTCTGGGGAAGCAGAATTTTTCCAATGAGGGGAAAGGTGTTCTAGACATGGGCAAGCATGCCAGGTGCTGGAGAGATAAGACAGGTAGGAAATGTAGGTTGTGGACAGAATGTGAAAGTCCTGTTAAGAATTTTGGGCTGTGCTCTCTCATCAGGGTGCTGACATGCTTGCATCTGTGGTTCAGAGAGAGCATCCTGGCTGCAGCGTGGCTGCTGGATGGGAGAAGGGCTTGGTGGAGGCAGGGAGCCTGGTTCAGGGCTGTTGCAGTAGTTCTGACAGCAGATGATTGTGGCTGGGCTTCTGGGGGTTACTGTGGAGAGCTGGAGAAGGGTACTGCTTTGGGATATGTGCTGGAAGCAGAGTTGGCAGGACTTGTAAATAGATTAGATGTGGGATGGGGTGAGGAAAAGAGAACTCAAAGCTGATACCAGGTGTTTCGCCTGAGCCTCCAGGAGGATGGGACAAGGGGAACACAGTGTGGGGGTTGGGAGGGGAGAGGGTGAGTCCTGTTCTGCATGTGCTGCATCTGAGAAGCCTGTCGCTTGTGCAAGGGGAGCAGTCCCAGAGGCATTGGGATATGCAGTTCTGGAACTCAGAGGAATGATCAGGAATAAAGATAGTGGGGATTTAACCACAAACAAAGTCATGAACTCAGAGGTGAGATTCCAGAGGGAGCAAGGAGAGAGAGAGCAGCGGCCCAGGATGGCACTTCAAAGCACACAGGGAGAGAGAAGCCACCAAGGTGGCAGGGAGCAATGGCCAGGGAGAGAAGCAAACCAGGTGCCTATGGCACCATGGGAGCCACAGGTGACCCTGGAGAAGCCATTTCCATGTAGTGATGGCCACAGGAACCAGCCTGCTGTGGCCTGAGAGGGCTGGTGGCACTGCAGTGGGTGGGAGAGTAGAGACAGCAGTGGGGACTACTCTTCCCAGAGGTTCAGTTGTGAGGAAGAAGGGAGAGGAGGGAGTAACCAAAGGATATTAGAGGTCAAGGGAGAGTTTATTATTTCTAGTTGGCCTAAGTAAAACATGGTAAAACCCCATAAAGTAACCTCAAATAACAAAAAGGCTTTTATTTATTCATTTATATCAGCTTTCTCAGGTTGAATCAAAAGGACTTTTAATGGAAAACTGTGGTGCCCACCCCTCCACGTCTCCAGTCCCACTTCCCAGAAACAACCCCTTGGAATGGTTTCTCTTTTTGCTGCTTTTGGAGGCTACTTCCATCTCTGTAGCAGAACAAGCAGAGGCCACAATGTCTTGGCAAATGATGGTAGTGTCGTTTATTGCAACCTGCTCTAAGAGATGGGGACTCTGCTCATTTATTTTCTGTCTTCAAGTCTCACTTCCTCCTCTCTGCAACCTCAGACAGAGACCTTCCATGTCCACTTCTTTATTCTTTTTGATCTGCATCTAGGTTTTATTGTACAATTAAAAACAGAAAGTGAAATCTTTTTTTTTTTTAATTTCAGAATATTATGGGGGTACAACACTTTGGCTATATATATTGCCCATGCACTGCCCGTGTCAGAGCTACAATCACGGTCATCCCCCAAACTGTGCTCCCCGCATCCATTCAGTGAGAGTTTTCCCATCCCCTCCACCCCCTCCCTCCTGCCCACCCCCTGATGAATATTATTGCCCTGTGTGATGTAAGTATTGATCAGTTAGTACCAATTTGATGGTGAGTACCAGTGGTGCTTGTTTTTCCATTCTTGTGACACTTCGCTTCGAAGAATGGGCTCTAGCTCCAACCAGGATAATACCAGATGTGTTAATTCACCATTGTTTTTTATTGCTGAGTAATACTCCATGGTATACATATACCACATTTTATTAATCCACAGAAAGTGAAATCTTAATCCCAAGCACCTTCATTGAGAGAAAGTGGGTGGACAAGTTATTTATCAAACCCATTTGACGTGCAGCAAAGATCTAATAATAACATGTGATTAAAGTAAAGGATGTATTTGACGTACTTTGCTTCTCTGTTCCAAAAAATTCCCTTTTTCCCCAAGCATAGACTTTGTGATACGATATTTAAGGACTGAAGTGATTTTACACAAGCTACACAAGTGGGTAGCAATAGCATTTGCAAAAGCTAAAAATTATGAAGTGTTGCTCCAAAAGAATATTATTATTTTTTTTTAATTCCGATTTCAAGCTCAACAGATAGATTGTACCAGTGGATTTTAGTAGAAAAGGACTAGCACCTATGAAGACCACCCCCTACTACATACTGCAACCAGTGGTTTCCCCAAGTAGGGAAACCACTGCTCTTACTTTGACTTAAATGGGTAATCAATCGCTCCCCACCTCTAGTCCCTGAGTGAGCTGCTTGGTCAGGTCCCTATTTGGGTTGGGGTGAGGCTCTGGGATCCCTAACTAGCACTTTCCAAAGAATCAGCCTTGCAGAGAACAGTTAAAAGTCCATTTCTGAGTACACTGGCCAGAGAGATTCCTAATGTCTGTCTCTTTCCATCTTTGTGATAGGGCTTCTTTACTCCACACCTGCTAAGATGAGGATATTTACTGTACTCCATTCCTTCAACCTCCCCCCTTCCTCTTTCCTGCTTTTGTCCACCATATGGTTACTTTTCCATCATCGAGGTTGATGAGATTCTTACTGGGTACTATTGTCTCCAAGCGACACGAAGATGCAAGCCAGCACACAGCATCAGGCGTTTACATCTGTGTTGTTACTGACTGCTGGGCCACCTAGGTCCAGGTTTGATTTCTTTCTCTTGGGTCCAGTGTCACGGTCTCAGGCTGTCTCCTAAGTGGAAGGCTGCTAGAATCACGGGCAGCTTGACTCCACTTTTTTCAGTCTATCAAGTTTGAGTTTTTCCCAAGGTCTCGATGATACTTTGTGTTCAATTGAATGTTTTCCCTTTCCCAAGAGGCCTCCCTAAGGGAGGGTCTAGTTTTCAGGGGAGCCTTGAGAAGAAGGGGCTAGCAGGAGGGAGGAATGGTAGAGGCTGAGGCCTTAGGTAGGTGCCCTGTGAGGAGTGGCTATGGGAACTGGCTAACACCCCAAGAAAGGGTTGCAAGGCTGGGCTTGGTTTGCTTCAGCAGTGCCCTCTGGGCCAGGGGCAGCACGTGGTAGGATCGCCCTGGGGTGTCACATCCAAGGAGAAAGGAGGCTCTGAGAGTGGTGACTGGCAGCTGGGGCCTGGCTGGGGAGCAAGGGTGGGCAGCGAGCTGACTTGGGGGTCTTTGAGGGTGTACAGGTATATGCGGCCGAAGCAGCTCAGCAGGTGAGCCACTGAAAGGGGGGTCATAGGTAGGTGGAGGAATTGCCAAGTTCAGAATCTCAGTAGGTCTTGAGATGATGCTACCTTGCATGTGACAGACACTTGAGGTTTAGAGGATATTGTTGAATGAAGGAAGTCAAGGGCCACAGTGTGCCCAGGGGCTGAGCAGGCCCTGGAGACAGTCATTGGCGGGTGTCTGTATGGACGGCACAGTGGGGCATGAGGAGGTCCCTGAGCTGCTGCTTCCTTCCCGGTAAGTGGGGGACTGATAGGGATAGTCCTCAATGCATGGGCTTGTTTCATTGAAGTTTGGAGAGTACTGAGGGGAAGCTGACACCCCCACCCCTGAATGGGGACTGATGGGGGTGAGGCCTTTTGTCTTCAGGAGACGGCGTCTACCAGAAGGGGATGGACTTCATTTTGGAGAAGCTCAATCATGGGGACTGGGTGCACATCTTCCCAGAAGGTCAGTGGGGCTGGCTGGGTCAGGCCCCCCAAGTGTGAGCAGGATAGGCCGCTGAGCCTCACCTCTGTGCTCTCTCACCAGGGAAAGTGAACATGAGTTCCGAGTTCCTGCGCTTCAAGTGGGGTAAGGGCTGCTGGCCCCTGGGCACAGCCATCCTCCCAGCCCAGAGGTGACCCTGTGGGACCCTGGGTCCTGCCCCCTCTGGGCTGGGTTGCACTGTGGCAGATGGGAGTGTTGTAGTAGCAGGGAGGGGACAAGTGCTGAGACAAGGGCTTGCCTTGTGGAGGGGCTAGCCCAGGGGAGCTGGTTTTAACTGGGGGACATCAGGTGGCACTGGCTGTAGGCTGGCACAGCTTGGCCCAGGGCCCAGCTTGTGCTAATGTTTCTGCCTCTCCCCTGGCAGGAATTGGGCGCCTGATTGCTGAGTGTCATCTCAACCCCATCATTCTGCCACTGTGGCATGTCGGTGAGCCTGGGGATGGGGTTAGGGAGAGTAGCTTCCCTAGATGGTGTTGGCGGGGGCGGCGGGGTTCTGTTGAGTGGTAGAGAGAGGGCATCTGGGGTGGGGGGCCCAGGACTCCCTCTGGTCCCAGGCTGCCCTGCTCCAGCACACGTCTGACCTGTCCTCTATGCTGCAGGAATGAATGATGTCCTTCCTAACAGTCCACCCTACTTCCCCCGCTTTGGACAGGTGGGTAGCAGCTGCTGACTTTTGTCTGTCTGTCTGTTTGCCTGTCTGCCATCTGCCCTGTGTCTCCCACTCAGCATTAGAGGCCAGATGCAGGAGGAGCTAAGCTTAAAGCTGTAGCAGGGGGACCAAGTGGGACATAGACAGGCACTTCCTGGCGCCAAGGATGTTAGAATGAGAGCAAAGGAAATCAGGCTGGGTCAGGGTCAGGCCCTAGGGTCGGGACAGGACATCTACAGTACAGATTCTAGGACCGGGATGGCCCTTGGACACCACTGAGCCCCACTGCTTCGTTTTAAAGAGGGTGAGTGGCCCCGAGCACATAGCACATCAAGGGCTGTGGGCACTCCCCTGCTCCTTGTCACTCTTCGTGGCTGACTTCCCCACAGAAGATCACCGTGCTGATCGGGAAGCCCTTCAGTGCCCTCCCCGTGCTTGAGCGGCTCCGGGCAGAGAACAAGTCAGCTGTGAGTTTCCTCCCCAGTTTCTCTGGCTGTCCTCAGCCCCCACTGTGGGCCACTGGTGGCGTGTCTCTTCCCTCCCATCCCCCTCCATCTCCCAGGGCACTTCAGCCATGCTTCCTGAGGGGTGCAGGCCAGCCCTGGTCCTTTCTCTCAGGTGGAGATGCGCAAGGCCCTGACCGACTTCATTCAGGAGGAATTCCAGCACCTGAAGACTCAGGCGGAGCAGCTCCACAACCACTTGCAGCCTGAGAGATAGGCTCCACTGGGCCTGGGCCCTGGCCTCCTCTCAGCCTGGGGAGCAGCAGGCTCTAAGGCTTGGGGAAGAGGCAGCGCTGGGACCCCAGCCCAGCCAGGTTGGCTCTCAGTGCTGCCTTTTGGATTCTCTCCCTGTACAGAGCTGGGGCTGGGGGATGGACTGATGCTTTTAGCTCAGATATGGTTTTTAGAGATCTGTTCGTAACCCTTACTGGGTGCCCTCTCCTAGCTCCTCTGTGGTTCTTCAGTTAAAGAAATGGCCTCAGCTGCTCCTCCCACTTGGCCAGGAAGGGAGGAAGAAGCTTAGGCAGGGGCCTCCTTCCTTCTTGCCTTCAGACGTTCTCTCCCAGGGGCTGGCATCAGGCGGGAGCATGGCAGGCAGGTGAGCAAGTAGTTGGGTGGCGAAGCGGGTGGCCCGGCTAGAGCTGTGAGAGGGAACCATGAGGCCCCTTGGCCTGGCTCCCACCCAGCCTCGCCCTTGCCGAACCAGGAACTGCTTACTACCTCCTCAGGGATGGCCATGGGCCACATCTTCTTTCTGCCTGAGCTTCCCCCACCTGCAGGGCCTGGCCTCTGGTGGGCTGCAGGCAAGAAGAGCAGCCCTTTGCCAGAAGTCAAGCCCCGCCAAATGGAGCCCACAGCGAGAGCCTGAGATCTGGCTGCTCACCCCCATGCCAGGGCCTATCGACTCCTCCATCCTTTCTGCCCCCCAGCATCACTTTTGTCCTGGGGCCTGGGTTTTTATGTTTTATAAAGAAAACAATAAAGCATCTGTGGTGGTCTGTTGTACCTCTGGCCTCTGGCATCTCTATAAGGGTGGAAATGGAAGGTGGCCCACCGGACAGGAAGGCTGGACCCTCAGTGTCCTGGACACATGGAGAGCACTTGAGCAGACAGGCATTGAGCTCTCATTCTGCATCAGTGACTTAAGGCTTCACTTATTGTCTGTAATCCCCATAACAACCTTGTGAAAGTACGGATTAATCTCCCCATTTTGCAAAGGAAGCAGAACAAGGCTAATGGACTTGCTTCAAAACCCAAAGCTAGCCAGGTAGGTTGGAGCCACACTTGGGAGAGCTCTGAATATGAAAAATCAATTCGATCCTACTTGGGCTGGTTGACAGGAGGGAAGGGGGCTCTGAAGGGCCCAGTGAGCGGCCAGCCATGGGCAGTGTGTGCTGTGATCAGGAGGTGGGAAGGGGGACACCAAGACTGAGCTGGGGACCCTGGACAGGAGCAAAGATGATAGATCCAGGGTGGTGATGCTCCTGGACTCCCAGAAACAAAAGCAAATCCTCTCTAGAGAAAAGCATGCTCAGTTTAGGCCCTCTATCCATGGATTAATATTAACCAAAAAGACCTCATAAAGACCACAAACATAGAAAGAAATGGATCACTGTACTTAAGTCAGCAGAGACACGTACAAGTTGGAACCCTTGGGTACTTCTGATATACATAGGGTCAGATACAATATTAAAAAATACTATAATAGAAATGTGGAAAGAAAAGATAGAACCACAAAAATGAGCCAGCAATGAGAAGATTCAGACAACCAGGATTGCAACTATATTTACATCTAATTATTTCAAAAGAAAAGGTTTTTAAAGAAATGACCAAAAGGGTACTCAGCTCCCTTCCAGCTTCCAGCAGGTAGGCAAAACGAGCACACCACCTCCAACCCCAATACCCAGAAGACAAAAAGCTAAAGAATTCTTTTTTAAAGAAACTCAATGGCCTCAGATTAAAGGCTCCTATATACTGACACACTGATAATTGGGGGTCTCCTCCGGTGAACAAGCAGTTTGCTCCACAATCAATCCCTCACCCAGCTCTGGTAAGGTGCAATACCTAGCCTTGCTCAGGGATACTAGGCAATAGTCAACTCTTTAGTTAGCCTGGTGTTTAAATGTCAGCCAAGAGCCAAGGATCCCTACACATTTAAGAAATAGGTCTAAAATGACATAACAGACACTAATATGACATAATGTAATCAAAACCAAACAAAAAGAAGGAAATGAAAATAATGCAGAGAAAGAGATTAAAACCTAAAAAAAAAAATGACCAAAAGTGGGGGGGAAAACCACTCGGGGAGGGGAGAGCACTTGTAATTGAATATAGGTAAAGCAGACTGTTGCCCGGTTTGACTATAGGTCCAAATGTAACATCCCTTTTTCGTGGATCTGTTTTACATCCATTTGAACAAACATCAACTACATTTCATGAAGAGTTCTAATTTTATACTGTATGATAGGCTGTTCCATTTTCTCATATTCTTGTATTTTTACTACACACTAGCCTCCATAAATATTATATAAATAGTTTTACAGGTTTTAAATTTTACATAAGTGATATTGTACTGTATAGATGCTTCTATAATTTGATGTTTTTAATATAGACTATATTTTTAGAGCCGTTTTAGATTCACAGCAAGATTGAGTGTAAAGTATAGAGAATTCCCATATACCCAACTACCCTCAACACATAGAGCCTCCCCCACCATCAACATACTGCACCAGAGTGGTGCATTTGTTACAACTGAGGAGCCTACATGGACACATACCTATCACTCAAGAGTCCATAGTCTACATTAGGGATCACTCTTGGTGTAGTAAATTCTATGGATTTTGACAAATGCACAGTGACATGTATTCACCATTATAGTACCATACAGAGTAGTTTCACTGCCCTAAAAATCTCCTGCATTCCTCCTATTTGTCCCTCTCTTCCTCCAAACCCCTGGCAACTACTGATCTTTTACTGTCTCCATAGTTTTGCCTTTTCCAGAATGTCCCATAGTTGGAATCATACAGTATGCAGCTTTTTCAGATTGGCTTCTTTCACTTAGTAATATGCATTTAAGCTTCCTTCATGTTTTTTCCTGGTTTGATAGCATATTTCTTTTTAGCAATGAATAATATTTCATTGTCTGGATGTACCAGTTTGTTTATCCATTCACCTACTGAGGGACATCTTGGTTGCTTCCAAATTTTGGAAATTATAAACAAAGCTGCTATAAACATCTGTGTGTAGGTTTTTGTGTGGATGTAAGTTTTTAACTCACTTGGGTAAATACCAAGGAACATGATTGCTAGATTGTATGGTAAGAGTGTGTTCAGTTTTGTAAGAAACCACTGTCTTCCAAAGTGGCTGTACCATTTTGCATTCCCACCAAGAAGGAATGAGAGCTCCTGTTGCACCACATCCTCACCAGCATTTCGTGTTGTGTTTTGGATTTTAGCTATTTTAATAGGTAGATGTACAGGAGTTATCCCATTGTTGTTTTAATTTGTAATTTCCTAATGATATATGTTGAACATCTTTTCACGTGCTTATCTGCCATCTGTACATCTTTGGCAAGGTATGTATTCAGATCTTTTGTCCCATTTCTTTATTAGGTTGTTCATTTTCTTACTGTTGAGTTCTAAGAATTCTTTGTAATTTGACAACTTTTCTCTCGACAATAAGTTCAGAAATTTCTCTATGTTGATAGATATAGCTCTAGTACAAGGTCAAACCATATGAAACTGCAATTTCATGTTTCAGCCCAACATCTTCATTTTAACTACTGTGTAGTTTTCTATCTTATGAACATACCAGTTTATTCACGCTCCTTTGGGAAAATATATTCCAGAAACAGAATTGTCATAGAGGACAAGCATCTTCAAGTTCATTAAATAATGCCAATTGCTCTCTAAAGTAGCTGGAATAATTGCACTCCCACCAACCTCCCCTCCCCCAGATAGATTTGAAAAAGAACCAAATAAAACTTAAAGAATTGACAAACATAATTGTTGGAAATAAAAAAACCTCAGTGGATATGTTATTCAGCAGATTGGACATTGCTGGAGAGAATTGGCTAGAAAGTAGATCTGAACAAAGTACCCAGAATACAGTACAGAGAGACAAGGAGAAGGAAACTATGAATGAGAAATTAAGAGTTATGGAGGGGCCAGACGTGGTGGCTCACACCTGTAATCCTAGCACTCAGGGAGGCCGAGGCGAGAGGATCACTTGAGGTCAGGAGTTCGAGACCAGCCTGAGCAAGAACGAGACTGCATCTCTACCGAAAATAGAAAAATTAGCTGGGAGTGGGGGTGCACACCTGTAGTCCCAGGTACTGGGGAGGCTGAGGCAGGAGGATCCCTTGAGCCCAGGACTTTGAGGTTGCAGTGAGCTATGACTCCACTGCACTCTAACCGGGGTGACAGAGCGAGACTCTGTCTCAAAAAAAAAAAAAAAAAAAAAAAAAGAGAGAACAGAACGAGAAGGTGTAACTAATACCTAGTCAGAGTCCCAGAAGCGCTTACTACTATTAATGTTCCCAGATGCCAGCTACGGGCCAATCTTGTAAGCACATATTTCAAAAAAGAGCTGACATAATCCAAGTTCCCAGAAATCAGCTGAGGGCTAACCTCATAAGCAGACCTTTCAAAGGATAGCAGTCAGGCCTGCTATGTTAACTCCTTTCTGCACAAACATGCTTCCAAATAACCCATAGGAAAAAGAAGAAATCGTACTTGAAATTAAATATTTAGACCTCACAGGGAATAAAAACTATATAGTGGACCTAGCAGAATGCAATGAATACAGTATTTAGAGGGAAATTTATAGCCTTAAAGTTCATATTAGGAAACAAGAAAGGCTGAAAATTTATGAGCTATGCATGCATCCAACTTAAAAAGTTAGAAAAATAATAGCCTAAACCCAAAGGAGGTGGAAAGGAGTAGTTAATAAAAGAAAGAGCAGAAATTATGAAATAGAAAACAAAGACACAGTACAGAGAAGCAAAAAAGTCAACAGTTGGTTCTTTGAAACGGCTAATAAAATAGATGATATTGATCATAAATAAAGTAGGTCTGATTGATCAATGAAAAATGTCACAAATAATATTATCAATGGAAAAGAGAACATAATTACAAACTAAAATAGGGAAAGTGAGGAGTATGGTCAACTTTATGCCAGTAAATTTGAAAGTGTAGATGAAATGGACAAATTCCTAGAAAAATACAATCTGCCAAAAAATAACTTAAATTCTCAAAAAGAAAAACACAAAGTCTGAATAACCCTAAAAGGCACTGAAGAAACTGAATCAGCAGTTAAAAATCTTCCAACAAATAAATCACTAGGATCAGATGGTATTACAGACAATTTCTATCAAACTTTCAAGGAACAGATAATTCCAATCCTATACAAATTCTTCTAGAAAGTCAAAAAAGAGAGAATACTCCCTAATTCATTCTAGGAGGCCAGAATAATCTTGATACCCAAACCAGACAAGGACAAGAGGGGGAAGGAAAGTTTCTGGCCAATTTCACTTGTGAAAATGGATACAAAATTCTAAATAAACTATTAGTAAACCAAATCCAATAATGTATAAAAAAGATAATATATCATGACCAAATTTGGCTTATTTGGGGATTGCAAAATCTACAAATGCCATTCACTATATTAACTGATAAAGGGAGAAAACACATATGATTATTTTAATAGATGCAAGAGAGGCACTTGATAAAATATTCATAATTTTTAAAATTCTAAACAAATATGAATAGAAGGGAACTTTCTTAATCTGATGGAGACAATATACAAAAAACATACAGTAAATATTATTTTTGGTATTGAAGCTTTAGAAGCATTCTCCTCAAAATCGGAAAAAAAAAAAAAAAGGATGCTGATTCTCCCCCATCTATCCAACATTGTCCTGGCAGTGCCAGAGTGGTAAGATGAAGAAAGGAAATCAAAGGTATCATAATTGGAAGGAAATAAACAAAACTGTCATTATTTGCTGATGGTAAGATTGTCTACATAGAAAACCCCAAACCAAAAGAATTTATAGACAAATTTTTGGAAATAAGGGTTTAGAAAAGGTTTCCAGCTACAAAATTGACATGCATAATTTGACTGCATTTCTATATACCAGAAACAATCAGAAAATAGAATTTAAACCAAGACACCATTTACAGAAACTACAAGGTACCTAGGAATCAAACAAAAGATGTGAAAGACCTATATAAGAAAAATCATAATACTTTATTGAAAGGCATTAAAGAAGACCTAAGTGAATGGAGAGAGATCCCATGCTCTTGACCAGGAAGACTTGCTATAAGATGTCAGTTCTCCAGAATTGATGTATAGGTTAAATGTAATTCCAATCAAAATCTAATCATGGTTCAAACAGATATTTGCACACCAATGTTAATAGCAGCATTACTCACAATAGCCGAAAGGTGGAAACAAAACAAGTGTCCACTGACTGATGAATGGATAAACAAAATGTGGTCTATCCACACAATGCAGTATTATTCAGCCATAAAAAGGAATGAAATTCTGATCCATGCTACAACATGGATAAAACTTGAAAACATTATGCTAAGCGAAACAAGCCAGATACAAAAGGCCACACATTGTATGATTTCATTTATATGAGGTACTTAGGGGATTCAAATTCAGAGACAGAGGCCAGGCATGGTGGCTCATGCCTGTAATCCCAGAATTTTGGGAGGCTGAGGTAGGAGGATCACTTGAGGCCAGGAGTCCAAGATCAGCCTGAGCAACAGAGCAAGACCTCATTTCTACAAAAAATACAAAAATTAGCCGGGCATGCTGGCATGTGCCTGTAGTCCCAGCTACCCGGGAGGCTAAGGCAGGAGGATCACTTGAGCCCAGGAGTTCAAAGCTGCAGTGAGCTATGATTGCCCCACTGCATTCCAGCCTGGGCAACAGAGCAAGACCCTGTCTCTAAAAAAAAAAAAAAAAAAAGGCTAAGAGGATAGTAAATTTTATGTTATATATATTTTACCACAATTTTAAAAAGTCTAATCCAGGATTTTAGAAAAACCCTCAAGTTGATTCTAAGATTTATATGGAAGCACAATAGTCTAAGATCCTTTAAAAAGAACAAAGTAGGAGGATTTGCTCTACCAGGTATCAAGGCTTATTATGAAGCTATGGTAATTAGGACAGCATGGTATTAATTAAATGGGCAAACTGACCAGTGGAATAGAATAGAGAGCCCAGAAATTGACCCATATCTATACGGACACATTATATAACAAAAGTGGTATTTCAAGACAGTGGGTAAAGGGATGTTCTTCTCAATAAATGGTGCTGAGAGAACTGCAGATCCCTATGGAGAAAAAGAAAATTGACCCCTACCTTATACCATACATAAGATTGTGAAAAAACAAGACAACTTCTAGAAGATAATGCAGGAGAATATTTCCATAACCTGGGGAGCAGGGAAAGATTTCTTAAAGAGGACATAAAAAATATTAACCATAAAGGAAAAAGTGATAAGTTTGACTACATTAAAAGTAAGTTCCCTTCATTGGAAGACATCATTAAGAGTGTGAAAAGGCCAGCCACAGAGTGGGAGAAGAGATTTGTAATACAAACAACCAACACAGGGTTCATACTCAGTATATACAAAGAACTCCTATAAATCAGTAAGAAAAACATAATCCAACAGAAAAATGGGAAGATTGATATAAACAGGCATTTCATAGAGGAGGAAACACAAAGGGCAGAACTGAAAATACATATACTGTATGAGTTTCCTGTGGCTGCAGTAACAAAGTACCACAAACTGGGAGGTTTAGAGCAACAGAAATTTATTGTTTCACAGTTCTGAAGGCCAGAAGTCCAACATCAAGGTGTCAGCAGGGTTGGTTTCTTCTGGAGGCTATGACGGAGAATCAGCCCCAGGCCTCTCTCCTACCTTCTGGGGGTTGCCAGCTATCCTTGGTGTTCCTTGGTTTGTAGAGGCGTCATTCCAATCTCTGCCTCTATCTTCATATGGTGTTCCCTTCCTTGTCTGTATGTCTCTGTGTCTCTTTTTCTCCTCTTATAAAGACCAGTCATTTGATTAGGACCCCCCTTATCTAGTATGACCTCATCTTAACTTGAACACATCTGCAAAGACCTTATTTCCAAATAAGGTTACATTATGAGGTTCCAGGTGGACATGACTTTTGGGGGGACACTATTCAACCCAGTACATACACTCTATGACCTAACAATTCCACACCTAGTTATATACCCATTGAAATGCACATATGTGCACCAAAAGTCATATACATAATTGTTCACAGAAGCATTAGCCATCATAGCCAAAATGGGAAACCGCCCAAATGTCAACAGAAGGGCTCAATGGATGGTGTTATATTTATCCGATGGAATACTATGCAGCAACGTTGCTATATTTAATGAATTGAATTAATCTCTCAATGTTGAGCAAAGAATCTAAATGTAAAATATAATACTGAATAATTTCATTTATATAAAGTCCCAAAACAGACAAAACAAAACCATTATATTTAAGGATGCATGCTTAACTGGTAAAACTATAAAACCCAAAGTGATTAGCATAAGAATAAGGTTCATGGTCACTTTGGGAAGTGACAGGAGGGGAATGAGAGGGGCTTTTGGGTGCCAACATTCAAGTTCTCAACCTGGGTAATGCCGTGGGACTGTTTGCTTTGATACGTCATTGCACTGTACATCTTTGTTTTGTGTACTTTTTTGTCTTTTTTGGGTTATATTTCACAACAGAAGGTTTTTTTAAAAAGGTCTGGGGGCAGGGAGTCTGCAGTACAGGAGCTCAGGGGTTCCAGTCAGTCACTTGGTGGTGTGGAAAGACTCTCACGGTGGCCATGGTGGTCTCCTGATCCCGGTATCACAGCTACCTCCAGTTCAAGTCTCCTGCCTGGCAACAGGCTAGGAGGATTGCTCTTAATGAGAAGGGGGAGACTGAGTACTTGTGAACAATGATGCAGTCTACCACAGTATCTGAGACATCTTGCATTTTGCATCACGGCAAACAATGGGAACCATGCTAGTGTCCCCCAAGAGAAAAATGGACTCAGTCATTGTGGTAGGCTCATACATTGGAACATGAAGCTATAGTACAATGGATGAGTGAACAGCGACCCGTGTCAACTGCTGAGTGAACAAGCAGGCTGCAGAGGACTATGAGCAGGAGGATGCCATCTGATACAAATTCAGGATGGCAATTCTTGGGGGGAGGCAGGAAAATGGGATTTGGGGGACCCAGGTTCCTGCCAAAGAATTAATTGGCAGTGCTCTGACTGTGAAGTCCAGGAGGGCGGTCTATGAGGTTCCTTTTATTTTCATACCTCATATACAGGTAACACATATGGGTAACATATACCTTACACATGTATATGTAACATATGCAAACATGTATGTTATACATATTTTGGTATGTGTCCAATAGTACATTAAAATGATATAAGAAGCCATGGGGTGATGAGGAGGGCCTGAAGGGGTTTTAATGAAGAAATGCTTTTACCCTAAAGGTGAAGTCCCCAGACAGAAGGTGCTCATTGGTGCTGTCAACATTTGGTGAATGACTCAGTTTAGATGTCACCTCATGGTCAAAGCAGCCTCATGGGCACCCCTCTCTGCACCTCCCTCCCAGCCCTGTGTCTCCCCCTTTCGAACATTCATCACCCTGTATCATGACCTGCTGTCCTGCGTCTCCTCTAGACTAGAGAGTGAACTTGTAGTGGGTCAGGGTGTGAGTATGACTCTGAGTCTGGCCCATGGCAGGTGCTTCAGGAAGCCTTGAGGGTCACTACTCCAAGGACCACTGGCAATCTAGGGAAGAATAAAAGCAGCCGCAGGTGAGTTTCTCTCCTGAGGATGGAAGCAGCTCAGCAACAGAATGCTGGCCAGCAAGATCACATTTGGGAGAAGGTCTTTGCCTTGAAACTATTTAAACAGAAACATTTGTGTACCTAAAGACAATAGACGTGTTTTCCTTTTTAAATTTGCCAGATTCTTCTGCAGGATTTGCCCATGGCCATGGGTTCCTCTTGTCACTCATGTCACTAGGGCTTCTGGGACAAAGCAAAGTTCCAGTGAAAATTTCTCACCTCAGCCAGCTCAGGCCTGGACATTGCCACTTGGGGGGGTCCCACAGGCGCCCCAAACTTAACAGTCCCCAACTGACCTCATCTCCTAGTCCTCAACTCAGACATACCTAAGAGCCACCCTCAGTCAGTATCTTCTTTGATTATACCCTGTCAGGCCCACCTCCTTTTTCTAGCTCAACTGCCACCATCCTAGTCCTAGTCTGAACCACATGTGACAATCACGACTGCAATCTTATAACCAGTTTCTCCAACAAGTGGAGGTGATTGGTAGGCTGGGAGCTACCGATGGGGCTGTGTTCAGACAATAGGGCTGGGCTGGAGTCATTGTGTCCATGGTGTGGTGGCTCCCGGCACCTAGTCCTGCCTCCTTCTGGTGTGCCTTCCTGCACTGCAGTGGCTGGAAAAAGGCAAGCCCCCAGCCCCCACAGCTCCTTCACATCTAGGGCTCTGGAAACAGACTGAATTCTGCCAATGAGATGCACCCATATCTACCCACCCCCTAGAGTCTGCCATTAATAGTTTAGTGTCCTTGCTTTATCACATACCATCCTTTTTCTATTTTATTTTGGTGTATTTCAAAGTAAGTTGCAGACATTAGTTCATTTCCTCCTAAATTAATCAGCATACATATCCCTAAGGAGAGTTCAAGACTTGGTTATAGTTATCATTTTGTTTGTTTGTAACGATCACCAATTTAAGAAATCAAAAATGGCACAGAAAAAGATAAAAGTCTCCCAATTCGTTTGGGGGAGTGTCTCCCATTTTCTGACTCTAGCTGTCACTCTCTGTCTTCCCTTTAAGGCAAATTTCGAGAAAGGACTATCCTATATCGTGTTTCCACTTCCTCGCACTGGGATCGTTCTTGCCAGAGTCTCCAGTTGTTGCTAAATCCAAGAAACATTTTTCTGTTCTCATCTTACCTGCCTCTTAGCAGCAGTTGACACTGATGTTAGTCATGGTGTCCTTGAAACCACGCTTCTCCCTGGGGTTTCCCTCTCCTCTTTGGATGCTCCTTCTCAGATCTCTTTTCTGGACCCTCCTCCCTGCCCAGTGTAAGCGCTGGTGTTCCTCCGGATGCTATCCTGGATCCTCTTCTCTCCTCACTCTCAAGGGATCACATTCTCCTCTCACCTGCATCAGAGAGCGTCCATCTACAGGAAAAAGAAACCGCGCGGTAGCGCTCACCTGTAGTCCCAACTACTAGGAGGCCGAGGCGGGAGGATCACTTAAGCCAGAAGTTCAAGACCAGCCTGGGCAACATAGCTAGACTCCATCTCTACCAAAAAAATAAAAATAAAGATTAAAAAACGGATAGGCCAAACGCGTGCGTGTGGCGCTCTCTGGAGCCCCCTGGTCCCGTCAGAACAGGTCGCGCTCAGTCCCGCCCCCTTCTCACTCGGAGCGTGCGTGCCTGGAGACACGTACAGCCAACCAGTGAAATGGAGAGGCTGCGACTGGCATGCACTTGGCCCAATTACCTGTGGTTCCGGCGAGAAGGCCTGCGCCCAGGCCAATGGTGGCGCGGGACGGAGCTCGGGCGGGGGCGGAGGTCACCTGATCTGCGGCGGCAGCCGCGGCCGAGGCAGTGGAGGTGGAGGTTATGATGGCGGCGGCAGCGGCTCGGGTGCGGGTGGGGACGCGGTGGGCCGCAGCATTCTGGCGAATGCCGTGGTTCCCGCTGTTGCTGATGGCAGCAGTGGCAGCGGTGGAGCAGCAGGTGCCGCTGGTGCTGTGGTCGAGTGACCGGTGAGCGAGCTGGGGTGGGCTGCGCTGCGCGCCGTGGCGGCTGAGGTACCCTCGCCCGACTCCGGGGGCTGTCTTCGGCAAGGAGTGGCAAGGCCCAGAGGGTGATTGTTCCTTGCTCAGGGGTTCTTGCAGCGAGTCGGCCGGCGACAGAGCTCCGGCCCCCGCGCGTCAAGCCCCATGGGCTTCGAGTTGCGAGCCGTGCTCCGCCGCCTGACATCACCTCTTCTGCCCCCTGTCAGGGACTTGTGGGCTCCTGCAGCTGACACTCACGAGGGCCATATCACCAGCGACTTGCAGCTGTCTACCTACTTAGACCCCGCCCTGGAGCTGGGCCCCCGGAATGTGCTGCTGTTCCTGCAGGACAAGGTGCGCCTGCCCCAGCCTGCTCTTCCCCGGTCATCAGGACGCAGGCAGGCCCCCTACCCCCACGACACTGACGCCCATTCCCCAAGGGAAGCTTCAGTGACCTTGTCCTAACTGTAGGGAGGTGTGGCTCATCTCTTGGGAAGGCCTGTGGGAGAAGCTTCAGTGGGAATGGTGAGAGGGGCAGAAATGGCACCGACTTGATTGGAGGAAGCAACGGGTCTGAGGCCAGATGCCTACTAAGTCCCAAGAACTTTAGATATTATCTGACTTACTCTAGTATGGTGGGGATTATCATCCTTGTTTATATATGAGAAGACTGATGCTGGACGAGGAGAAGTGACTTGCCCAAGGTCATACAGCTAATGGATGGCAGAGTTGTAATTCTAACTGTAATGATCATAATAGGGATAATTGGAAAATGGTCACTTATTTAGTACTTCATAAGCACCATGTTAATCTGATGTCATTATCTTGGTTTTACTGCCAAAGAAACTAAGGTTTGTACAGGTGCAATGATTTGCTGAAGTTGCATAGTTTATAGATACCACATTGGTTCCAGCCTGAGTCTGTCAGACCCCCCCCCCCGCCAGTTTGTACTAACCAGCATGCTGTTTTCTCTCCTATCTATACCTCTCTGCCCCCAAACCAGGTGTGTAGATCATGGGAAGATTCCAGGACAGCATAGGATTGGTGTTTGGGAGGCTGTCAAGCCTCTGCGTGTCCCTTCTTTTTTGGTGGCCTGTATGGCTCATTCCCCTTGTGGTCTTACTCAGTTGCTGTGTGGGCAGCTGGTGGTGGTGATACTGGCCCATAGTCTTTCCAGGAAGTGGTAAATGATATAGTCAGACTGGAACTCAGTCCTAGTTCTACTAAACCAGCCTTTGGATGCATGGAATAATCTTTGTGAATAACAGTTTCTACATTGTAAAACAATGAAACCACCTACACCAGAGGGCTGTGAGGAGTAATTCTTACAATCCACATAAAACATCTAGCCAGGGTCCCCCAGTCTTAGGGCATTCATTCCTTTGCCAAATATGGAGTGCCTACTATGTGCCAGGTATTGTTGAGTGTTGGGGATATAGCAGTGAGCAGAATAACCCAAGCCCCACCCTCAGGAAGCTGACATTCTTTTGAGGGTGACTGCTGAATACTAAGTCAGTGTGTGATACAATGCTAGTGTTGTAGTCTTTAGAGAAGGAAGCAGGCTGAGGGGACAGAGTGACTGGGTATGCTGTTTTAGATAACGATGATCAGGCAAGACCTCACTGAGGAGGTAATATCTGAGCAGAGACCTCAGTGCAGGGACGGAGGGAGGGAAGGAGGGAGGTAGCCATGTGGCTTTTGGGGGTAGGACATTCCTGGCAGAGGAACAGCAGGTGCGAGGGCCCTGGGCAAGGTGTGCTCCTGGTGAGCTCAAGGAAGAGCTGGTGTGGCTGGAGCATAGTGAGTGAGAGAAAGGGGTAGGAGGTGTAGGAGGTGGTCTGCATGTGACCAGGAGCGGGGAGGTCAGCTGCAGTTGGCAATGTGTAAGAACACCTAGGGCTCCATGGAGCAGGGAGTGGTGTGACCTCTTGATTAAAGAAAGCCCACAGGACCCAGCAGTGCTTTCAGACTGAGAGCCTGGGCAGCCAAACAGGGTCAAGGTTCCTGCTCAGAGGGAGGGGAGGCTGGGCAAGTGTGTATACCAAACAAAGTGAGGTTAGGGAAGCTGATTGAAACCTGTCTCTGGGCCTAACTGGGAAAAGCCAGAGGAAGCTGGGGGTTGGGGTGGAGGGCAGGAGTTACAGGACATCTGTAGGTTGTAGAGATGAGATCAGGGTTACTACGGTCCTGAGAGCTCTAAAGATTTCAGTGCTTCCTCCAGCGTGCTCTACAATCTTCACTTCTCTCCCTGTCCACCAAAAACAGGTGGGGTGGGGACTTCTCACCCTCCTTAAAAAGGGTCCTGTCCAGACCAGACATAGCCAGCTCTTCTTTTCTCTGACTACCTCCCAGAAGGTGTGCCCCTCAGCCCCTCCCCCAACTTCCCTCCCCCCAGCTTCCCTCTTCCCTCCCCAGTTCCTCTTGTCTGTGGGCGGGCAAGGCAGCTGACTCCTACTCCTGAGATTACCACAAGTCAGCTGCCTACAGATCTCTTCTTGACCCCGTGACTGCATTTTGTGTCTTCTCGCCCTGCCCTGAGAGTGCTGGAGGGAAGAGAGCCAGCCTTCCACCCCCAACCCCACCCAACATCTCACTCCACCAGACCAAATCTGACTCTAACTGAGATTGTGCTGGCCTTGAGAATGCACTGGGAAGGTGACTGCCCCCTGCCCTGGCCTCTGTTACTTGCCAAACCTCCTGAGATGTCTCCCCTGTGTCCCTATTAGCTGAGCATTGAGGATTTCACGGCATATGGGGGTGTGTTTGGAAACAAGCAGGACAGCGCCTTTTCTAACCTGGAGGTAAGAGTCTTCTCCCAGCCACGGACCATGGGGTCTGTTCTGTGCCTGCTCTCCCAGCACAATAAGAACTGTACTCTTAGGAACCAGAGATGCTGGCTTTAAGGGTAGAAAGACCTGGGG
Source organism: Daubentonia madagascariensis (assembly GCA_023783475.1). Taxonomy (NCBI): domain Eukaryota; kingdom Metazoa; phylum Chordata; class Mammalia; order Primates; family Daubentoniidae; genus Daubentonia; species Daubentonia madagascariensis. The sequence goes on along the minus strand of JAKFHU010000259.1, from coordinate 148,561 downwards.
CCTGAGTGTCAGGGGCCGGGGGTATGGGGCATTTTCTTTCTGACCCACAGGGAGACCCCCATGTGGGGTGTGGCTTTCCAGGGGAGAACTGCCAGAGAGGTTTGGGGGGCTAGCCCAGGCCTACTGTTCCCTGGCTAACTCAACCTTCTGCCTCTCCCCTACCCCTAGAATGCCCTGGACCTGGCCCCCTCTTCACTGGTGCTTCCCGCTGTGGATTGGTATGCAGTCAGCACTCTGACCACTTACCTGCAGGAGAAGCTTGGGGCCAGCCCCTTGCACGTGGACCTGGCCACCCTGCGGGAGCTGAAACTCAATGCCAGCCTCCCTGCCCTGCTGCTTATTCGCCTGCCCTATACCGCCAGGTACTGCCCACATGGCCCAGCCTCCAGCTTTGAGGCCCAGAGAATGGTGAGGCTTTGGGCTCTGGTGGCACAGTTCAGCCAAAGATGACACTATTCCCCACCACCTTGAAGCCCTTCCAGAAGGTTCCCTGTATGCCCAGAAGAGGCAGGAAGGGGCTCCTGCCAGGCTGTGACTCAGGAGTAGGTGCCCAGCATTGAGCTGGGCCTGGTGGGCCTCCAGAGACGAGGTGGGTGTAGGCCCTGCTTGTGGGGAGCCTCCTCCCCTAACCAGGCCCTGTTCACAGAGCCCAGGGAGAATGGGTAAGGGATGCCAGGCAGGGGTGCTGAGGTAAGTGAAGGTGCAGGAAGTCTGAGTGTGGCCCTGGCTGTGTGTGCAGGCTCTGTGAGTGGGGCCAGTAGGGAGAAGAAGCTTGAGGGGCAGATGGAAGGGTGGTGGGCAGTGGAGAGCTGGCCCAGGCTGCATGAGGGCTCTGACACTCTGTCTCTTCCATAGCTCTGGCCTGATGGCACCCAGGGAAGTCCTCACAGGCAATGGTGAGTGGAGTCAGAGAGGATGCATGTCCTTATCCAGCCTTTGGGCTGGGACCACAGAGAGCTGGCCCATAGCTCTGTGGTCCCTCCTCACTTCCAGGCAGCCTGCTTACTTCTGGATCTATGCTGGCTCCTGGGCCTCACCCCTGTCCAGCTGGCAGATGTGGCCTACTGTGCGGGAGCCTATAGAGCCAGTTTCTGTTCAGGCAGCGTGAATCCTAAAGTTTTGGATTTAGTAGACCAGCGACATTTTGAAAAACAATTCTGAGGACTTTTTGCTATAAAGGACGTCATTCCCCTGGAAAGGTAGTTAGAAACCTTCTGTGGGTGGATATGCCATTTTCTATATATGTATTTCCTCATTTCACTTAGGTAGTGTTTGGTGATGACTGAGGCCACAGTGGTCCCAGGAGAAGCTGGGGGAGAGAGTGGGATGAGAAATAGTTGCTCTTGGCCAGGCGCGGTGGCTCACGCCTGTAATCCTAGCACTCTGGGAGGCTGAGGCAGGAGGATCGCTTGAGCTCTGGAGTTTGAGACCAGCCTGAGCAAGAGTGAGACCCTGTCACTAGTAAAAATAGAAAAAATTAGCTGGGTGTGGTGGCACGTGCCTGTAGTCCCAGCTACTCAGGAGGCTGAGGCAGGAGGATGGCTTGAGCCCAGGAGTTTGAGGCTGCATTGAGCTATGATGATGCCACTGCACTCTCGCCCTGGGAACAGAGCAAGACCCTGTCTCAAAAACACACACAAAAAAAACACTGTTTTCAGATGGTCTAGAAGGTTTCTAAAGCAGACAGTGGGGAGCGTTTCTTTAAGCAGGCTGTCTGGTGACCTGGGTGTCTGCTCTCCCCATCACCCCTCAGATGAGGTCATCGGGCAGGTGCTGAGCACACTCAAGTCCGAAGATGTCCCATATACAGCAGCACTCACAGCAATCCGCCCTTCCAGGGTAGGTGGTGGGGAGAGGCAGTGTGGTGAGTCTGCCTGGAGGTGGAGATGTATGCCACAGTTCAGGGCCCCCTGGGAGTCCCAGGGTTGGGGAAGCAGCAGGCAGAGAACCCCTGTGGAGCAACTCTTCTTTGGGACTGACTCTGGAGAGGACTAGGATGAGCAGTTAAGTCCTGCTTCCTCCTTGCAGGGGCTGGGGGGCCGGGCAGCTTTCCATCTTGCCCTGTGAGCCTCATGGGTGGCATACTCGGACACTAAGTCCAAGTGATCCCAAGTTTGTGGGACTAGGAATATCATCAGGGCTTAGGGGCCAGCAGGGAAAGCTTCCTGGAGGGAGGGCTGCCTCTGACCACTGGGATTTCTAGATGGTGGGCAGGGTGCCCAGTGGGGAGGGGAGGGAGAGCATGACAGTTGGGTCAGGGCTTGCTCCCAGGGTTGTTGAGAGAAGGCTTGTTGGGTGTTTCCACAGGTGGCCCGTGATGTAGCCATGGTGGCTGGGGGGATAGGTCGCCAGCTGCTACAAAAACAGCCTGCATCAGCTGTGACCCATCCCCCTGTGAGTTACAATGACACTGCCCCCCGGATCCTGTTCTGGGCCCAAAACTTCTCTGTAGCATACAAGGGTCAGTTGGAGGACCTGACCTCCCTCACCTTTGGGGTGCAGGAGCTCAACCTGACTGGCTCCTTCTGGAATGACTCCATTGCCAGGTAAGGGCATTAGGCTGGGGAGGACTGTGCCTCCCAGGTTACCTTCCTGCCACTATGGGTTGGGGCCAAGGTGGGGAGCTGGGATCAGGTATGTGTATTGGGGGCAGGGATGGCTGTGGTCTTGGTGGGGTATGGTCACCCTGAAAATGCAGGTGGTATCACATCACGGGGTAGGGCTGCTAGTGGGCTATTGGAGGGGGAGTTGCTCAGAGTTCTGTCTCCCCATGCTTGCTGGTTTTTGTTTGGGACCTTGGTTGTTAATGCCTTACAGTTACCTGGGAACCTGTCACCTCCTCCTTGAGCAAAACCTCAGGGACTGCATGTGGGCAAATACCAGGCCAATTACCTGGGCCAGTTCTGGGGCTCCTGTACCCTCCTGTTTGCCTTCACCCCCAAAGCCCAACCCATGTACCTCAGTGACCCCAAGAGAGAGAAAAAGGAGGGGCAGTGAGCTCAGGGTAACCATAGGAAGGAGCCTTAAGCTGGAGGGGGGGGACCTAGGTGCTGGCTCCCAGCTCTGTTCCTGACTTACAATGTGACTGAATCCTCAGTTTTCCTATCTGTCAAGTGGGGACACTGCCTCTTCAGGTGGCTGCAAGGACCTGGGGCAGCTTAGGTAGGAGCAGACCCAAGGGACTTGCTTCTCTAAGACGCTCAAGGCCCTCCCAGAGCCTGACAACATGCCTCTTACTCTGGCCCTGCAGGCTCTCGCTGACCTACAAACAACTCTTTGGTACTACAGTGACATTCAAGTGAGTCCTGGGGGAGGGTGAGATGTGGGTAGGCTGGTGTGGCTCCAGTCTCTTCAGCTTGCTTTACACCCCTGCTTCCTTCCCCAGGTTCATTCTGGCCAACCGCTTCTACCCAGTGTCCGCCCGGCACTGGTTTACCATGGAGCGCCTTGAAATCCACAGCAATGGCTCTATTGCCTACTTCAATGCTTCCCAGGTCACAGGGCCCAGCATCTACTCCTTTCACTGTGAGCATGTCAGCAGTGATAGCAAGAAAGGCAATCTCCTTGTGGCCCGCACACAGCCCTCACCCTGGGAGCTGAATCTTCAGGACTTCCAGGTGTGGAGTTGGGAGGGGCCCAGCTTCAGGTGGGGGAGCCCAGGCTATGGTAGCAGAGCACCAATAGAGAGGGGAGGAGAGGCCTGAAGAGTCCCAGCATCACTTGGGCTGTGCTGCCCTGTCCCAGTCCTTGCTGGACCTCCCATCTGTGGGGCCACATGGTCCTTTCTGACCTGCGTCCGTGTGTCCCCCAGATCCAGGCTTTCAACGTGACGGGTGAGCAGTTTTCCTACGCCAGCGACTGTGCCGGCTTCTTCTCCCCGGGCATCTGGATGGGGCTGCTCACCTCCCTGTTCATGCTTTTCATCTTCACCTACGGCCTGCACATGATCCTCAGCCTCAAGACCATGGATCGCTTTGACGACCACAAGGGCCCCACCATCTCTTTGACCCAGATTGTGTGACCCTGTGCCGGTGGGGCGGGGGAGGGACATGATGGTGTTCAGGCTGTCGTTCTCCCACCTTGTGGCACACTGGACTGAAATGCTTCCTCTCTTCCTACCATAGCATGAACCCCAAGGTCCCCTCAGCCAGTCTTGCTCCCTCTTGAACCCGCTGAGGGGCTGCCCCCATCTCTGCCAACAAGGTGTATATATTCTGCATAGATAGGTCCTGTTTCTCCTCCCCTTTTTTCCTTATTTATTCTCATCTCTCCACCATTATCTCTTGCTGTTATAGTGCTTTTGTGTAGCAAATGCTCCCTCCCTAAGGTTTTTGGGACTCCCTGCAGCAGCCATGAGCTTGAGGTTCCCTGAGTTCAGGGGGTGTGGAAGTACTGAACTCTGTCTCCCTTGGCTGTCGTTATCGTTTTTTGTGATGTGCTAACAATAAGCAGTACACTGGGGTTTATTTCTGTGGCCTGAGAAGGAAGGGACCACCACGACAGGTGGGCTGGGTGTGATCACTGGGTTTCTGGCATGTTGGCAGGAGCCTGGGGTGCTTGATTGTTTCCTTCCTAATAAAATAAAGATGGATCGCCATGTGTTGGGCCTCATGTCACTCATTTCTGCGCTGGGCATTAGGACTGCGCTTGGCTGAGGGATGCGGGAAGAGGCGCCCGGATGTAGCTCAGCCAGGCCAAGCAGGGGAGGTGGGAAGGCCATCTCCGGGATCCGGAAAGCCGGGAAGGTCTGTAGCAAGCTGGGCCCCTAACCGGTTAGGGTAGGGAGGGGGCGGTCAGGGCAGAGTGATGGTTTGCTTTGGCGCTTCAGTAACAATAGCAGCCCTAGCGTCGTGAGAGGGGCCGCCCCCGGCTGCGGCAGCGGCGCGCGCCCGGCCCCCGGGGCCACGCCAAGCCTCCCGGGGGGCGGGGCGGGGCGCGCGCAGCTCCCGCGCACGGATCCCTCCTGGGCCGCAGCACCGTCCGCCGGCTCGGCTCGCCCCGCTCTTCTCTGGGTCCTTGACGAGCAGCGTCGCCCGCGAAGCCGCGCTGGTGCTGGGGCCCGGGCCCTGGCAGCCCTCCCGGGAGGTGTGCCGGGGAGGCGGTGGCCCTGGCCAGGCGCGGCGGGGCGCTGGAAGGGGCGGGACTCTTTAACGCGGCGGAGGGGTCGTTCGGCGGCGACGCGCCGCCATCTTTGGTCCAGTGCGGCGGCAGCGGCGGCGTCGGCGGCGTCGGCGGCGACTGCTGTGGTGAAGGAGGAGGAGGAGGAGCCGAGCGGGCGCTGGCACCAAGGCCTGACCATGGACGAGGAATACGATGTGATCGTGCTGGGGACCGGTCTCACCGTAAGTGCGGTCTTGGGCGTCCTTGGCCCAGCATCCTGCCCTCCCCACCCTCTGCGATGATGCAGCCGCCGGCCCCATCCTCCCATCACTGTCATCTGCGCTCAGGTCCCCGAAAAGCCAGAGCCGTGCCCACCCCACCAGTCATCCCGCGACGTCGTCTCTATTCGCTGCCATGGCTCCGTCTCCCTAAAGAGGCCCCACTTCTGCCCGCCCCCTCGACTCCCAGGGTCCCGACCCCCGGCCCCCTCCGATATTCCCTACCACTGCGTGCTGGGCCGGAAAACGCACCCCCACTCGGCCCGATGCCCCCGACCCCGCCCACTCAGCCCCCACCCATCGCCCGCCCAGCATCCCCTCCAATCTTGCATTAATCCCGATAGGGATGAGGTACAAGAATCTAGGGTTGGGGGCTTCCCCAGGGTGAGCCCTCATCCTGCTTCCCCAGCTTCTTCCGGGGCCAGGGGACCCAGGGAATGTTCCAGAAGAAAGAACAGTGGGAGCAGTGACCACATTCCCACTACCCCACCCCGGTTTCCCATGGAGACCTCAGGCAAAGTAGTATCCGCAGCCTTTGTCCTTGGGCTAGTGATAGTGATGGGTGAGGGTGTTTTTCTTCCCCTTTCCCCCAAACCCCATTGGCCTGATCCCCTGAGAGACTCTTCTTCCTCAGTCTGGGCCCAGATGCCTCTCCCAGGGACATGGCAGCAAAGGCTCAGGTTCAGGGGCTCCTGATGTTTGAAGAAAGCTGCCCAGGGTGGGGCCTGCAATTTCAAGAACTGTGCCAAGCCCTTTCATCGCTTCCTTTTTGGGTGCCCTTCGCCGCATAGCTGGGTCTCTGTGGCTCATTGTGTCTTGTCTGCTTTTTTGTGCGCTCTGCAGGGATAGATGACTTTCTGGGTATGTTGGTACTGGATGCTCTGCCTCCCTCAATTCCTCCGTAATTTCTTTCTTCTCCTTGTTCACTTCTTTGCCCAGCAAGGTTACAAAGGAGATTGTGGTCACATGAAGCCATTGACCCCAATTTTAGATGAGGGGACCAGCAGGGGGTGAAAGGAGCTGTCCATTGGGCCAGGTTTGCTGTGGGGAACAGATCATGGCTGCTGGTGGGGACGTGGGCAGGTGGGAGTGCAGCAAATGTTGCCCCTCCCCCAGGAATGCATCCTATCAGGCATCATGTCTGTGAACGGGAAGAAGGTGCTGCACATGGACCGGAACCCCTACTATGGGGGCGAGAGCTCCTCCATCACACCCCTGGAGGAGGTGAGGCTGCCCAGGCCCATCCCTGTTAACCTCTCACATAGGGGCATAGGGTTGAAGCAGCTCCCCAGGTTTTCGGGGCATGGGGGGGGAGGGGTAGTCCTTGAGGGATGTCTTTTTCTCTCCCTTCTGCTTACAGCTATATAAGCGTTTTCAGTTGCTGGAGGGCCCCCCTGAGTCGATGGGCCGGGGCCGAGACTGGAACGTTGACCTGATCCCCAAATTCCTCATGGCCAACGGTGAGGGAGATGAAGGAGGGATTTTGGGGAGTGATTGGGAAGACCAGAGGACAGTCAGGCTCCAGGGAAGGGGCAGCCAGACCAACTGGAGCTTCTAGAGAGAGTTGTGCTGATGTCACTCCCACTCCCCTACAGGGCAGCTGGTAAAGATGCTACTGTATACAGAGGTGACTCGCTACCTGGACTTCAAGGTGGTAGAGGGCAGCTTTGTCTACAAGGGGGGCAAGATCTACAAAGTGCCATCCACTGAGACTGAGGCCTTGGCTTCCAGTGAGTGCGGGTCCCCTGAGCCAGAGAATAGTGGGGTGGGGGGAGGCAGACTGTTCTCAGGCCAGGTGGCAAGGTAGCCATCCAGAGTAGGGTACCCCCTTGCCCAAAGTCACATTCCTCGCACAGGAACGTGGCACCTTATGGCTGGGTGCCAGGAGGGAAGTCCACACATAGCAGGGATGTGGAGGGGGACTCCTTTTTGAAAGACTTCAGCCTTTGGCAGGGGTTCCACTGGACTCCCAAGACATCCTGGAGTATCAGAGCCAGGAAGGCCCTCAAAGCCTGTCCAGCCCAACCCCCTCTTCATACAGGTGGGGAAACCGAGGCCGAGAGGGTAGAGGGGTTAATCTCAGGTTACACAATAGCTCAGCTGGGAGCTAGGGGACCTGCTTTTTTGGCCTGCCCTGCTGGGAAGGATAGTTTTGTGTTCCACTGGTGCAAAGAGTCTCCTCACACCACCTTCCTCAGATCTGATGGGCATGTTTGAGAAACGGCGCTTCCGCAAGTTCCTGGTGTTTGTAGCAAACTTCGATGAGAATGACCCCAAGACCTTCGAGGGTGTTGACCCCCAGACTACCAGCATGCGTGATGTCTACCGGAAGTTTGACCTGGGCCAGGATGTCATCGATTTCACTGGCCATGCCCTGGCGCTCTACCGCACTGATGAGTGAGGGGAAGCTGGTGTGGCGGCAGCCCCCTCGCCTGGCCTGCCCCTTGCCCTCCCCACACCTGCCTGCTGCTCCCTCCGCCCACTCCGCACATCTTCCCTGCATTTGACTCACATCTTCCCCAGGCCATTCAGGGTGGTGGGAAGGCTGGCCTAGTGCCTGGGTGGGGGTGAGCCAGGGGTGCTGCTGTTGGAGTATTTCCCCTGACCCCTGTCCCCCCAGCTACCTGGACCAGCCCTGTCTTGAGACCATTAACCGCATCAAGTTGTACAGCGAGTCCCTGGCTCGGTATGGCAAGAGCCCATATTTATACCCACTCTATGGCCTGGGTGAGCTGCCCCAGGGCTTTGCAAGGTGAGGACATGGCTTTTTTGAGTTGGCATTACTGACTAATTTGGACAAAGGCCAAAAATGGAAATGGCCCCATTGAGAATTTCCATAGCATTTCATACTTTCCAACCTGTGATCTTCATTTACTTCACTCCATCCTTGCGTGATGGGGGTACAACTCTAGGGCATTGAAGCACAGAGTCAAAGAACCAGGTCTTCACAAACATGGCTTGCTTGGCTCCCAGCAGCACCAGGACTGGGTCCAGGGCCTGGAACCTTGAGTCAGGGCTTGGCTGGGAACTGGCCCTAATCTAGAGAGTCCTTCATTTTGGTCCCCCAGGCTCTTTTTGTGTGGAGCTGTTCCCTCATGCCACACTCAGGTTAACCCTTCGCAGAATATTCTGGGCAGAAGCTCCAGAGAGGAAGGAGCATACTGAGATGGGACCAGAGTTCATGGTAGTGATGGAGCTGGGATGAGTCACTGTGTCTCCTGACTTCTGCCTGCCTGGGGCAGCCTTCTTTGCACCATGCTGGTGGGGGGGTGCAGTAGAATTGGTCCCTATTTCTCCTGGGCAGGGGCCTTCACCATCACCCTCCTCCCCACAGATTGAGTGCCATCTATGGGGGGACATATATGCTGAATAAGCCTGTGGACGATATCATCATGGAGAACGGCAAGGTGGTGGGTGTGAAGTCTGAGGGAGAGGTGAGCCTTCCCCATGCAGCGCAGTCACCATGGTTGGGGTGGGGCCTGGCCAACTTAGGGGCTCTGTTCCCAGTGAGCTTGACTCTGAGGGCCTGAGAGTTGGGAACCAGGGTTCAAAAGAAATCTACAGAGCCATGACTATTGGCGAGAGGTCTCTCTCAAAGGCTGTGTGCTATCTGTGGTCGAGAAAGTATTCTTGGTCACAGTGCCTCTGCAGGGCGGTTGCCCAGCCCTGTGTGTTGGGGCCCACCTCCCTGAGGTGTAGGGTGAGGCCATGTGCTACAGGAGGGGTAGTGCTACAGGAGGGGCAGTGGTGACAGATCAGAGGAGCACTTTGGCTGTCAGCTGCCTGTCCTCACTGTGGGCCCAGCCCCATGGCCACCTAGGAGAGCAATCCAACAGGAGCAAGGCCTTCTGGTGCTTTCACAGGTGGCCCGCTGCAAGCAGCTGATCTGTGACCCCAGCTACATCCCAGACCGGGTGCGGAAGGCTGGCCAGGTTATCCGCATCATCTGTATCCTTAGCCACCCCATCAAGAACACCAATGATGCGAACTCCTGCCAAATTATCATCCCCCAGAACCAGGTCAACAGGAAGTCAGGTAGGCTGGACCACGGCATAATTTCCTGTAGTGTGTTCTCTTTGGGGTTGCTCTGCCTCTCCCGTTCAGCCTTGGGGCACCCTGCCTGATCCCTCCACAGAAAAAATGAGACACGCATTGTAGTCACGACTTGGGGCCCTAGGGTTTGGGTTTCTTGGACCCTTCTCTTCCATGAGGGTGACATCTTGGATGCTGCCTGCTATGTGGGGCTGCAGAGGGGCAGGCAGGCCAGGATTGTACCCAGCGCCCAGAAACCTTCTCTGTGTGTGGCTGGTGCCTCTGGTCTGCATTAACGCAGTGCTTCCTGTGGCCAGACATCTATGTGTGCATGATCTCCTACGCGCACAACGTGGCCGCGCAGGGCAAGTACATTGCCATCGCCAGTACCACGGTGGAGACCACGGAGCCCGAAAAGGAGGTGGAGCCGGCCCTGGAGCTGCTGGAGCCTATTGACCAGAAGTAAGGGACTGGGCTGAACCCCAGCGGGGGAGGGGATTGGAAGCCCAGGAGATGCGGTTGGGGACTAGGAAGGGCAAGGCCCGTTGTGAGGCCTGTCCCCTCTCCATGTACTCCTCAGGTTTGTGGCTATCAGTGACTTGTATGAGCCCATTGATGATGGTTCCGAGAGCCAGGTAAGTAGCCTGTCCCGGCCCTGGCTCCTGGCTGCCCACCCAGGGCCCCTGCCCAACTCACCCAGGCCCCGGGCTCTGGCTGTTTCCAGGTGTTCTGTTCGTGCTCCTATGATGCCACCACACACTTTGAGACAACCTGCAATGACATCAAAGACATCTACAAACGCATGGCTGGCTCGGCCTTTGACTTTGAGAACATGAAGCGCAAACAGAATGACGTCTTTGGGGAAGCTGACCAGTGATTGCTGCCCCTGCCCCAGCCTGTGCCACCCTCCTCCCACTTGTGTCTGTTCTGCTCGAGGGCTGGGGAGATGGTGTGGCTGGATACCCCTGTTTCCAGCATCTTCTGCTTCCCCCACCACATTCCTGTCACCCACCTCATTGATTCACTGACCAAATCCTTGACCTTAGTGATGATTTGGGAGATGGGGGGTTGGTTAGCATCCTCTTTCTTGGCCCTTCCTTATCTTAGGAAAAGAGGGTTCCTCTCCTTGTGTGTGTCTCTTCCCCCCACCCCTAATTCTTCTGCTCTGTTTGGGAAGGACATGGAGAAAAAGATGACTTCTGCCCCCACCACTCTTACCCCCACTGTAGTGGCCTTTGGAGATGCCCCCTGCCTCCCCCCACCAACCCTCCTGTGTGTTGGAGAGAAGGGGCCCTCCCAGCACAAAGTTGCATTCTTCCCCCTAATTTATTCTAATTTATTAATTTAGGCCCACCCAGCCTGAAGCTGCCTGAGGGCTGTAGAGTGAGCTGGCCTGCCCCTCCCAGCCCTGGCCCAGCCTGGGGAGGGGGAGAAGGCTTGGGTGTGGCCCCATCGGAGGTTGCTCTTGCTGTTTTTGCTTCTTGTCTTTGTGTTCTGTGGTACTGGCTGAGAGAGAAAAGTGTGAGCATAGCAGAAGGAGGTGGGAAATGGATCCCGACCCAGTGTGCCCCACTCCATGCCTTTCCTTTAGTGGTGGGAAACCCCTTATCTCACAAAGTGAATGTGTCCCCTTCCTAAACCTCTAGTGTATTTCACAGAAAACAAAGCCTCCCAATAAAACTGTTGAAACTGAACCTGGATCTTTAGGTTTATTTCAGCAAAGTTGGGTACTTGGCAGGGCTTTGGCTCCCTGGGTTGGGGGTCTCACTTGGCCACTTCCTGACTGTAAAAGGTGACATTCTTCACCCAGTGAGTTGATGCTGGCATCAGGACTGCAACTCTCAGTGGTCAATACAGGGGAAAGGGGAACGGGGGCCAGGCCTCGGGTGGGGGTCGGCATCAAGGAAGCCGAGGGGGTTGGGGGTCCTAGCCTCTGGGTCAAAAGGCGGAGGCAGAGGGGACCAGGAGGCAGTCTCTAGTCTGAGGAAGCAAGGGGACCCGGGCCCAGTCTTGGATGAGGGCCAAGGTTGAAGCAGGGGGACAGGGATATGTGTCCGAGGCAGGGCGGGGGCTGGGAACCGGGGCCTGGCCTCAGGCAGGGAGGAAGCCGGGGGACCAAGGGATCTGGCTTTGGGCTGGGGTCAACATCAAACAAGTGGAGGGCGTGGTCCCAGCCTTGGGGTCAAGAGGAGGGAGTAGGGGGACTGGAGGCCCCGCCTAGGTCGGGTTAACGTGGAGGAAGTGCAGGGGGCTGGGAACCCAGCCTCTCGGGTCACCAAGGGGCAGGCAGAGGGGGCCGGGACGGGAGTCAACGCACGGCACCAGAAGGGCGGGGCGGGAGACGGCCATGCCCCGGGAAGCTGGCGCGGGGCGGGGCACCCGTGCGTCTCCTGGTGGCTGACGTCACGGCGTGGGTGTCAGCTGACTACACGGGCGCCGCTGCCGCCGCCGCTGCTGCTGAGACTCGGTTAGGCCTCTGTCGCCGCCGCCATGGCTCAGTACAAGGGCGCTGCGAGTGAGGCGGGCCGCGCCATGCATCTGATGAAGAAGCGGGAGAAGCAGCGCGAGCAGATGGAGCAGATGAAGCAGCGGATCGCGGAGGTGCGAGCCGGCCCAGGGCGCCTCGGAGCATGCGCGCCGCCCGGGCCCCCTGGCGGCCCGGCGCGACACTGCGGCCCTGGGCGATCCCGGGCTGTAGGCTCTGAGCGCGGGCTGCGGAGCCGGGGACGGGAGCCTTGCTCGCTGACCTGGAGCATGGGATAGAAGCAAGCCGGCGACAGTCCCCTCATCTGTAAAATGTGCCCAGGATCGGGCCTTCTCAGAGGCTGAGACCTCTAGCTTGTGATAAGCCTCCAGTGTTTCTCTTGGTGACAATGGGGCGGGGCGGGCCCCTCCTGGGCCCCTGAGCCATCAGAGCCAGGCCTATGCCCTGATCCAGTGCTACTGGGAAGGGCAGGCTCTCCCCGCTGGAGAGGCACAGGGAGGCCCAAGCCAGTCCTGGCCAATGCACCCGGCAAGGCTCATTCCACAGCCTTTTGCTCCTGTGACAAAGGCAGGCCTGCGCCTCTGGGATGCTAGCAGTTCACCCAGCGCTCCAGTGAGGGGCCTGTGATGGTGGGCAGTCAGGGATGGAGGATGAGGATCTCTCAGCTTGAGCCACTGGGAGAGACTCAGCAGAAAAGCAGGGACTCAGGGCTGGAGGGGAGAGCAGGCTCCTACCTCAGGTAAGTGGAGAAGCCGGGCCCGAGGAACCAGCCTCCATGCTGAGGCCCTGCACGTGCTCAGGTTGCTCCCAGTGCCCTGGCCCCACCGTCTTAATGGGGACTCTCTGGCAAGCTGGAGGTATATTTTGCTGCTGGCCACCTCCTTCGGGGGTCACCAGTCAGAGAAGGATGTACGTGGTACCACGTGGGCTGGGGCTGGTGCTGAAGAGAGGAGGCTTCATGGGAAGTTGTTGGCAACATCTGGCACTGGAGGGAAGAAAACCACTCAGGGAGGGGCTGGCCCCTCAGCCACTCTTTCCTTCTTTGCCCGCCCCTGACACTCCTTGGCTTGGGTCTCAGGAGCTTCATCTTTAATGCTGAGTATGGAAAAGGCCAAAGGTCAGTAGAGCCTGTGGCTCCAGGTCAGTGAGGGAGCTCTGGTCCCCAGCAGGAGATCTGGAAGGGCCAGAGCACTGTAGGGATCAAAGGAAAACGACCCCATTTGGCTCCCTTGGCACTGGAAGAGCCCCTCCCAGCCTCATGGAACCTTCCACCGACAAAGGAAAGGGGACATGTCTTTTCCAGGGTCACATTGTAGTGAGTCCAGGGGCAGATCTAGGACTAGAACCCAGGTTGCCACTTCCACCCTCATTGCTGCTCTCCCTCCCTGGCAGGAGAACATAATGAAATCCAACATTGACAAGAAGTTCTCTGCGCACTATGATGCTGTGGAGGCTGAACTCAAGTCCAGCACCGTGGGTGAGTATGGCATGCGTGCCACCCTCTCCTGGGCCCAGGGCCACTCCTTCACTGGCCCTGGGTGAATGACCGTTCCCCTCACGTCTCCTTGCCTCCCAGGTCTGGTGACCCTGAATGACATGAAGGCCAAGCAGGAGGCACTGGTGAAGGAACGGGAGAAGCAGCTGGCCAAGAAGGAGCAGTCCAAGGAGCTGCAGCTGTGGGTCTTCTCCCCAGCGGGCTCAAATGGAGCTAGTGCTTGGAGGCTCCTGGGGGCGGCTCAGGCTGTTTTTGCACCTTGCGGGGGGGGGGCCCCATTTCCTGCTTTGGGAACAGGTGTAGCCTGTAGTTTGGGATTTGTATTTCTCTCTTCCTGCCTTTTTGGGCCCACGCTAACGTCTTACCTATGTGGTTTGTCCTTCCCCTTTCTGTTCCTCTGCGAAGGCACTGAGTCCTGTCTGGGCCCTTTCCTTTCATCGGGTGCCATTCCTCTCTGTCCCACGACCCCTGTGGCCTACTGTGCCTGGTGTGTTATGATCAGAGCCTTGTCCATGAGCTTGAAGTGACCCAGGCAGTAGAATCCCTCTGGGGTGCTCGAGAGACCCAGCCTGTGCTGAGTGGGCCCCACACTGAGTACGCAGAGTACCCAGAGTGGCTCTGGGTCAGGGAAGGGGCCTCAGGGTGGGGCATGGTGCATGATGGTCACCTGTGCTCCGGTAGGAAGCTGGAGAAACTTCGAGAGAAGGAGCGCAAGAAGGAGGCCAAGCGGAAGATCTCTAGCCTGTCCTTCACTCTGGAGGAGGAAGAAGAGGGAGGCGAGGAGGAGGAGGAGGTGGCCATGTATGAGGAGGAGCTGGAAAGGGAAGGTGAGGCCAGGCTTGAGTGAGCCCAGCCTATAGCCCCTGGGCAGGGGCCACCAGTGGGAGAGGCTGTTAGAGCTACGCTGGTGCCTGGTCAAGAAGGTTCCAGAAGCTACCTTTCAGAGCTACCATGTAGGGTAGACCAAGGAGGGCAGAAGATAGTGTAGACCAGGCTGGCTGGCCAAACTTTCTATAATGATGGAAATGTTTGTGTCTGTGCTGCCCAATATGGTAGCCACTTGCCACAGGTGGCCACTGAGCACTTGCCATGTGGCTTGTGTGGCTGGGGCACTGGATTGTTAATTCTGTTTGATTAGTTTCAACATAAACTTACACAGCCACAGAAATTCAGTGGCTACTAGTTGGACACTGTAGGTCTCAGCTGTGAGAAGGAAGGGTTGGCACCCCATGTACCACACACCTGTGCTGTGCCCAACCAGGGGCCCACAGGGCATTGTCCCTCTCCTAGTGGATGTCACACGGGTCAGCACACACTCAGGACACTCAGGGTTGCTGCTCTGCTTAGGGTCCAGGGGGCTAGCCCAGGACTCAGGGAAGGTGTCACATGGGGGGACAGTTGAGTTGGGCCTTAAGAATGAGGGACATTTCATTAGCCGGAGATATGGGAGGGGGAGGGGAGAGTGTGTACAGTGAAAACATGCAGTGTGCACCAAAAGAGAGCAGGGAAGAGTGGACACATTGGAGGATTTGGAGCAAGTTGTGTCCCAGGCCTCAGGGAGGGCGTGGTGGCAGGCCTAGGCTGTTTTAGAAATCATGATGCCCAGGGAACAGTGGTGGGAGGGGGCTGAGGCTAGGGATGGCACTGTATGGCTGTGGCCACAGGCTGGGTGCAATGGCTTTGAGGGGAGTGGCTGGACTGTCAGAAGGAAGAGCCTGCCAGGCACCTGGAATTTTTCATTTTGTGTGTTCCAGGAGCAAAGTAAAGCACATAAAAAAAAAAAAACAGGTGTCATTTTAGTGGTACATTGTATTTAAGCTGACATATCCAAAATATTACCATTGTGGCACATCACACTAGCTCCATGGCCAGTGCTTGGTATAGCGATTTGGACAGTGCAGCCCTGGGGGAAAGGTTGTCAGCCTCACTGTGTGTCACCAGGGCTTTTATAAAACACTGCTTGGTGGGCTATTTCCTCCTTCCCGAGGTTTCATTTTAGGGGCCCAGCAATGGGTCCCCGACATCAATTTTTTTTGAAGCTCTCCCTGTGATTCTACCGGGCAACCAGGCTCTAGAACTCCTGTCCTAGAGCATCAAGCTAAAAAGTTTGGGCTTGTATTCTGGGTCAGTGGTTCTCAAAGTTTGTTCCAGGGACCCCGGGGGTGGGAGGTCTGAGAGATCAAAACCATTTTCGTAGTAACGCTAAGATATTCTTTGCTTCCTTTTGTTGCAGAGATCACCACGAAGAAGAGGAAATTGGGGAAGAACCCAGATGTGGACACAAGCTTTTTGCCTGACCGAGACCGTGAGGTAAAGGCTGCCTGGCCCTGGCCCTGGCCCTGGCCTTGACCCTGGGCCTGGGGGAGGCTCTCAGTGCATGTATCCTGAGCAACCCTGGCCTAACTCCTTTGCCTGTTTCCTCTCCCAGGAGGAGGAGAATCGGCTGCGGGAAGAGCTGCGGCAGGAGTGGGAAGCCAAGCAGGAGAAGATCAAGAGTGAGCGAGCGCTTGCGGAGTTGGATGCACGTAGCCTGGCACTGGGGCAGTGAGAGGCCAGGGCTGGAGCCCAAGCTGGCCCTCCTGCCCACAGTCCCTTGGGCAGTGTACTGAGCCCTGAGGCAGCTCTCACCTGGGTCTGGAGACTAAGAGGCAACTTTGCTTTGCAGGTGAGGAGATTGAAATCACCTTCAGTTACTGGGATGGCTCTGGGCACCGGCGGACTGTTAAGGTAGGCAGCATGGGGCCTTCTCCCAGGGGTTCAGCCTCCCTTGGGTTCAGTTGGTGGGAACTGACAATCCTGACTTTGGGAGCCCTGGGGGGATCCTGAGGGTAGCAGGGTAGAGGGCCTGGCCCCCTTCAGACCTCTACGGAGGTTCTGCAGTCTCTGGCAGGGACCTCAGCCTCTGCCTTCTTGAGAGCCCTTCTCCAGGCTTGTGTCTTCCCTTCGCAACTCCTTGTTTTCCTGGATGCTGGCTCTCGGGCCACTCACACAGATGAAAAAGGGCAACACAATGCAGCAGTTCCTGCAGAAGGCACTTGAGATCCTTCGGAAAGACTTCAGTGAGCTCAGGTGAGGGGTGCATGTGTGCACACCTGTGTGTGCATATGCATGTGTGTGCATATGTGTGGTGCCTGCAGTGCTCCCTGCATAGGAAGGTGGCGTGGGGGGCACTGTGCTCCTGAGAAGAGGATCAGGCTCCTCTTCCCTCCCTCCCACCGTAAAGAGCATAGGAGGGAGCGCCTGCCTTGCTTCCTGAGCCCAAAGGTAGAGGACGGTGGGGCACTAGTCCCGGGCTCACCAAACTACGGAGCTTTCCTCAAAGCATCGGAGTGTTCAGCACCTGCTCTCCTTGACAGGCAGCTTCCTTCATCCCTGGGCAGAGGATGCTGTCTGTCTGTCCATGCCCTCCTGCCTTTCTCCCTTAGGTCAGCAGGGGTGGAGCAGCTAATGTACATCAAGGAAGACTTGATCATCCCCCATGTGAGTTCCTTCAGCCCTGGATCACACAGTGGGTGCCGTACCCCTGGGCTTCAGCAGAAGAGTCCCTACCCTGCTCTGGGCTCTGGCTTGGGCTGGTGGGTGCAGCATCCAGCCTGCGGACAGTGGGTGGGAGAGGCTGAGATGGGCCATCAAGCCATTGCTTTCCTGCCCTTGGCTCCTAGCATCACAGCTTCTACGACTTCATTGTCACCAAGGCGCGAGGGAAGAGTGGTGAGTGCTCCTGGCTCAGCCTCCCCAACAGCAGCTTGCCCCTGATGTCGTAGGGGCAGCAGCGTGACATTGGGATGTCTGCTTCTTTCCTGCAGGGCCACTCTTTAACTTTGATGTTCACGATGACGTACGGCTGCTCAGTGACGCCACTGTGGAGAAGGATGAGGTACGGTGGTGCCAGGGCCACTGGGCCAGTAAATGCCCTGAGCCTGACAGGGCAGGTGTGTCTGGGCTGTGGAGGAGAAGTCAAGGGCAGGGGAGGTTGGCAGGTGGGCCCAAGCAGCAGTGCCTGGGCCTTCTCTCTTCCTCAGTCCCACGCGGGCAAGGTGGTGCTGAGGAGCTGGTATGAGAAGAACAAGCACATTTTCCCCGCCAGCCGCTGGGAGCCCTATGACCCCGAGAAGAAGTGGGACAAGTACACGGTGAGAAGGAGGCTCCTCCAAGGTGGCCCTGGCGCCAGGCTGGGCAGCTCGGGGTGGGGCGGGGCCCGCCTGGCTCTCGGGGCTGTAGCTCATCCCTCTGCTTCCTTCTGTCCCCTGTGTCCCCCCGTTCCCCCCCCCATGTCCTCATACCAGATCCGCTGAGTGTCCTGGACACAATGCAGCCTCGGCTCTTCAGCTTTCCCGGCACAGCCCATGGTGCCTCCGGGACCCCAGGTGCCCGCTCCCCTCCGCCCAGGTTGGGTGCACTGGGAGGACAGGAGCTGCCCATCCCCTGCCCTGGCACTGTCATTGACCACTTTTTTCTTTTACAATAAAGAAATGCACATGTCAGAGCTGGAGTGCCTGTATTGCAAGAAAGTGTGTTTTGTTTAAAAACATTTTTTATTGAGATAAAATTCGTCGTTTGACCATTTAAACTATACAATTCAGTGGCATTCAGTACATTCACAATGTTACACAGCAGTCACCTTTATCTAGTTCAGAACATTTTAATCACCCCGAAAGACCCTATGGCCATTAGCAGTCACTCCCCATCCCCCTCCCCCAGGCCCTGGCAGCCCCTAATCTACTTTCTGTCTCTATGGATAGGCTAATTCTGGATGTGTCATGTGTCTGGGAGAAAGTGTGTGTTTGGCAGGTGTGGGGAAGTGGTAGGGAATTGGGCAGGAATGTGAGTCTGAAGGGAGGAGGGGACATTTGCGAGGGAAGGCCTGGCTGTCCCCACAGCCAGCCACATACCTTCCCTGAGGCGCCTACGTGGCATTGTGCTTCTTTACTATGGGCACCTGTCCTCGGTCTGCGGTAGGTCTCCACGGTGGGAAGGGAGTTCCTCCTGGGCCTCCCTCCCAGGCCTTTGGGCTCCTCTTGTGTCTCCTAGCTGCCCCTCCCATAGGGGATGTGGCTGTCCTGTGGCTGTGCAAACCTGCCCATGCCCTCCTGGCTCTGGGTGCTCCCGGCTCCTTCTCCTAGTCCCAGCATGGTAAGGCTGCTATGGGTGTCCTGCAGTCACCACTTGCCTGCCCTACCTTGGCCAACCCTGCTCACACTGCCCGGGGGCTGGTGGCTGTCACAGCCCCAGGAGGGGGATCCACCTGAGGGGGTGGATCCTGTACCCCCAGTGCCAGTGGCTCCTGTCCCCCCACCTCAGCAGCCAGCTTCACCAGTTCCCCTTGGGTAAGTTGAGGAAGGCAGGCCTGGCTCCAGGAGGCTGAGAAAGGCCAGCTGACAGCTCTGCTACTGCCCTTCCCTCACCTGAGGCCAAGCAGAGGGGACAGGGGACAGCCCTTCACTGGCCAGGAGCATCCCAGCTCTGGGGCTGGCCCCATGTCCCTGATAATGTGGAGATCTGATGATGGTAGATGGTGGGCTGTGCTCAGTGCAGAAGCCCTGTGGCCCATTCAGCATGGCCTGGGGAGGCCTGGCTGCAGCTAGGAGCTCTCACTGGGACTTCCTAGCTCAGTGTCTGGGGTGGGGCCATCTGGGGTCACTTGGAGGAGGGACGAGGGTAGAGTAGGCCATGGTGCCTTAGGGCACAGCAAGAAGGGGGTGGCCAAGCCTCACTCTGTGTCCCGGATGTGAGAGACAAGTCTGAGGACCTCAATGGGGCCTTTTGTTGGGCTCCCAGAAGCCCTGGGGGGGGGATCGTCTGGTCCTCTGTGCCAATCCCTTCCTTTCTTTTGAGAAGCTACCAGAAGGGCAGGCTTCCTGGGGAAAGGGAGCCCCTCTCAGCTAGCTCACCCAATGGCAGATGGTTTCCAAGAGAGCTGCCTTCAGCCCTGCAGCTTCTGGAAAATAAGCTCCTTGAGGACCAATCTTGGAGCCTGGCAGTGGAGAACCTACTTTCTGGGAAGACCTAAGTCCCTGGGAGGGTGGCCTGGGGGAGGGAGAGCCCTTTGGGGTCAAGATCAAGGTGGCAGGAGGACTGTCAGGAAAGGAGACCCACGTCCCTGTGGCCAGTGAGGGGACAGAAGAGGCTGTGCTGTGGTGGGGGCCCCAGGGGTGGAGCCCCTTGTCTTCAGCGCAGGGCTGAGGTGGCAGTCTGGCAGGCAGAGCTGGAGCTGGAAGAGCACGGGGGAAGCTTCTTGCAGGTCTCCTGCTCTGGCACTCAGCCTTACTTCTGGAGGCTGGTGCTGGCCTGAGTTCCTGCCAGGGAGGGACAACTGTCCAGATGTGGCTCAAGCTCAGAGTCCCTTGGGACCTTCAGTCCAAAATGAATGTGGACTTCAGAGAGCTTCAGAGGCTGCAGAAAGAAGCTGAGGAGCTGTCCAGGCAGATGCTATTTGATGCTCTGGAACCAGATGAGATCACTGAGGCCCAGCGTGTGCCAGGGGTGGGCTAAGGACTGAGGATACAAGGAGAGCTGTGTCTTGCTTGCCCTGGCTTCTTCATTCCGTGTGTGTGTGTGTGTGTGTATGTAGACAACAAAGAGGGGAGCAAAAAATGAAGAAGCAAACTGAGGAGGTCTTTCTGGCATGGGGACATTTAAACTGACATCTAAACAAGAAGTCAGCCATTCCAACACAAGGGAGGGAGCATTCCAGGCAGAAGGAACAGAACGTGCAAAGACACTGCTGGGCTGGCTGGAGGTGAGCCTGGCTGGAGCAGAGGGAAGGAGGAAAGGTCTGAGATGAACAGAAGGGGTGGATGTTACTCTTTTCTCTCTTTTGCCTTGAACTGTTCACCATATTCACATGGTTCATGGTTCACACATCAGCATGAAAGGGACTCCTCCCTTCCGGCTCAGCCCTGGCTTGCCCAGTTCCCTCAATGCCCTCAACAGAGATGTGCTTTTCTTCAGTCCTCAGAGCTCACATGAATATCCACCCTGCCTCTCACCTTTCTTATACAAAAGGTATCATGCTTGCATGCTGCTCTACACTGTGCAATACAATGTCACTTAACAATATATTTTAATATTTTACATGTCTTTCCACATCTGTGCATAGAGAGCCGCCTCATTCTTCTTTAAGCCGCATAGTAAATATTACAGATACTGGCAAACTCCCTTCCCTAGGGCCTGTCCCATTTTGCAGCCTAACCAGAAGTGTGAGAGCCGGCTCCCCTAGCCTCGCCCACAGGGTGTTTTCGCTCCCCACCGGGAGACATATGCTAAGCTGAGATGGGAGACATGGTTTCTCAATGTGGGGTTTTATTTTTAATTTATATTTTTAATTTTTCAACTGAGGAAAAATTCACATAACATAAAATTAGCCATTAACCATCAAAAAATGTACAGGGCCAGGCATGGTGGCTCATGCCTGTAGTCCCAGCAATTTGGGAGGCTAAGGCCGGAGGATCACATGAGGCCAGGAGTTTGAGGTTTCAGTGAGCTGTGATCACACCACTGCACTCCAGCCTGGGTGACAGAGTGAGACCCTGTCTCTAAAAAAAAAAAAATTAAAAATTAAAAAAATGTACAATTTGGTGGCATTTGGTACAATCACAGTGTTGTGCAACCATCACCTCTGTCTACTTCCAGAACATTTTCAGCACCCCAAAAAAGGACACCTCATACTTATTAAGCAGTGTCTACCCATTCCTCCTCCCCCTAGGCCCTGGCAGTCACTAATCTACTGTCTCTATGGATTTGATCATCCTGGAGATTTCACATAAATGGAATCATAGAATATGTGGCCTTCTATTTCTGGCTTCTTTCACTTTGCACAATGTTTTTGAGGTTCGTCCATGTTGTAGCATGTATCAGTAATCCATTCCTTTTTATAGCTGAGTAATAGTCCATTGTCTGGATAGACCACACTTTGTTTATCCATTCATCTGTTGAACATTTTGGGTGTTTACACCTTTTGGCTATTGTAAATAATGCTGCTATGAACATCCATGTACAGGTTTTTGTTTGATCTCAGTGTGGTTTTAATTTGTATTTCTTTTTTCACATGTTTAAAAGCTATATGTATTTCGTCTTCTGCAAACTATTGCTGTTATTTGCCCATTAATTGTATTGTTGGTCATTCTTATCTAGAATTCTTGGTGCCTTCCATATATGAGGGAGAGTAGCCCTTTGTGCTATATGGTGCAAATGTTTTTCCTAGTTTTTCATTCATCATATGGTGTTTTTTTGCCATGAAAAGTTTTTTATTTCTAGTTGGTTGGACTTTTCAGTCTTTTATAGCTTCTGGGTTTTAGGTCATGGTTAGGAAGGTCTTCTGAAGTTCAATGTTATAAAGGAAGCGATCAGAGGGTTTTACCAGGAATGAGGCATCATCCTGATATGAGAGGCTGGTGGCTTGGACCAGCGTGGGCAGAGAAGGTCAGCTTTTTGATAGATTTGAGTGGAGAGCCAAAAAGATTTGCTGACAGACAGGAAGTGGTGTTTGAGAGAAAGAGAGGAGTCAAGGAGGACTCCAAGATTTTGGCCTGAGCAAGAGGAGGAATTTTCCCTAAGATGGAGTACACATGAAGAGAAGCAAGTTTAGGGTGAACAATTAAGAATTTGTAGACGTGTTATGTTGAGATTCCTATTAGAGAGTCAAGTGGGGCTGCCAAGCAGACACTTGGGTCTATGAACCTGTGGTTCACAGGAGAGCTTGGGGGGCTAATGCTAACCCTAACCCTAACCTAAATTGCAGAGCTGTTAAGACAGACATTATCTGATGCTCTGAAACTAGAAGAAAAACAACAGAATCAAGGGGTAACACTTTGGCACGTGGTTGAGTAAATGGACTAGATGAGAAAGATAGGACAGGGTGGTGACAGTGGTTGGCAGCAGGATTTTGACCTTGATACTGAGGTATTGTGTGATAGTTACATGAGAATGCTGAGTAGTTATATACTCTATGACCCAGCAATTCTACTCCTCTGTAATTACCCAAGAATAACCCCTGCACATAGGGCTTCCCTTGGGTTTTGGGCTGAAATAATAAGATGCATAAGCATAGGGTAAAACTCGAGGAAGTTGGCCAATGAAAATCCAGAAGGGTCACACCGTAGTAATAGGGCTAAACCAGCCCTAGAGTAAACGCTTCTCTAGACTTGCCCTAACAAAGCTTAAAAACAGGCCTCAAGAGGATCAAGCTGATCCACAAGTATTATACCCTAACTGCCTGCCAAAGTCCAACACTCTTTTAAGGAAGACAACAAAATCCAGACACTCAACAACACAATAGTCATAATATCCAGCATGTAATAAAAAATTACTACACATGCGAAAAAGCAGGGAAATGAGATTCTTAACCAGGAGAAAAACAATCAACAGAAACAGAAATAATTTCAAAATATAAAATTAAAAAGAAAGCAACCACTTCTCTCCAACATTGGACTGGAGGGTCTAGACAGGGCAATTAGGCAATAAAATGAAACAAAGGATATCCAGATTAGATAGGAAGGAGTAAAATTATCTCTATTCTCAGATGACATGATATTGTATGTAGAAAATCCTAAGGGATGCTCTAAAAAACTATTAGAGCAAATAAATGAGTTCAGCAACATTGCAGGATAAAAGATCACTATACAAAAATCAATTGTATTTCTTTCTTAATTTTTTTTTTCTGTTGTTGATAAGGTCTCACTGTTGTCCAGGCTGGTCTTGAACTCCTGGCCTCAAGCAATCCTCCCACCTTGGCCTCCCAGGGTGCTAGGATTACAGGTGTGAGCCACTGCACCTGGCCTTTCTTTTTTTTTTTTTCAAGGTGGAGTGCAATGACACAATCATAGCTCACTGCAGCCTCGAACTCCTGGGCTCAAGCCATCCTCCCACCTCAGCCTACCAAGTAGCTGGGACTACAGGCACACGCCACCACATTTGGCTTCAACTGTATTTCTGTACACTAGCAATGAACAATCCAAAATGAAATTAAGAAAACAATTCCATTTCCAAGACTGTCAAAAAGAATAAAATACTTAGAAATAATTTTTTTAAAGAAATATAAGTTGGCTCACGCCTGTAATCCTAGCACTTTGGGAGGCCAAGGTAGGAGGATCACTTGAGCCCAGGAGTTCGAGGTTGCAGTGAGCTGTGATTGTGCCACTGCACTCTAGCCTGGGTGACCGAGCAAGACCTTGTCTCAAAAGAAAAAAAAGAAATATAAGACTTGTACACTGAAAACTACAAAACATCATTCAAAGAAAGAAGACCTAAATAAATGCAAAAACATCTGTATTAGTCATGGTTCTCCAGAGAAACAGAACAAGCAGGACACACACACAATTTATTTTAAGGATTTGGTTGACACAATTGTCGAGGCTGATAAGTTGGCAAGTATGAAATTTGTAGGGCAGGTCAGTAGGCTGGAAACTCAGGCAGGATTTCTGTGTTAGTCCTAAGGCAGAATTTCTACTTCCCTGGGAAACCTCAGTGTTTGTTCTTAAGGCCTTCAACTAAGTTGATGAGGCCCGTGTGCATTACCAAGGGCAACGTCCTTTACTTAAAGTCAATTGATTATAGGTGTTGACCACACTACACAGTACCTTCACAGCAGCACTTAGGTGAGTGTTTGATTAAATATACAGGGACTACAGCCTGGCAAAGGTGACACATACAATGAACCATGACAACATCCTGTGCTCATGGATCAGAAGACTCAATATTGTAAAGAGTGCAGTACTCCCCAAACTGATCAACAGATTCAATTCAGTCCCTATCAAAATCCTGGCTGGCTTTTTTGCAGAAACTGACAGATTCATCCTAAAATGCATATGGAAATGCAAGGGACCCTGAATACCCAAAACACTCTTGAAAAAGAGCAAATTTAGAGGATTCATAATTCCATTTCAAAACTTACTACAAAGCTACACTGAACAAGACAGGTAGGTTTGGAATGTTTTGGTAAAAGAAGAAAAAAAGTGTGGTGCAGGCATAAGTAAGGCATAGAGATCAATGGGACAGAATTGAGAAGACAGAAATAAATCCAGGCATCTACAGTCAATTGATTTTTCATGAGGGTGCCAAGACTGTGCAATGGGGAAAGAATAGTCTCTTCAACAAATGGTTCTAGAACACCTGGATATGCACATGCAGAAGAATGAAGCTGGACCACAACCTCACATCATACACAAAAAATAACCCCAAATGGATCAGAGGCCTGAATTTAAGAGCTAAAGCTATAAAACTTTTAGATGAAAACATAAGTATAAACCTTTGTGACCTTGGATTATGCAATGATGTCTTCTATATGACAACAAAAGAACAAACAAGAAAAGAAATATAAATTAGACATCATCAAAATTTTAAACTTTTGTGCATCAATGAATACTATAAAGAAAGTGAAAAGAGAACCCACAGAATTAGAGAAAATATCTGCAAATCTTACATATGATTAGGGACTAGTATACAGAATAAAGAACTCCATCTCAACAACCACAGCAACAAAGCAAAAAATCCAATTAAAAAATGGGCAAAGGACTTGCATGGACATTTCTCCAAAGATGATATACGAAAGGTCAGCAAGCACATGAAAAGATGCTCAACATCATTGGTCATTAGGGAAATGAAAAGCCAAACCAAAATGTGACACCACTTCTCACCCACTAGGATGGCCATTAAAAAAACAACCAGACAATAACTAGTGTTGGAGAGGATGTGGAGAAACTGGGACCCTCATACACTACTGGTGGGAATGTAAAATGGTGCAGCTCCTTTGCTACTTTGAAAAAGTTTGGCTGTTTTTCAAAATGTCAAAAATGGAGTAATCATGTGACCTAGCAATTCCACTCCTAGGTAAACTGTATACTCAAGAGAAATGAAAACATATGTTCACACAAAAATTCATACATGAATGCTCCTAGCACCACTATTCACAATAGCCAAAAGGTAGAAACAACCCAAATGTCTAACTGACAAAGAAATAAAATATACCCATACCATGAAATGTAATTTGGCAATAAAAAGAAATGAAGTACTGACATAGGCCACAATATGAATGAACCTTGGAAACGTTATATGGTAAGTGAAAGAACCCAGACACAAAAGACACACACATATTGTATGATTCCATTTACATGAGATGTCCAGAACAGGCAAATCCTAGTCAGAAAGTAGAAGAGTGGTTGTGAAGAGCTAGAGCAGGGGGGAATGGGGAGTGACAGCTAACGGGTACAGAGTTTCTTTCTGGGGTGATGAAAGTGTTCTGGAATTAGTGGCGATGGTTGCACAACTCTGTGAATATACTAAAAGCCATTGAATTGTGCACTTTAAATGGGTGACATAGCTCAACAAAACTGTTTAAAAACAAGAGGAGAAAGACAGCAAGGAAAGAAAAGCCCTCGATTCAGGGTCGCGGTGGCGGTGGCCGGCTGGGGCAGGGGCCAGGTGTAAATGGCTGTCGGCTTCTAGTCCCTGCGCTGGGCGTTTGCACGCCGCTAGCCGCAGGCCCTCCGCGTTATGGATTGTTAAGGGAGCGTCCGGAGCTCGGATTGCGAATCCTCGGCCCACGTGCACCTGAGGGGCCGGCACCAGGGAGGCCGCGCACCAGCAGCCGGCGACCCTGGGCGCGCCAGCGCGCGCCCGCCCCAGGCGCGAGGGGGTGTGGCGCGGGCGCGCGCGGAGTCCAGGGTTGCCCAAGGCAGCCGGCGGGGAGCTGGGGGCGGGGGAAGGCGTTCGCCGCGGACGGGGCCACTAAGCGAAGGGGGTCGGCTCGCTGGGCGGAGGGGGACCCCCGGCGGCTCGCTGGGGTTGGCGCTGCGCGCCGGGCCCCGGCCCCGGCAAGGAGCGCCCGCCGTCCACGCGCCCCGCCGCTCAGGCGCCCCACCGGCCTTCGCTGGGCGCCCCCGCCCGGCGCGGTGGTACGGTCCGGGCTTAAAAGGCTCCGCGGCCGTGGGCCGGCCCAGTGTGTGGGCGGCGGCGCGCGCGGGGCGCGGCAGTGGGGGCGGGAGCGGGGCCGGTGTGGGGCTCGGGGGTGCGTCCACGTGGCCGGCGGGCGGCCGCCCGGAACCAGTGGCTGCGGAGGGACAGGTAGGTGGCCGCATCCCCGCTGGCCGTGCGGGGCCAGCCTGCTAGGCAGCCCCGGGGGTCCAGCTCGGCCTTGCAGGGGGTCAGGCCCCGGCCCTGCCCGTCGGTCGCCGGCCTGCCTGGCCCTCTGTGCTCTGCGCGGGTAGAGACGGCCAGCCCAAGCCCAGCGGCCCTGCCCCGATGGGGCCCCTTTGTCGCGGAGGAGCAACCTCTCTGAGGATTGCTGCTGCACTTCCATCCACTCAAGTCTCCGCCGTCTGCTGAGGGTGCCCCTGGCGGGGTAGGGCGAGCCGGGGCAGCAGCACAGAGGGAGGCATTGGGTAGCGCTGGACCCGCGTCTCTGCGTGGGGCTGTCCGCATACTGGAGCGCTCTACTGGCAGGGCTGTAGCAGAGGGGTGGGTGTATCTGTGATGCTGGAGGTTGTCACTTACAGGTGGGGGCTGGGGTGGGGTATTGGGCTGCAAATCCTGTCTCTCTAGGTCTCTCTGCTGACCTGTCCCCAGCCTGTCCCAAAGCTCGTCTTCCTGGGAGTGTGGAGGAGGTGAGGGCAGGATGTGGCCTCTCTTTTCTTTCGCTTTCCTTTCTTCTCCGGTTGTTGTATTAGAGGTCCAGGATGCAGACCTGACAAAAGAGCCCCAGAGAGATGATCAATTCGAGCTGAAACTTTGCAGTTTCAAGCTGGGCCTGCTCCTTGTTCTAGCAAATGTATTTTTTCCTTTCTCACATCTGTGGCTCCTTGGTTTGGTTCCTGGCAACCCCAGGCTGCGTGCCTCCTGTTTCCCTTAGGGGCACTGAGAGGGTAGTGCCGAGCCCTGCCCTGTTGGCTGCCACGACACTGCTCTGCTGTTTTTGCAGCCTGGGTCTGGCTGGGTGTGGCCTGGGGGCTAAGTGCCAGTCCCAGCACTGTCCCTATGGCCCCAGCCTCATCTCCCCAAGGCCTAAACTGCATTTGGGACATCGATCCCCTTCCATAAGGCTCCTGGGACTCCCAAGGGTGGGTTGGGCCCCCCTGCACATTGCCCTCCTCAGCTAACCCCTGGATCTGGTGTGAGCCGCATGGGGCTGCTGGGCACTGTCTGGCTGTGCCTGAGCAGAGCTTGACTTATGTCTGTCTCAGCACGTGTGGCTGTGGGGGCAGGCGACTCGGCTTTGTGTTGCAGCGGGGAGGCCAGACAGCAGGCTCCTGGACAGCCAGCCGAGGCCCTCTGGGCAGAGGCAGCTGGGCCCCTGTAGGGGATGTGGTGGTGCTGGGTCTAGCTTCAGGTCTTGATGCCCCAGACCTCTGTCCTGGGCTTCTGGTGACAGTGCCACTCTGGGGTGGTGTCCCTGCCCCCATGCCCCTCCCCCACCTGTGCTTATTCTCTCCCTGCCTCTCCCCTTCCCTCAGCTCAGGCAGGGGCATCTCTGCAGCCTGAGGCTTCCCTGTGATTGCTCTTCTGTGCAGCTGGCGCCCTCAGCTCCGGGATGTGTCACTCAGGGTCTCGGTTCTAGGAGGGCCTCCCGCCCTGCCTTTCCGAGCATCTGGCTCTGCCGCCCCCTTGGGTGTGGCCCAGCTGAGGCAAGGTCTCCTGGCTCCTCTCTAGCACGGAGGATGAGGGGTGATTGATACATCCTGGTGGAGGCCCCTCCTCTATCCCAGCCATGGTCACCATCAGGGGCTTTGGTGTGGCGGTGGGTGAGTGGCCCTGGCCCTCTGTGGCATGGAGCTCAGCCTGCTGGGGGCCCTGGGCCAGGCAGCACAGGAGGAGGGTGGGCAGCCTGAGCCTGGGGTCTCTGACTCCCACTTGCCATCTCTTCTCAGGCCCATCCCCAGGTGCAGCTGCCGGCCATGCCTGCTGTTTGCTTCCTCCAGCTGCTCTTCCTTGCCGTGGGTGGGGCCCTGGGCAACAGCAGGCCCTTCCGTGCCTTCGTGGTGACAGACACCACGCTCACCCACCTGGCCGTGCACCGAGTGACTGGAGAGGTGTTTGTGGGTGCAGTGAACCGAGTCTTTAAGCTGGCCCCCAACTTGACTGAGCTGCGGGCCCACGTCACAGGGCCCGTGGAGGACAATGCTCGCTGCTACCCACCCCCCAGCATGCGCATATGTGCCTACCGCCTAGCACCAGTGGACAACGTGAACAAGCTGCTGCTCATAGACTACGCAGCCCGCCGCCTGGTGGCCTGTGGCAGCACCTGGCAGGGTATCTGCCAGTTCCTGCGCCTGGATGACCTCTTCAAGCTGGGCGAGCCCCACCACCGCAAGGAGCACTACTTGTCGGGGGCCCAGGAACCTGACTCCATGGCTGGTGTCATTGTAGAGCAGGGCCAGGGGCCCAGCAAGTTGTTTGTGGGCACCGCTGTCGATGGCAAGTCAGAGTACTTCCCCACCTTGAGCTCCCGCAAGCTCATCAGTGATGAAGACAGCGTGGACATGTTTAGCCTGGTGGGTGAGCCTCGTCTGCCTGCTCACCTGCCTGGCCCTCCCTCCCCTCCTTCCTTCACACGGTCCTGGCTCTTCCCCTTGGAAGAGTGCTGGTCTGAGAGGGGAAGTTTTGGCCCCTCACTGCCTGAGATGCAGACAAGTTGCTGAGGGCAGGAGGATAGGCTGAGCTCAAGCTGTGGGGGTTCCTGCCTGCAGGGAGGCTGGTCACCCTGCCCTATGTGGCCTTTCTGGCCTGGGCTCCATTGATCGTCTGGGCGGGACAGGTGGGGGATCCTGAGGGAAGCCGCTGGTGAACTGTGCTGGGGGGTGGATGAAGGTGGGGTGGGTGGCAGCCCAGGGCCTCATCCTATGCTTTCGCCACAACCTGCTCCCCAGGTATACCAGGATGAGTTTGTTTCTTCTCAGATCAAGATTCCCTCAGACACACTGTCCTTGTACCCTGCCTTTGACATCTATTACATCTACGGATTTGTGAGCGCCTCTTTCGTGTACTTCCTGACGCTGCAGCTGGATACCCAGCAGACACTGCTGGACACAGCAGGCGAGAGATTCTTCACGTCCAAAATTGTGCGCATGTGCGCGGGGGACTCAGAGTTCTACTCATACGTGGAGTTCCCCATTGGCTGTTCCTGGCGCGGCGTGGAGTACCGCTTGGTGCAGAGTGCCCACCTGGCCAAGCCCGGCCTGCTGCTGGCCCAGGCCCTGGGCGTGCCAGCCGACGAGGACATTCTCTTCACCATCTTCTCTCAGGGCCAGAAGAACCGGGCCAGCCCACCTAGGCAGACCATTCTCTGCCTCTTTACCCTCAGCAACATCAATGCCCACATCCGGCGCCGCATCCAGTCCTGCTATCGTGGGGAGGGCACACTGGCTCTGCCTTGGCTGTTGAACAAGGAGCTGCCCTGCATCAACACCGTGAGCCCCTCACTTGCCCCACCTGTCTCCAGGCCAGTGCCCTCTCTCTTCCTGTCTCAGCCCTTCCTCCTTTTTATGGTCTTCCTTTTGCCCAGTGCCCTCTTTGTAGACTGCCCCCTTCCTCTCCCTGCCTCTCCATCCATTCCCAGCATGTTCCTCTATGCTGCATCCCGTGGGTATCCTACAGCCCAAGCTTCACTCCTCCATCTCCCTCCTCAGGCCCCAATTTCCCACAGGGTCCCAGGGCAGGTAGTCAGGTCTGGGTGGAGGGGAGCAGGTTCCAGATCCTCGTCTCTCCTGGGACTGGGATCTGATGGCCTTTGTCCAGTGGTGTGCGCTTGCGCCTGGAGCTGACTCTTACACACTCCTCCTCTGTTTTGCCAGCCCATGCAGATCAATGGAAACTTCTGTGGGCTGGTGTTGAACCAGCCACTGGGCGGCCTGCATGTGATTGAGGGGCTGCCTCTGCTGGCCGACAACACTGACGGCATGGCCAGTGTGGCTGCCTACACCTACCACCAGCACTCTGTGGTTTTCATCGGCACACGCAGTGGCAGTCTGAAGAAGGTGGGCTCTGGAACCCTTGGCGTGTGGGGATGGAGCTAGTCTCTGGGATATGGGACAAAGGGGGTGGTGGGAACACACAGATAAGCCCTGGAACACCCTACACAGGGCACAGGTGGAAGGGGAAGGGAGACTTCCCAGGCTGGGCCCCAGGAGCCCCTCAGCCACCCACCCTCGCCAGCACCAGTGCCTCTTGTGGCCTGAATTGCTAGTTTCCTGTGGCCCTGAGGACAGAGGCCAGACCTATTGTGGGATCTCCCTGCCACAAGAGCTGGCACTGGGGCTGAGCTCTCATTGCTGGGTCCTCAGTTGAATGAATGAGGAAGCTGATGTGGCCGTAACCCTAACCCTATGCACTCTGGCCTGGGCACTTCCCCTGCCCTATAAGCCCTCCTATCCCTGCTGCCCACTCGCCACTTGCTCTCTCCCTGGCTAACTCCTTCCCATCTCACCCTAGATGTCACCACCCTGGAGAGGGCTTTTCCCCTGCCCCTGATGTTCTTTCCCTTTGGCCTCTGGTCTCCTTGTGGGCACTGGGGCTGGAGTACTGGCTGGGCCACAGCTCTGCCCATAGGAAGTGGGGCAGGGCTGCAGCCACTTCCATGCTGGGGCTGGGGGTGAACTCCTGGGCACTCAGATACGTTCTGAAGAGACAGGGCTCAGGATGGCTGTGGCAGTCTTGTCCTGCTTGCCTGGTCTGGGGATGCACAGGGGAGGGTTTGTGAAGGGAGATGCTGAGCTCCTGGGACCCAGCCTGCTCTGCTCCTGTGACCCTTTTTCCACTTGTCACAGCTGCGTTGAGCTATAAGTCACATAACCAGAACAATTCACCCATTTAAAGCGTACACTTCAGTGGTTCTCAGGATATTTTCAGAGTTGTGCAGCCATCACCACTGTCTCATTCCAGGACATTTTCATCACCCTAAAAACTGCCCTCCTCTGTAGTTGTCACCCCTTCCCCACTCCCCTGATCTATCTCCAAATTTCCTGGGATCATTTTCTGGCCTTTGCACCTCCTTTCCCTGGCCTTGGGGCTGTGGGTGCGGGAGCCACAGGCAGGCAGGCCAAGTGCTGTGCCCCACCAGGCCGTAACTTCAGCTCGGCCACAACCTAGAAAGTCCCTGACTCGAGAAGAGGATGACCTAGGTGCAGACGGCTGTGGTGGCGTCAGGCTGGCCCATCATTCCTCTGCCCTGGTCTTGTGGCTCAGGTGCGGGTTGATGGCTCCCAGGATGCCCACCTGTACGAGACGGTCCCTGTGGTGGATGGCAGCCCCATACTCCGAGACCTGCTCTTCAGCCCTGACCACCAGCACATCTACCTCCTGAGTGAGAAGCAGGTGGGCCCATGGTGGGTGGCGGTGGGTGGGGGGGCAGGGGCAGGCTGGGTGCTGATGTGGCTGTCCCCAGGTGAGCCAGCTCCCAGTGGAGACCTGCGAGCAGTACCTGAGCTGCGTGGCCTGCCTGGGCTCAGGGGACCCACACTGTGGTTGGTGTGTACTGCAGCACAGGTGAGGGCGGTGGGTACAGGATGGGGGGTGAAAATGGGCTCCCTGCCCTGGGGAGTTGGAGAGCCCAGAAGGGCCTCACCAGCCAGGGAGGAGCCAGTCACACCTGTTGTGTCTGCCCCCACCCACTTGCCCACTCCTCCCCAGCCGTGCCCTTGTGGCTTCCCCCTCCCTCCCTTCTCCACTTTCTCCAGCTAATGAGTGGAACCTCCACCCAAGTGACATCCCTTGGACCCCAGGGGATGAGGCCAAGGCTTGCTGTTGCCTGGCACTGTGAGCTGGGCAGGCTGTCCTCTGTCCCCCCCTCCACCCTCCCCCTAGGCATCTGCTGCCTGGGCCTTTCCGGGACAGAGAAGGGACTGACTCTGGACTGACCCCATACAGGTGCTGCCGTGAAGGAGCCTGTCCAGGTGCCTCTGCCCGACATGGCTTTGCGGAAGAGCTGAGCAAGTGTGTCCAGGTGCGGGTCCGGCCCAACAACGTCTCAGTGACATCACCTGGGGTACAGGTGAGTGGCACAGAGGGTGCTGGGGCCCGTGTGTGTGTGTGTGTGTTGGGGGTGCGCCCTGCTCTGAGCCCTCTGCCTCCCCCAGCTGACTGTAGCCATGCGCAACGTGCCAGACCTCAGCGCGGGTGTGAGCTGTGCCTTTGAGGAGGTGATGGAGAGCGAGGCCGTCATGCTGCCCTCCGGCGAGCTGTGCTGCCTTTCACCCTCTCTCCAGGAGCTCCAGGCTCTTACCAGGGGGCACGGTCAGTGGGTTGGGGTTGTCTGGGGTGGGGTGGAAGCCACTCCCTGCCCCCAGACAGCTCATGGCCACCCATGGGCATATTGCAGGGGCCACCCGCACCGTGCGGCTGCAGCTGCTCTCCAAGGAGACTGGCGTGAGGTTTGCTGGGGCTGACTTTGTCTTCTACAACTGCAGCGTTCTCCAGTCGTAAGTACCTGGCCCAACACCTGTCCCTACCCCTGGGGACAGAAGAGGGCTCTGGGACAGGCAAGACCTGCAGGGTGGCTGTCTCTGGGGGCTTACGTCTGTCCCCATAGTTCTTTGTCCTCTGATGTGGTTCCCAGTGTGTCCCGGGGAGGGGCACTGAGGGGGCAGTCTGGTCTCCATTATTTCTGAAGTCATCCCCCACCCCAGGTGCATGTCCTGCGTCAGCAGCCCTTACCCCTGCCACTGGTGTAAGTACCGCCACGTGTGTACCAGCCACCCCCACGAGTGCTCCTTCCAGGAGGGCAGGGTCCACAGCCCTGAGGTGAGGCGGGCGGCACGTGTGAGGGGATTGGGCTCCGTGGTGCGGGCTGGCCTCTGGCTTTTCTGCGTTTGGCTTCTTAGTTTCTTTGAGCCTCCTCAAGGCCAGGCAGGGCCAGCTGGGCCTGGAGAAGGGTGGTGGCCCAGTGTGCAGTTGACAGGTGTTTTACCCCCAGGGCTGCCCTGAGATCCTGCCCAGTGGGGACCTCCTGATCCCCGTTGGCGTCATGCAACCTCTTACCCTGCGGGCTAAGAACCTGCCACAGCCCCAGTCGGGCCAGAAGAACTACGAGTGCGTGGTCCGGGTGCAGGGGCGGCAGCAACGGGTGCCTGCTGTGCGCTTCAACAGCAGCAGCGTGCAGTGCCAGAACACCTCGGTGAGGCCCCGCCATCGCCTCACCTGCAGGGGGTCCAGGCTGTGGCATAACAGGGGTCTGGAAGCCTCAGGTGGGCCTGGCAGGGGACCTTCTGAGTCTCCTGCTGGGGGTTCCTGAGCCTGGGGTAGGGGTAGTTGGCAAGAATCTTGGTGGGCCAGGGGGTGGGGGTGGGGGTGGGGGGGCTCTGCATGTCCTACCTGGGGTCACATGGGTCCCTTTTCCCCCAGTACTCCTATGAAGGCGATGAGTATGGTGACACTGAGCTGGACTTCTCTGTGGTCTGGGATGGAGATTTCCCCATTGACAAGCCTCCCAGCTTCCGAGGTGAGGGGCAGCATGGGGCCAGGGAGCCTAGCCTGCCTCCCAAGGCAGAGTTGGCATTGCTGGGACCACATTGGGGGGCCCTTGCCCTCCCCATTTTTCTGCCACCGCCCCCTCCGTCAGCAGTGCCCCCTGTGCCTGCAGCCCTCCTGTACAAGTGCTGGGCACAGCGGCCCAGCTGTGGTCTCTGCCTCAAGGCCGACCCCCGCTTCAACTGTGGCTGGTGCATCTCAGAGCACAGGTGCCAGCTGCGGGCCCACTGCCCGGCCCCCAAGACCAACTGGATGCACCCCAGCCAGAAAGGTGCCCGGTGCAGCCACCCCCGCATTGCCCAGGTCAGCCTCCCTTACCACCCCTGCTCACTGCCCACTAGGCACTCGTGAGTCTGGGCTGACCCTCTTGCTTCCCATCCTGCTCTGCAGATTCACCCTCTCATGGGGCCCAAGGAGGGAGGCACCCGGGTCACCATTATGGGCGAGAACCTGGGCCTTGCCTCCCGAGAGGTGGGCCTGCGGGTGGCTGGCGTGCGTTGCAATTCCATCCCAGCTGAGTATGTCAGTGCTGAGAGGTGAGTGTGGCTGTGTGGGTGCCCAGGCCCCTGTCTGCCCCAGCTGGCTCTGACATCCTCCGATCCCTAGGATTGTGTGTGAGATGGAGGAGTCATTGGTGCCTAGCCCACCGCCGGGGCCTGTGGAGCTCTGCGTAGGCGACTGTTCTGCTGACTTCCGCACACAGTCTGAGCAGCTCTACAGCTTTGTGGTGCGTGGCTGCGGCCTTTCCCCTTCCCATCCCTTCTCCCTGGCCCGGGCTGCCTCCTCCCTCCCATTGGGGCTGCTTCTCCCACAGAGCCCGATGTTTGACCGGGTGAGTCCCAGTCGGGGCCCAGCTTCGGGGGGCTCGCGGCTCACCATCTCCGGCAGCTCCCTGGACGCCGGCAGCAGGGTCACAGTGACTGTGAGAGATGGCGAGTGCCAGTTCGTGAGGTGGGCCAGGGCCCTGCCAGTCTCAGGCTGAGCATCGGGTGGGGGCTGTGCGGACAGGGTGGCTGAGGGCCCTGGGTCTCCGCCTCTAAGCACCCGCTTGCCAATGTAGGAGAGATGCTGAGGCAATTGTGTGTATTGCACCTGTCTCCACCCTGGGCCCCAGCCAGGCCCCCATCACCCTTGCCATCGACCGTGCCAACGTCTCTAGCCCCGGAGTCGTCTACACCTACACTCAGGACCCCACGGTCACTCACCTTGAGCCCACCTGGAGCATCATCAAGTAAGAACCTGGGCAGCATGCAGGGGCTCTGGGACTGGGCCTTGCCTGGTGACCAAGGCCTTGGTCATCAAGTCATGCCTCCTTTGAGCCTGAGCCCTCATTGGTAGAGGGCAGAGTTGTCCTGGCTGCACAGTACCTGGCACCCACTGGGTGATCCAGGGTCAGGGAGGCCCCGGGCTCCCACGGCAGCCTTGAAAAATCTCCAGGGCTGGATGGGGGACAATGGGAGTGGGAGGCTGAGGTCCCTCACCCCTCATCCTAGTGGAAGCACTGCCATCACTGTGAGTGGGACCCACCTGCTGACAGTTCAGGAGCCCCGGGTCCGGGCCAAGTACCGTGGCATTGAGACTACCAATGTGAGTACCAGCTGCCCCTGCCCCGCACCTGCTGCCTGTGGCCTCGTGCGCTGGGCTGCCCACCTTTGTCCTCACAGACGTGCCAGGTGATCAACGACACTGCCATGCTGTGTAAGGCCCCTGGCATCTTCCTTGGGCGGCCCCAGCCACAGGCCCAAGGCGAGCACCCTGATGAGTTTGGCTTCCTGCTGGACCACGTGCAGACGGCTCGCTCCCTCAACCGCTCCTCTTTCACCTACTACCCCGACCCCAGCTTTGAGCCGCTGGGTCCCTCCGGTGTACTGGATGTCAAACCTGGCTCCCACGTGGTGCTGAAGGTGCAGCAGGGCAGGGGGAGGGAGGGCCAGGGAGGTGGAGAACCCTGGGCTGAGCCTGTCCTCCACCCCCAGGGCAAGAACCTGATCCCCGCAGCAGCTGGCAGCTCCCGCCTCAACTACACAGTGCTGATCGGAGGCCAGCCTTGTGCACTCACTGTCTCAGATACACAACTCCTGTGTGACTCACCCAGCCAGACTGGCCGGCAGCCTGTCATGGTGGGTGGGGGATGGGGAGATCACCAGGGCGGCTCAGGGTGGGTGTGG
The DNA here is from genome assembly GCA_023783475.1 of Daubentonia madagascariensis. NCBI lineage: Eukaryota > Metazoa > Chordata > Mammalia > Primates > Daubentoniidae > Daubentonia > Daubentonia madagascariensis. The sequence continues at coordinate 112,552 of JAKFHU010000259.1, read as the reverse complement.
GGGTCAGCTCACCTTGGGCCTGTCCCTGCAGGTGCTGGTGGGTGGCCTGGAGTTCTGGCTGGGCACCCTGCACATCACAGCTGAGCGGGCACTGACTCTGCCGGCCATGGTGGGGCTAGCAGCAGGGGGTGGGCTCTTGCTGCTGGCCATCACTGCCGTGCTGGTTGCTTACAAGCGCAAGACTCAGGACGCAGACCGCACACTCAAGCGGCTCCAGCTGCAAATGGACAACCTGGAGTCCCGGGTGGCCCTGGAATGCAAGGAAGGTGCCTGAGACAGGGGCTGTGGTGGGGCTGTGGGAGCAGCTCTCCCTCCCCCGCTTAGCTCACTACCCCTCTGTGTGCCTCCCCAGCATTTGCAGAGCTCCAAACTGACATCAATGAGCTAACGAACCACATGGATGGGGTGCAGATCCCTTTCCTGGACTATCGGACCTATGCTGTGCGCGTGCTCTTCCCTGGCATTGAGGCCCACCCAGTGCTCAAGGAGCTGGATGTGAGCCCCGCCTGGCCTGCCCTGCCCACACCCTGTTCTCTGTTCTCCCCCGGGCCCCCCCAACCTCTGAGACTCCCTGCTCCCCACAGACCCCCCCCAACGTTGAGAAGGCCCTGCGCCTCTTCGGGCAACTGCTGCACAGCCGCGCCTTTGTGCTCACCTTCATCCACACACTGGAGGCCCAGAGCAGCTTCTCCATGCGTGACCGTGGCACTGTAGCCTCACTCACCATGGTGGCCCTGCAGAGCCGGCTCGACTATGCCACAGGGCTGCTCAAGCAACTGCTGGTGGACCTTATAGAGAAAAACCTTGAGAGCAAGAACCACCCAAAGCTGCTATTGCGCAGGTACCCGTCCCCACCCTGCTCCCCTCACCGCCTGCTAGGCCCCACCCCCTTCCCAGGCCCTGCCCTTCCCAGGCCAGGGCCTGAGCACGCTGCTTCTGCTCTAGGACGGAGTCAGTGGCTGAGAAGATGCTTACCAATTGGTTCACGTTCCTGCTGCATAAATTTCTGAAGGTGCACTTGGTGGGCTGGGTGGCAGGGGAGGTGATGTCAGAGGAGCAGCTGGCTTGGCTGTCAGGCAGGCAGCAAGCTGTGTGCCTGACCCTGGCTACAGGAGTGTGCGGGGGAGCCGCTCTTCCTCCTGTACTGTGCCATCAAGCAGCAGATGGAGAAGGGCCCCATTGATGCCATCACAGGCGAGGCACGCTACTCCCTGAGTGAGGACAAGCTCATCCGGCAGCAGATTGACTATAAGACTCTGGTGAGCATGGGCCAGGTAGGCAAGAGGCATGGGCTTGGGGAGAGGCCTTGTCTGGACTGATTCTGGGGTCTTCTTTACCCTTAGACCCTGCACTGCATGTGCCCAGAGAGTGAGGGCAGTGCCCAGGTCCCGGTGAAGGTTCTCAACTGTGACAGCATCACCCAGGCCAAAGACAAGCTGCTGGACACTGTGTACAAGGGCATCCCGTACTCCCAGCGCCCCAAAGCTGAGGACATGGACCTGGGTGAGGCCCCTGCCCACTCCTCCTGGCCTCTGCTCACACCCTTCAAGGGGGCTTGTAGCACCTGCAGCCATGTAATCTCAGCTGGCTCTCCCACTCCCCACCTGAGCTCTGTTCTCTAGGAGGACTGGGCCCAGGGTCTCAGAGGACACCAGGCATGACCTTAAGGGCTGTCTGTGACCCACAGAATGGCGCCAGGGTCGCATGGCCCGCATCATCCTCCAGGATGAGGATGTCACTACCAAGATCGAGAGTGACTGGAAGAGGGTCAACTCACTGGCCCACTACCAGGTGAGGAGCTGGGGTCCCATTCACCCCCAGGGCCACCTGGGAGCTAGGACCCTGCCCTGAGCCACAGCAAGACACAGGAACAGCAGCCATGGCTCCTCCCTGCCCTTGTCCCTGCACTCATGAGCTTTACTCATGGGGCCTCAGGTGCCAGCCATGTACACACTGAAGGGTCTGGGTGGGTGGTGGCCTGTTGGCTTTTTGGCTTCCTGCACTGCCCCCTCTTTGTCTCTGGGACCTCCAGGTGACAGATGGTTCCTTGGTGGCACTGGTGCCCAAACAAGTGTCTGCTTATAACATGGCCAACTCCTTCACTTTTACCCGCTCCCTCAGCCGCTACGGTAGGTGTCCTCAGCATGGTGGCCATGTGCCCTTTGAGGCTGTGTAAGCTCTCCTGGGGAACCCCCCTGTCCAAGCAGCTCTGGAAGCCTTCCCAGGCTATGCCCTTGGGAGGTTTCCAGTTCTGTGGAGTCTAGACCTAGGGTGGGCCAGCAATAGCAGATGGATTCCCCCCAGGCTGCTGGGCTCCTGGGAGAGAGTGGAGGCCGGCAAGAGGCAGTGTGATGTCAGCAGCCCTAGTGGCCTAAGGGTCACACTTGTCCTCTGCCCCAGAGAGCTTGCTCCGCACAGCTAGCAGCCCTGACAGCCTCCGCTCGAGGGCGCCCATGATCACACCTGACCAGGAGACGGGCACCAAGCTGTGGCACCTGGTGAAGAACCATGACCATGCCGACCACCGAGAGGGGGACCGTGGCAGCAAGATGGTCTCAGAGATTTATCTGACACGACTACTGGCCACCAAGGTGTGGGCCTGCCTCTCGCCACCTTGGCCTCTGCACGGATGCCTTCTAGCCTGGCCCTGGCCTTGAGGTTGGCCTGACCTGCCAGGGTAGGGGGGGGCCACTGGATCATTTGGATCCAGTGGGCCTTTCTCAGGGCCTTTGCTGGGTCTGTCTCAGAGGTGCTGGCCCTGCAGGGAAGCCCTGCTCTTTGCTAAGCCTTTCTGCCTCCATTTGTCCTGCTTTGGGGTCATCCTGACCTGGCTCCCTCATAGCCTGTACTCTCTCTGCCCCCCCACCACCACAGGGCACATTGCAGAAGTTTGTGGATGACCTCTTTGAGACTGTGTTCAGCACAGCCCACCGAGGCTCAGCTCTGCCCCTGGCCATTAAGTACATGTTCGACTTCCTGGACGAGCAGGCCGACCAGCGCCAGATCAGCGACCCTGATGTGCGCCACACCTGGAAGAGCAACTGGTACTGCCCTGTGCTGGGCTGCTACTGGCCCCTCTGGGGATGGATGGGTGGAAGAGGCTGATGGCTTTGCCAAGACCCAGGGCCTGTGGGCCAGGTTGATTGGTGGGGGCTGAAGTAGTCCTCAGGCAGGAGAGGATGGCAACCTGGCCTGGGGCTGACATTGATGGTGATACCAAGCCAAGAGGGTGACTGCTGGAGTGTGTCTGGAGGTAGACTCTGCTGGGCATCTGAGCAGGTGGGATGGTGGTAGTGGGGCAAGCACTGAGATGTGGCCCTTTGCTCTCCAGGGCCTTGCACAGGATAGAGATGCTGGTGGCTTGGTCTAGATGGTGACAGTGGTGACAGTAGAAGCTGCAGAGGGGGTTGAGACCTGCTGAGGACAGATGTTCGGCAAAAACTTAGAGAAAAGTCTGTTCACCCTAAACTTGTCACTCTTGCCAACTCTGGACAAGATATGAGCTGGCCAGGCAGGAACAAGATGTGAAGGGGAGCACCCATGGGAGGGGCTCCACAGGGCTGACTAGGGAGCCTCAGGCGTGTGTCCCTCTGTCCAGCTTGCCCCTGCGCTTCTGGGTGAATGTGATCAAGAACCCTCAGTTTGTGTTCGACATCCATAAGAACAGCATCACGGACGCCTGCCTGTCAGTGGTGGCCCAGACCTTCATGGACTCCTGCTCCACATCTGAGCACCGCCTGGGCAAGGACTCACCCTCCAACAAGCTGCTCTATGCCAAGGACATCCCCAACTACAAGAACTGGGTGGAGAGGTGGGCCCCTCCCTGCTGTGGGTGACAGGAGGCAGGAGCTGCTTTCCCTGGGCTGCCTCTCTGAGGCTGGCTTGGCAGTGAGGGCAGGAGTTTTGGCTTTTGTGACATCTGCCCGAGTGACCTACTCAGGGTCCTAACAGGTACTACCGAGACATTGCAAAGATGGCGTCCATCAGCGACCAGGACATGGATGCCTACCTGGTGGAGCAGTCCCGTCTCCATGCCAGCGATTTCAATGTCCTAAGTGCACTCAGTGAGCTCTATTTCTACGTCACCAAGTACCGTCAGGAGGTGCGTGCCACCCCTGCAGAACCCCAGTTGCTTGGCCCCGAGGGTACAGCCAGTGACAAAGTGGAGGGGGCAGAGGGGACATGGAGCCCATCTCTTGGATTGTTCATAGTCCTTCCCCTGAACAGGCTCCAGGGGGACCAGCACAGGTGATACTCTCTGGGAAGGGGGTGAATCTTGGACACTGAGTCTAGACGAGTCTTGGGAGGGGCTGCACCCTAGCTGTGGAGAGGAGGAGAACGTTCTGTAGTTGGAGGGGATCTGAGGTCTGGGAGAAGCTGGTGAGTTTGTTCAGAGGTGACAGGCTTGAAGCCTGAGCTGCGCACGGGGTCTCTGGGGAGGAGGCAGGGGATGAGGCGTGTGGGAGGGAAGAGCCCAGCTGGGAAGTGGGGGCTTTGCACAGGAGGAGCTGGCCCCTCCTGGAGAGCCCAGCTCCAGGGGACCCTTCTCCCCCAGATTCTTACCGCTCTGGACCGAGATGTCTCCTGTCGGAAGCATAAGTTGCGCCAGAAGCTGGAGCAGATCATCAGCCTTGTGTCCAGCAACAGCTAAAGGTGGTGGCATCGGTGAGGAGGGGGCTTCTCAGTCCTCAGCCATCCTCCCATCAAGGGGAGTGGCTGGCTCAAGCCTGGGACGCTGGGCTGAGCCCTGGATCGGGTGTGGTGTGGGAGGTTTCCAGGACAAGACGCCCCAGCACACCTGGGCCCCCTTCATTAGTGCCTTGCTTTGGGCCCTGCAGGGGGAGGAGGTGACAGGACCAACCCCTCACCCCAGCAGCAGCAATACCCCCACCCTCCTGCCCTGTGCCCACATGTTGGGATAGCCCTGCCCTCCTTGCTATTTATGCCCCTAACCACCTATTTATTGAACTCCTCGTTGGTCCCCATCTGTAAATACATGTCCCCCCATGGGATGTTGCCAGCCTCTCACCTTCCTCTCCCCACTTGTTCTGGGCCCTGCCACCTGTTCTGGTTCCTGTGTAACACTACCAGCTGTGGCCCAGCCTCTGGTACCTCACCCTTGCCATGGCTGGCCCCACCTGTCCCAAGATGGGGTTCTCAGTACCAGCAGTACTTGGGCGGGGGGTGATGCATCCAAAGCTATTCTCAGACTGGCTGTGCCAGGCTGGGCCACAGTGTCCCCCTCAAACATCTTGGGGGTCAAACTCTACGTTCTCATGGGGCCTTATTCTGAGCACCTGGAAGACTATAACCAGGCATGAGCTGGGGCCTGCCCTGCTGCCAAACTTCCTGTGTTGTCTGCACTTGCCCTGGACCCCCTCCTCCTCAGCTGCCCTGTCCTGCGCCTGCCCCTACCCCAAGGGGCCGAGGCGGCAGTGCCTTACTGCTCCGTGTCTTCTGTCTCCCCTGAGGAATCTGGCCCTGTCTCATGGTCCCAAACCCCAATTCTCTCTTTAGTTGCATGAGTTTTTCTTTGTTCATGTAATGTGTTTTCCTAATTAAATGTTGGGAAAATGGAGTCAGTGTGTGGCTTTACCTTTGGGACAGGTGGGCAGACTTGTTGGACCCTGGATGAGCTGGACTCCCATTATGAGAGAAAGGGTAACTCATTGCAGGGTTCCTGAGGATTTGAGGAGGTTCGGGGCCATGCCCAGACCATCAGCAAATCCTGGTGGCTCTACCTTCAAGACACATTCAGAATCTGTTCCCTTCTCATCACCGCCACTGCCCCAGCCCAGATCTAAGGTGCCATTGTCTCTCACCTGGATGCCAGTCTCCCTGCTTCTGCCCTGGTTCCCTCAAGCCTATTCTCAGCATCAGAGGCAGAGAGATCCTGTTAAGATAGAAGGTGGATTGGGGTCGCTGCACTGTTGTTTCCAACCCTCCGGTGGTTTCGATCATACCCAAACTTCTTAAAACCTGGAACTTCCTTACTGTTCAGGTTGTTAACTCCCATCATAGTGCATGTACCAAAGTCTCACACCCCCACACCTGTGAAGTACTGCAGGTAGGGAGGTGAGATGCAATTTTAAGTAGGGTGGCCAGGAAAGCATTATTGAAAGGGTAACATTTCAGTGAGCCAGGTGGAACATGAGGGGAAGAGAATTCCAGACAGGAAAAAGCCAGTGCAAAGGCCATGAGGCAGGCGTGGGCCTGGTGTGTTTCAGAAAGGTGAGGGGTCTTAAGCCTGTGTGGCTGGATCAGGATGAGTAAGGGATAGAGTGGGGAGTGGATGAGGCCAGAGAGGAAACAGCCCAGATCACTTGGGGTTTGCAGGCCACTGTAAGGGCTTTGACTCTCTGAACAAGAAGGGAGCACATTGGACGGTTTGTAAGAGAGGATTGACATAACCTGACTTGAGTTTTAAAGCCACCATCTTCAGCAGTCCACCCACAGAGCCAAGATAGAAGACTGTGGTGGTGGTTGTTACATGATGGTATGTGTTTGCCAAAACCCCTAGACCTGTCCGCCTAACAAAGGGGAAGTTTACAGTACATAAACTGTACCTCAATAAGCCTGAGTTTAAAAACAACCAAATATATAAGTAAATAAAAATCAGGAGTAGAATAGTAAAGAGAAAGATGTGTGATGCTGGATTGGGATTCCAGCCAAGGACAAAGGGAAGTCTCAAGATGACAGCTGTGCAGTTAGCCAGCCTAGACAGAAAACAGGCCAACAGAGGACAAGTGAGATGGTTTAAAATATGATTGTGAGATTACAGAAACTAAGCCAAACAAAAAGAAACCAGACAATTTTTAATAAGAGGAATCCCTCAGAAATGGATAGAATCTCATAGAAGCATGAGAGAGGGAGGAGGGGACACAGAGCAGACAGTGTTGTAAAAGAGCTAAATTCTCAACTACCCATCAATAAAGTCTAAAAAATATGAATCAAGAAAGAAGGGGGGGAGGGCAGCAATCAAGCAATCAACCAATCAATAAAAGGAAAATAGAGAAAGGAGAGAGCAAGAGGGAGGGAGGAAAGCAAGTAAGAGCAGTGTCATAGCCAAATCAGACACTGCATCAGCTGAGATTCTCAATCACCATTCTCCTCATCTTCATGATCATCATCAAGACCACTGCCACCATCACCATCCGCAGCATCCCCCTCCAGAGCTCTCCAAGTTCTGCAAAGGCAGATTCTGTCCAGGCATGTGGAGTAACAGGGACTGGATTGACACCCCAACCCACCCCACAAAACTAGACAACAGATATGAACCACAGGTTTTGGAGACGCTGGCTACCAGGCAGTGAGGGAGCTGGAAAACAAACGAGGTAAGCCCTGCAACTGGCCCAGCTTCCTGTTTGGAGAGTTTCTTAGTGGAGCCTGGTGGACACCCGGAGTTTAGGAGATGGGTCAGAGAGTCCAGGCAGCTGCAGTTGGCAGGGCAGAGGGTCCTGCCTGAGTATTCAGCAGACCACCGATGAGCACAAGTGTATGAAGGGACTACTCAAGGCCAGGGAAAGGACCCCCCACAACCGCTGAGAAAATGAACGGTAACTCTGCCCAGTGCTCAAGCAGGACAGGCACTGATGGATGTCCCCACCTTCCAGGACAGAGAACCTCATCATTCATTCAGGAGGCATCGGCCAGGGCGCTCAGAAGGGTCTTGCCTCAGTAGTGTGGGAAAATTAATCCTATGCTAAGAGCTGTTCTGGTCCCATGCAGCCCATCTTCAACACAAGACTCAAAAGGATCAAACTGTTTTCAAGTAACTTAACATCAGCCCAGAACACAGCTCATCAATATGTCTAGGAAAACAGAAACACCCAGCAGTCAATGAAAAAAGGCACAATGTCTCACATCTGATCAAAAACTACCAGGGATACACAGAAGCAGGAAAATGCAATCCATTGTGAGAGAAATTAATCACTAGAAGGTATCCAGACTGGAAAGGAAGAGACACAGCTGCCTTTATTCTGAGCAAACAGTATAATCCATGGAGAAAATCCGATGGCATCTACAAAAGAGCTACAAGACTTGAGTTTAGCAAGGTTGCAGGACACAACATATTTTACAGAGAGCTGGCTCCTTCCCCCAAACGCTGTAGCCAATTGTCCCAGTAATTTTCTTCACAGGTCTTTTCTTCACAAGGACAATAATCCACAAAACTGCTAGTGTTTCTGGGTTGCTTGTTATTATCACATACACTACATTTTTTATTTTGACAGGAAACGGGCCCTGACAAAGATGTGGGAAACAAGCATTCTGCTGGGAGGGCACACTTTTTGGAGAGCAGTGTTGTACTGCGGATCAAGAGCCTTAAATAAGTAAAGAGTAAATATTTAATTCAGTAATTCTACCTCTTGGATTCTATCTTAAGGAAATAATCATTCATGCAAAGACAAATACAAGAATTCCATTGAATCATTATCTGTAACAGGGAAAAAATGGAAACAATTTGGATGTTCAACTATCACATTATAACGCATCTTTTATGCAGCCATTCAATGTTTCTGAAGAATTTTTAGAAAGAGGAAAGTTCATGTTAGATTTTAAAAATCAGGAAAAAATTTAATGCTAAACTTGCAAAAATTATACATTATATATTACTGTTACACATTTATTTCATAAATACAACTGTAAAACTGAGGAAATATTTCAAAATGTTGCTAGTAGTTAATGCTGAATGACAGGACCCAACAGATTTTCATTTTCTTCCATTTCTTAAATTGTCCTCATTTACCTTGTACTACTTGTATATGTGAATCCCAGAACCTCCCCTGCAACCCAAGGGCAATGGCGAGAATATTTAGAGGTGCTACAGCTGAAAATAAACTAAGACTTGGAATAGCAGCTCAGCTTTATTTTCTGCAACAAACATTTAAGCACCAAACAGAACAAGTGGACCCTGAGCACCCAAGAGCCAATACAGGCAAACCGTTCCCGTTAGGCCCCCACACTAAAGTAGCAACTACTGTGGGAATCATTGCCCTAAGGAAGGATGCACTTCCTAGGAGACACAAGGTCAGACCTCAGCTCCTTTTCCCAGCCTAGGCTTAGCGGGAAACAGGGGGCCCAAAGCGCTGCATGGTCTGCACCACCAGGGAAAGCTGGTCAAGAAAGTTGATGATGGAAATTCGGAGCAGGCGAGAGTCTTCAGCTTTCCAGCGGCTAAGAGTGAGGAAAAAAGAAAATCAAGTTGGAGGTGGCCTTCCTTGCTCTGCCCCTCAGGCATGAATTACACCAAACCCTCTGGAGCCCCATTATTACAGAGTGACTCAGGCGGAAACCTGCCCAATGCACCACACCTGCCCCTTAGACCATCGGTCCCCAAACTTTTTGGCACCAGGGACCGGTTTCATGGAAGACAATTTTTCCACCGACGGGGTGGGGGGGGGGCGGGGCGGAGGGGTCAGCGGCGGAGCTCTGCGGCCACGGGCCCGGGGGTTGGGGACCGCAGTTTTAGACCTAACCCCTGGGTGTCTGCAGAGCGCCCCTCCGTGGAGACTGGCCCCCTCACCTGCAGTCTCCCCCTCCACTCCGGCCCCTTTTAGAACTTACACGGCCAGGACACTGCCACTCACTGTAAGATCCTTCCCAACCACCCTTTGGTGGGGTTCAGCATCTGCAGCCAGGGACCCATGGGCGATTTCCGCCTCCAAGGGGGTCGGGAAAGGCACGCTGAGGACGCTGGTGGAGGTTTGATAAAGGCACCATCTGATACCGACTTTGCCTGTGTCTCAGGCCTCCTTGCTCCTCTGAAGCTGTCCATCCCCCTGAGGCCACCCAAACTAGTCTCATCCCCTGAGGCCTGCTTCCACACGCCCCAGGTCATCCCCCCTTCCTCCCCTGCTCTCATTCCTTCCCCTCACCCGGCCTCGGCCAACCCTGACCTGTACTTCGCCGAGAGTCGTCCCCGGTTCCCCTTCTCTATTTCCTACCCTCCCCCGACCACCCTGGACCCGTACACCCCAGCCCCCGGTTCCCCCTGCTCCTCCACCCTGGCTCTTTTTTTCCTACCCCCCAGCCTACCCCTCCCCCCGCCACAGGCAGCCCCCAGCCTGTTCCCTGGCTGTGCCCTCGGGTAGGATACAATATGTGTGGTTGAATTCTTGGCCTTCTGGCCGCGGGCACGGCGTCTCCGCCCGGACCTGGGGTGTGCGGTGCCCGCGCGACAGGAGGAGCTCCACCTGCCACAGCTGCTGCCGTGCCCCCGCCACCGGGGTAGCCGTGGCCACCCTGGCCATCCTGGCCGTCAGCGCCGCCCGCCGCTCCGCCTGCGTCTGCGTCCCGCATGTCTGCCGCTGCTCTGTTTCCACTCCACCCTCGGAACGCCAGTCCGACAACCCGCCCCCTCCGCGGGCGGCAAAGACTGTGGCTCCCTCGAGAAGCACCGCCCCTCGCGCGTGGCCCCACCCATACGCGCCTGCGCAGGCCCCTGATGGGGCTGCCAGGGGCGCGGTCAGTTCCCGCCAAGGCGGCCCTGCCGGAAGCCCTCGGAGACGCTGTCAGCTGCAGAGCGACTAGTTCCCTCCACAAGCTCTGCCCCTCCGCGCGTGACGCGATTCCAGGGCGCCTGCACAAACAGACCTCTAGTAAGGCCGCCAGGTGCCTGGTCGATTCCCTCTAAGCCGGCCCTTACGAGGCTTCCTTACGAGGCTGAGTCCTTTAAAGTAGGACGCGATTTGGGCTCCCCAGAGCGTCAGGGCAAACAGTCCCCTTGTGATTCCAACGGGCTCAGGGGAGGTTCCTGCCCAACGAGTCCAGCCACGGGCTTCCGGAGACCCTAGGGCTGCTTAGCCAATGAGCACTCCCTCACGAAGCTCCACCCCTTAGAGGGCCGGGTGACCCCCAATGTGCCTGCGCAAACCGCTCCTGCCCCAGCATCCGTGGAGAACTTACGTGAGGCCTTTGAACCAGTGGTCAGGTTCGCGCCCTGTCCCTCCCCCGGGCCCAGATGTCCCCAAGAGATGTGGCACACTCCCTGCGGTAACTGTGGAGGGAGGTGGTGGGGTCGGGTGGCCCCCCGCCCCCCAGGAATACTGCTCTGCACCCTGCTCCCATTGCCCAACCGGAGGGGGCCTTACAGGGGACGGTGAACCGGTCAGATTTGCATTTTAGAGTGGGCTATGCGGGGCCCCACACGGAGGCGAGAAGGTACAGCGACCCGAGCGAAAGTGCTGGCAGTGATACGGGAAAAGCCAGAGTGCAACGGTAGTCGGTAGTCACGAGGATGCCAACTTAGTAAATAATGGTACACATGCGGAGAAATCCTGGAGCAATACACCAACATGTAAATGCTCATGATCTCTGGGTGGTGGGATTGTGGGTGATTTTAATTTCCTTTTTGTGTGCCCCCCACACCCAGTTTTTCAAAAGTGACCTTTTACGACATTTACAATCAAAATGAAGTTTGTAAAGTGGTAGGAAATTTCCGAGGGTGGTTGTCCTGTTGGTTTTCTGTTTTCCTCCTTTGTAATCATAAGGAAGGATTAAACGCTAAACTCTATCAGCAAATCCTGTTGAATCTCCCCTCAAAATAGACCCTCCATCAGCCCACTTCTCTCCTTCACCGCTAGTCCCTAGTGGAAGCCACTATCTCTCCCTGCACTCCTTCAACAGCTTCTTAACTGTAGATTTTCTTCTACACTTGCCCCTCTACAGCCTATTCTCCACACAGCAGAATGAGTTTTTAATTTCTAATATAAATCACATCAGATCACATCCCTGCTTAAAACCCTAAAATGATTTCCCTTTGCACTTGGAGTCAAATCCAAACTCCTTGCTATATCTTATAAAACCCAACGTGGCCTGGCTCCCAGCTCCTTCTTCACCCTGTTTCCCTACCTACCTACTCCCTCATTCTCTGTGGCCTCTGGGGCCTACTCTCTGCTCCCAACCAAGGGTGGCCTGCCCCCAGCCCTTTGCACTTACTCTTCTATTTGTAAGATTCTGTCCCCAAACTTTCCCATGGCTAGCTCCTTCTTGTCATTAGGATCCAGATTCCAATGTCACCTCCAAGAGGCCTTTGAGATCACCAATGTAACACAGTAACCCCAGACACTTTTCATCACATTTGCCCATTTCAATTTGCTGCATAGTATTTCTAGTAGTCTGAAATTATATTCTTGTTTTGTTCATTTCTTTATTGTTGACAGCGTCTCTGGTATCTTTTCTTCTGTTCAGTGCTATATCCCCAGCCCGTGGGACAATGCTGTGTATGTAGCAGGTGGTTTGTTGCTTGTTGAATGAAACAGATTACTAAGGAATTGCAAAACTCTGTGACTGTCTGGGACCCGGCAATTCTGCATGTAAGATTTACTTCACAAAAATGAAACAATATATACACAAAGTTACTCACTGTAACATAATTGGTAATACAAAACTATTGGACACAAGGTATATGTTCATCAGCAGGAGACTGGAAAAATGAACTACAGTATATCCACACAGTAGTCTCATGCAGCAATAAAAAAGAATTAAATTCTCTAATGAAAAATGAAATTATTTCCAGGATATATTGTTATATGAAAAAAGCAGAGGGCAAAGGACACACACACACTCTCACAGACACATATGCTTATTAAAAATAAAAAAGAGGAAGGGTAAACCAGAAACTAATTACAATGGTCACCTGTAGGGGCTTGAGATGGGTATGGGATTTCTTGGAATATGCCTTTTTATGTAGTTTAGACTTTTGAACCATGTAAATATTTTACATGTTCAAAAAATAAATTTGAAAGAGTGACAAAATCAAATGCTGTAATTGAATAAAAACAAAACTAGGCCAGGCATGGTGGCTCACGCCTGTAATCCCAGCTACTTAGGAGGCTGAGGTGAGAAGATTGCTTGAGCCCAGGAGTTCGAGACCAGCCTGGGCAACATAGAAAGACCCATCTCTTAAAAAGTGGAAAAAAATTTAGCAAAGCATGGTGGCACACATCTGTAGTCCCAGCTACTCAGGAGGCTGAGGCAGGAGGATCCCTTGAGCCCAGGAGTTCGAGGTTGAAGTGAGCTATGATGACACCACTGCACTGTAGCCCAGGCAACAGAGTGAGACCCTGTCTCAAAAAAACAAAAACAAAAACAAAAACAAAAAAAACCCCAACCAACTAAATGGGCGTAACTACATATCCAATTTATAACAAAACCAAACAGAGAAAAGAATTCACTGCCTTTTAAACTTAGCTGTCTTACTGTACTCCCTTTGTGGGATATATTCTAAGGATAAAAAAAAAATTGGCTCACCAGGTGTGGGGGCTCACACCTGTATTCCCAGCTACTAGGGAGGCTGAAGTGGGAGGACTGCTTGAGCCCAGGAGTTTGAGACCAGCCTGGGTGATATAGTGAGACCCCATTTCAAAAAAAAAAAAAAAAGAATTAGCTTTACTCTTAGTATGTGTGTTTTTGATAATGACAGTGATGAGGTGAGTGTGAAGCTATTTTGAGTATACTTTAAGATAGACTCTATCTGGTTAAACAAATGAGTAAATACATAAGAATTCTCACTGTGAAATGAGGGAAGGTGAGAAAGAATGGTGATCTTGGACTGTAATTGGAGGTTTCAGTATGAATTCGTGAGTTCTTTAACACATTGACTGCCATGTGAGTTGTATTTAACTCAGGCTAGTTTTAACCCTGGGGCCTCATGAAGCAAAACTGTGCAGTTGGTTTGTGAAAATCTTACTTGTTGATGTTCTTATTGTTAAAATTAATATTGACATTTTAATTCTAAAAACATGGATTGAGTTGCATATAATTCATGCACAGAAAGCAATTAAAAATAACAAATTAGAAAGGATCATTTTGTTTTAATAAAACACTGTGGCCCCAGGGAAAATTTTTTTTCTAGTGTGGCAATGTGTTAAAATATATATATATATACACACACACATATATATATTTCCTCGCTTTGTCCATTGAAAGGGTCTAGAAGCAATGACACCCCAGTAGCAATGAACACATCCCACACCCAGATCTTCTTTCCTAAATACCATTCATTCCCTGCTAGAAGGGACCAGGGCTCTTTGAAGAAATGGTTCGTTCTTGGGCTGGGGCAGGAAAAAATACAAGATGAGCCTGGAGCATCTTGTAGTGCCAGAAAGTAAGGATGTGCTTGAAAAACAAAAGGATGGGTGCATGTTAAAGTGACACAGGAGCCAACCCAAAAGAACCAAAGCTTGAACATTTTGAGCATCCAAAAAGATATCAAAACTTTTGGAAACCTAGCACTCTGGGAGGCCGAGATGGGAGGATTGCTTGAGCTCAGGAGTTCAAGGCCAGCCTGAGCAAGAGCAAGACCCCTGTCTCTACTAAAAATAGAAAAATTAGCTGGGTATGGTGGTGCATGCCTGTAGTCCCAGCTACTCCAGAGGGTGAGACAGGAGGATGGCTTGAGCCCAGGAGTTTGAGGTTGCAGTGAGCTATGATGACAGCACTGCACTCTAGCCCAGGGTGACAGAGTGAGACACTGTCTCAAAAAAAAAAAGTTTTGGAAAGGAGTAATGACAGCGAGGGGGCATGAGGGAAGCTTCTGGAGTGCTGGCAATATTCTATATTGTGATCTGTGGGGATAGATACATAGGTCCATTCGCTCGCTTTAAAAATCCATTGATCTGGGCTGGTCTGAAGGTAGTGAGTTATCTCACTTGATTGTTCACAGTCAGTTACAGATTGAACTCCTTGTTCTACTACTTTCCCCCCTTTTCACTACTGCACTTGACTAGTCTAAAAAAAATCCATTGATCTGTACACTCATGATGTATACACATTACATGATGTATGCATGTTATAGTCCAACAGAAAATTACCCCAAAATTATATTGTTGGATTCTAAGTTGTTGAATAAAAAAAGTCAGCAAGTCTGTGATACTTAAGAAATGAGAGCAGAGAAAAAGGAAAGCTCTTCATGGAGAAATGGCAATTGATAAATGTACAAAAAAAGAAAGCATCAGAAAAATCACCATTTTGTAACCACCAATGCAATAACTAAGTTAACTTAATAACTGATTAAGGCAAGGACCATAACTGGATGGAAAAACCATTAGATGAAAGGTTGTTGGAGAACAGGATATTCACTTGGTCTCTAAATATTATCCCAAAGTACTTGTAAATTAGGAAGGCAAAATGCATCTTTACAAGGGAGATACCTGGCAGCCACCACCTTGCATCCCCAACAGTGGGACAGCCTGACCCTGAGTGCCTCTCTAATGTGGTGGTGGGTGGGCATGGGCAGGGGAGGAGAGGACAAAGCATCGACCACCCTGGACGCTTCAAAAAATTTCGTTGCCTGATTGCCTGTGGAGAAGGGCAAGTTAAGAAAGGCAAAGATGGCTTCCTACTTCCTGTCATTAAAAGCCTGGCTGAGTGGTACTGCCATTCATTGAGATGGCCACAGAGAAAATGTGCAGGCTGAGGGGCTGGCCATTGCTCTATGTGAATGTCAAGAGGGAAAGGACAGTGTCTTCCAGTCTCAGAGTTGCCAGCACTTGGGACATGGTGTGTGCTCAGTGATGACCAAAGTGTCCGCAGGACACTCAGGAGCTGTATAGAAGTCAGACCCTAGAGATGTGGGCTGGAGCTCAGGAGAGAGAGCTGGGATGAGACACAGACATGCGAGTGAAGCCCAGAAATGCAAACGAAGGTGGATGAGCTCCCTGGAGGAGTGATACAGAAAGAGAAGGGGTCCAGGCAACAGAGCCCTGGGGCCTCCCAACATTGAGAGGTGGGGTGCGTGTGTGTGTGTGTGTGTATGTGTGTGTGTGTGTGTGTGTGAAGAACCAGCAAAGGAGCCTGAGAAGAAGCAAGTGGTGAAAACAGCAGGGAAGTGCGGGGGAAGAGGGCGAGGCATGAGGACTGCCAGAGCTGTTCAGTGGGGCCCCAGAGGCGTGTGCAGATGGGGGCAAGTTGGCTGGGCCCTGGAGGAGTACGGGGTGGCTGTCAGGTGTGTCTCATCTCTCCTGAAGGCTTTTCAGGGCCCAGAGGCTCAAGGCTGGCCACAGCTGCAGCATCTACTCCCAGGAAGAGCTATTGGAGCCGGCAAGGCCCATGCGGGATGCCTGGAAGGCACCAGCAAAGTGTGGGCACAGTGAATTCGTTGCCTAGGCACCTCCAACTCAATGAGCTTCACCCCAAAGCAAATGTTGCTCTCCTCTGAGTCTGCCCTTCCTTCCATGGGCCCTTGGGGAATGGCACCACAAACATCTCATCTCAGCTGCCAAACCACTTCTGTCTTGAAGAGGCCACTTCAGCTGGGCTCTTCCATGCTGCCATCTCCTGGTGTCATCATGATCACACCACATCCCTGGGGGTCAAGGACTGTCCTGAGGCTCCTCCCCAAGGGGCAGGTGGTAGGTCTCAGGGCCCTTCATTGGGTAAGGGGCAGTGGGTGAATCAGCACCACCTCTCAGGGTGGACACTTGGCTCAGAGGGGCGCGGTGCCAGCAGTCAACATTCCCAACCCGGTTGAAGGATCTCATCTTCGTGCAGGGATCCTAGTTTCCTCTCATGATGCCCCCCACTGCTTCCTGTTTCTCATCCCTGCAGCATTTCCTCCCTCTCTTATCTTCCCTCCCCCAGCCTGCCAGTCCCTGCTCTGCCACAGCTCCCCATGGCTTAATGCCACCAATGACATCAATAACAAACACTCTCTCTCCACACCCCTCCACAAACAAGCTTCTGGAATGAGCGGTCCCCACTCACTATCACGGCCTCATCTTCCCTCACTCCTCAGGCCACCATACAGTGGCTTCCTCCCCTCCAGCATTGCCAATGACCTCAGCATTAACTCCAGAGGAGCCTCCATCCTACCCTCATTTCACCTCTTGGCAGTACTGGACAATCAACCTTTTTCTGGAAGTGCATTCTTGGCTCTCCCTGTGGTCTTGTGTGTCTGGGAGATACTTCTTAGCCTCCTTTGCCAGTTCCTCCACCTCTGCCTCATCTCTTGTTGAAGTTCCTCAAGGCTCTGTTGTCTCCCCTCTTTTCATGCCACACATTCTCTGAGAAGCCATCTCATCTATCCTCACAGCTTCTAGGACTTCCTGTCCATAAAGAACTCCTAAACATCATCAAAGGCTGCACAGCAGCATGGTTACAAGGGCTTGGGAATTGGACCAAGCCTGAGTTCAAGTCCTGGATCCTCCACTTCCCAGCAGATGGCAGTTGGGCAAAGTTGAAAAATGAGATAAGAGCTCTGCATAGAAAGGGCTTAGAACAATCCTCAGTTCACAGGCAGCCACTCACCAAAGCTTGCCAACTGCACTGTCTTGAGTGCATCAGGAAAGCTGCCTTCTCATCTCTGGCTGAGGTGACTCTTTGAACCACTTGGCCTCCAGCCTCTGTCACCCTGGAGCTGGGAGGTACTGGCACAAGGGACTTAATAATCATCTCTAGGGCCTGTCTCTTTGCCTGTAAAATGGGGATAATGAGTCCCTGTCAGAGGTTTAAATGTCCTTGAAAACATGCAGCACAGGGTCTGGCCTGGTGCAAGCCTCAGAAAATGCTTCCCATTGTCTGAGCCTGCTGCCTCCAGACTCCCCCCTCCAGCGCTTCTTCACTACCTCCAGGGTGGTCCTTATTTTTCTGACACATGCATGTCCCCTGTAGTGGACAGTTGCTGTTTGTGGCCACCATTCAGGACACCCATTCAGCCCTCCCCCGGAACCTCCCCATCCCTTGTGCAACCCATGTGTGTTCAGGGAAGTGATCCCCATACCTAGCTCCATGGAGCCAGCCCTGATGGGGAATTAACAACTGCCCCCCCTCACACCAGCCAAAATGATTGGACACACAAGCCAGTTCTGACCAATGAGATGACAGTGTTTATTTGCTGGGGGCATCTGAGACAGAAGCTACACTACAGAGAGAGAAGGTGCTCCTCTGGCAGTAAACAAGGGATTTCATGGAAGCTGCAGGCAGCCATCTTTTGATTCTCAGAGGTGGTGGCCTAGGATGAAGCAGATACTGGAGAATGCAGAGGGAGGCAGGAAGAAACTGGGTATCTGGTGGAATTGTTCATCTGCTGCCAATACCGCTGGACTTTTCAGTTTCATAAGCCAATACATTTCCTTTAGTGATTAAAGCAATTTCCTTTGTTGTTAAACCAATTATTAGAAACCAAAAGCAGCCTAGCTAATACAGTTCCTTTTGGATAGAAATCAGTCTCACATTCACCTTTAGCGTTATGTAAGTTTTCAAAATAAATTTCCTGATTCAACATAAACGAGAGCATTGGTAAGTTTATCATCTGAGCTGCCAGACCACACGTGCTCCTAATCCGGTCCTTGCTGGGTTATATCCTCAGCTCTTGGGGAGGACCAGGGGCTTTTGTCTGCTCTTCAAAGCCTTCACCCATTGGGCCTCTGTCCATCTTTCCAGCTCAGGGACCCAGTGCTCACCCCCCAAGGCCCTCGCAGGAGGGCCCTGGGCAGGGAAGGCAGGTGCAGCTCTGACCACACTGAGAGCAGCTCCCTTGGCGAGGGTGGAGGGGCTGGAGCGGTGTCCTCCTGCACATGGCTTCCTTCAAGCCTCTACTGTCCCTAGGGGCCCTCCTCCGAGGAGCAGGTGCTTAGATGACCTCTAGTGCCCATGCAGGGCAGGGTGAAGGAGGAACCAGTGCCACCCAGCCCATCCTTCTGCCACCTCCCTGGCACCCCAAGGTTTCCTCTCAGGCAATGAGGGGTGCACAAAGTGAAAGCCCCTGTATACAGGTGGCAGGGGAAGCGTCCATCTTCCATGCTGTGGGTGAGCACTGGGTGCAGAGGCCTAGGCCCAGTCCTCTAGCTCTGACACTGCCTTGCTGAGTCACCTGTCATCCCTAATGGGTGACAGTCACCTACTTTCAAGAGGAGGAGACAAGCAGACAGGGTGCCCCAGAGAAGAGCTCTGTCACCAAGGGCCAGGACACCTCATCTCCGGGCCACACTTGGCTATTGCTTCACTTTTGGCTTCAGTTTGTTTATTGAACATAAGGGGGAGAATCACTCTGGAAACTCCCCATCCTGGGTTGGAGTATGGATGAAGGACATTGACTCAGGTCAGAGGAGTGGCCCTCACTGTATAGAGTCAATGCTTGGGGACCAAAGTGGCACAGGGACTTGCCTGAAGTCATATCACAGAGCTAGGACAACTTTCCGACTCTTCGGCGCCCGACCTGCTTTTCCATTTGTCAAATGCACACTGGCTGCAGCAGCTGAGGAGGCCCAAGGCTGGCTGTCACTTGGCCTCCGTGGAGGTTAGCTGAGGGCTATGCCAGACCGCCAGAGGTCAGGTGACAGCTGCTTCCCCTTTCAGGCTTGGAAGGGAGTCACTTGAGGGTTTATTCTTGGTGGGCTAAATGCGAAATGCTAAAGCCCATTTCTCCAAACAGCCTTCCAGACAGCCCCTTTTTCCTCCTCACCCTGAGGCACTTCTAGAAGCTGGCTGGACTCAGATTCTGGTTCCCCCACTTCATCGCTAGGTGCCTCTGCTGTGCTGTCTCATCTCTTCTGTGGGCATGGGAGCAGACCCAGGTCAAGTGCTTTGAGTGGTGCCTAGCACATGGCAAGAGCTGGGTACATGCCGGCTATTATTATTATTATGAGCCAAACTGCAACATGAGAACACATTTAATGCAACATGCAGCTGCAGCCTGGCTTTGGACTCCTCCCCATGCTCCAAGAAAGCTATTTGGAGAACCCTTTCTCCATAGCCTCAGTCACTTCGGGGTGCAGAAAGCGGCTGGCCAAGCGCTCGATGTCATCCAGCGTCAGGCGGCTCAGGGACCTCTCGTAATCCTGAGGAGAAAAGGCCAGGAAGATTCAGGGGTGCCAGTGGGGGGCAGTACACTGTGACAGAGGCAGGGGCTGGGAGCAGCTGGGACTGGAGTGGATGTCCAGGGTTGCCCTCCTCACCCTCTGTAGTTGTTCCAGGACCCTGCTGGCATCTGCGGCACTGAAGTGGCGGGCCAAGACTTTAGAGATCAGCTGCCAGACATGCGGGGGTGGGGAGTCGGCCAGTCTCCCGGCAGTGCCTTCTTCCAGTAACACCTTCTCCAGAGGTTTGACCACTAGGTTGAGCTTGGAATTGGGCCCGATGCTATAATCTGACAGTCGTTTCCCATCTGCCAAAGAGAGACTGATGGGGTTCCTTACCCACAGCTGCGGGGGTGGCCCAGGAAGTGATGCCGCCTCGGGCAGCCGGAGCACAGCGCCGCGGCATCTGGCTGTGGTGGATTCAGCCACCTCTCCTAGGATCAAGTGGCACTTGGCGCCAGGAGCCAGCACCCCAACCCATCACACTGCTGCCCGAGTTCGGCCTGCACACCCCGGCCCCCGACTTCCTGCGGGGCTCCCTGGGAGTCTCCTCTCCTTGGTTACCTGCCAGGGCCTTGCCCTTGAACAGCAGCCGCTGCTGGCGCACGGGGACGTTCAGCTTCTCGGAAACCAACTGCTTCAGCGTGGACACCAACTCGTCCTCCCGCACCTGATCGGGCCGAGGGTGGGAGGCAGGGGTTGAGCCCGTGGCCCGTGGGAGGCGAAGCTCTCGCGTCCTCTCCTATGGGCAGCTCTCCCGGCCTCCCCGGCCCGGCTGGCTTGCCCGCCCCGTCCCCGCCCTCGGCGCCTGCTCGCTCCTATGCCGGGAGGGGGTGAGTGAGCGAGCGGTGCACGGTGGCTCGGGCCGGGGGACCCTACCTGCAGGCTGCACTCGCGGCCCTGGAGCGCCTTCACCGTCAGCTGCATGGCTGCCGCGGCTGCGTCCACTAGGGCGGGCGCGCACCCCCACTGCCCCCCGCCGCGCGCCACCGCCGCCCCGAGCACGCGCCGGAACCGCCCGCCGTCCGCCCCCGCCCCGCCCCTCGGTCCCACCTCCAGGCCGCGCCCCAGGAGGAGGAGTCCCTCTGGAGTCCCGCCTCACAGACGCGCGGGGTCCGCCCAGCTAACGGATCCCCGGCCAAGGCAACGGTGTAGGGAAGTGGCCCATCCAGCCTGCCCGGACGGGGAGGAGGAACGAGTTGCTCTACGTTTGCTTCATCTGGGAGCTGGGGCATGGGAGAAAGAAGGACCAGAAAGTACGCTTGCCCCCGCGGACTGCCTGGCCCGCCCTAAGTTCCCAGCCCGCTGGTGGAGCAGGTCAATGCAAACCCCGATTCTCTGTCTCTCGGTAAGTCCGCCAGTGGCCCAGCCCTGCCAAGCTTGCCCCACTGCGTGATGGCTTTCTGCCTCCTCCTTTCCAGTCTGCCTGCAAAAAAACCCAACTGAGCTTGGAAGCAGACTTCTGCCCTCATCCTCCCACTGCTCATTCTAGAACAGAGAGGCCCACCTCTTACAGGGAGGGGATGCATGGGGTGGGGGCTGATAAAGAAAGCCTTCGCAGGGGTCACCGTGCCACCGAAGCCGGTCCTCCAGCCTGGCCCACACCTACCCAGGCACACTCTTCCTACCCCCACTCCCAGGCCCCAAAGGGCAAAGATTGGAAGGGACCCAAGCTTGCTTCTCTCCTTTATTGAAATATATTTTCTGGGCAGTGCCCACCTACCTAACTCAGCATGGCCTCTTTGGCACTGAAAGCTGGAGAATAAAAAATCAGTAAAAAAAATAAGCCTGGATTTTTCTGAGTGCATAGTGCATGAGAACTAAAGGCCTTTGGTACACAAGAACTGTGCGGACAGTGGGTGGAATGTGGGGGCTGGGGGATGATGAAAGCTTGACCCAGAGGCCTCAAGGAACTGGGAACAGGCTACTATAGACGAAGTGGCCAATGACCAAGGCCAGCATCTCAGAGGTACCGCTCAGTGCCACAATGAAGGGGGCCTGGGAGGCATAGTCAGCTTGAAGGCGGCGGAGGGACAGCTGCAGCATGGCCAAGGCCAGCAGACTGTTTTGCACCCCTACCTCAATGCTGACTGTCCGCCGCTGGGCCACTGGCAGTTTCAGGCACGTGGCCAGGCAGTAGCCCACCAAGAGGCCAACCAAGGGCACTGTGAGGCCCACCAGTACGATGGGTAGCCTGATGCCCGCCAAGATGAAGACCCCCATGCGGTAGGCCAGGAAGAGGCCGCCCAGGAGGAGCACAAAGCTGAAGGGCTTGATGACCTGCAGCAGCAGCTGGGAGAACTTGGGGAGCTTGGACTTGATCACAACGCCCGCTGCTATGGGGATGGCGATGAACAGCAGCGTCCCCAGGATCTTGGAGATAGGCACATGGAGTGTTTCATGGATGCTGAGCAGGTGGCTGTAGATGGCCGAGGACAGTGGCAGGAAACCGGTGGCAGCCACTGTTGAGATGAAAGTCATGGAGATGGCCAGCGTGACGTCCCCTCCAAGAAGGAGGCTGAAGAGGTAGCTCCCCCCGCCGCCAGGCGACGAGCAAGTGATGATGAGGCCCAGAGCCAAGGCCTTGGGCAGCATGAAGACCTTGGCCATCAAGAAAGCATAGAAGGGCATGACCAGAAACTGGCCTAGGAGACCCAGCAGCATGGGCTGGGGGCTCTGCATGAGCCCCTTCAGAACCTCGAGTTCCACTTTGCACCCAAATGAACACTTGTTGACAAAGATAAGAGGCAGGAGCAGGTAGAGTATTGGGTTCTCTGAAAAGTGGGCCAGGTCGGCGCTGAGGGTGGCAGGGGTATCTTCAGCAGGTGAGACCTTGATGCAGAAATCTCTCCGCTCCTCGATCAGCATGGGTGGGGCCTCATGGGGGTCCACGAGCTGGATGTGGAGTGGGGCCAGCCCAGCCAGGCCTGAGTGGATGCTCACCACAAAGCCACCCCCACCACCCCAGGTTATGGCACTCACATTCTTGATGGTCAGCACCTCTGTGTCCAGGGATGTGACCCTCAGTGTGGGGCTAGGCCCCGTCCCATTAGCCTGGCCTGGGTACTGGCTCGAGATCACGATGATGCCCTCACTCTCCTCAGGAAACTCAAACTCCATCACAGAGCCATCCCCAATGCTCAAGTAGCGGCCTCCTGTCAGTGGCACAGTGTGGCCCAGAGCTGTGCTGAGGTTAGCACTGGCTGTCCCTTGGGCCCCCCATGGCAGGCTGATGAGCAGCAGGGAAGCTCTCAGCATGCCTACTGGGCCTGTGCAACCAACCCCCCTTCCCAGGCCAGGCCACTGCTGGGAACAGCCCCTGTCCCTCCTTAACACCATGACTGTTCCTGAAGGATGGATGGTGTGTCCAGGCTCTCTGCGACTTAGGAGAGCACCCCCACTGGTGCTGTTGGGTTGTCCAGGGAAGGGTCCATGGGTGGGTCCTTGTCCTGTGCTGTCTTCCTTGATGGCAGAGCTCTCCCTGAGGACATAAGTGACACAGAGATGCTGGTGAGGGCGAGCAGTTGCGAGCCCAAGAGAATGTGGATCTGGAAGCCCACTGCTAAAAGACTTAGCAGGGCCCCTTTCCCCAAGCTTGGGAATGGAGAGGCAATGCCTAGTGCTGGCCCTTGAGTGCCATTTGGCTGTCTTCTCCCCCAGCACAGCTACCTCAAGCTTCCTATCCCTCATTCAGAGGGGCCACCTACAGATAGAAGTTCCCATTCAGCCTGCTGATACTTGCTGATTTCCCTGGGCTTGCCCACCTCACAGAAATGTCCTGATACCAAGGGATTCAGGAGAGCCACCCCCAGTCCTGTCACCACTAGCCTATTCCTAACTGGCATTGAGATGCAGCTACAGTAAGGCTGCAGCAATACCACAGTGGGGATGAAATCTTCCAGAGGCTTCCCAGGGATGACCAGGAGACCAGATGGATAAGAACAAACCGTGCTGATGGTTAACATCGGCTTGGGTCAGATCTGGGAGGCCTTCAGAGAGTAGGTTAGGGGGTTTGAGTGTCATTTGCCAGGCACAAAATTGCTGGAAAAGTGGCGTGGGCAGCGGGTGATCATTGGTCCCAAGGCCCCAGGAGCTGATGTCTGCCACCAACACAGAGCTGGGAACAGTGCTGCTGTGGCTACTTGGCCTGCTCTACCTGCCCTATAGTGACGACATGGGGGTCCTAGTGGGAAGCAGGCACCCCCTCCCACGGAAGTTGCCAAAAGGGGCAGCAGGAGTGAGTCAAATAGAGCCACATGTCCACTGGGGGCTTCTCCTCCTTCTGCCAGAGCTCCCCCTTCTCTGGAAGTCCCAGAATTAGATCTCCTAGAGCTGTTGCATCACATCTGAGAGCCTCTGCTTACAGTCCAGGGGCTCCTCTTCATGCCCACATGTGCCCCTACTACAGCTCCAAACTCCCAGTAAGACTATGAGTCTTTCTAGGGGATGGCGGTGCCTTGGGGTGAAAGGAGGAGGTTTGCTTCCCTCCATTTCTCAATTTTGGCAGCCACCATCCTAGTATCACATCATCTGCTAGAACTGGGGCAACCAGGATGGGGACACAGCAGTTTTACATCACTACTGGCAGTTGCCTCACGCCCTGTAGTGTCCCAGTCCTGGAAGAGGCCCTCACCTCTCTAGATCCTATCAGTATTTGGCCCTGGCCTCCCCTCATCTGAGACTGGGGAGAGGGGGAAGTGGGGGGTGGAGGGCAGGGTAAGCAAAAACCCCATCCCTGGGAAAGTCCCCCCCACCCCCACCCCAGGATGACATGGCCTCTGCTGGCTTCGAGTTTGGATCACTTAGCCTGGAGGCCTTGGTCCAGCCTTGTGTCTTATGACTGAAGAGGGAGGCAGGAAAATCAGAGTGGAGTAGGAGAGGCAAAGTGGAGGGGAAAAGATGAAGGCACCGCAACTGAAGCCACCAGGGTAGTGGGAACCAGTCAGAAGGGAAAGGCTAAGGGCCATCTACCTCATGCCCCATCTTTCCAGTAGGGCTGGTGGCTTCGAGTCCCTGTGATAAGGGTTTAGCTCAGATCCCACACCATTTCTGCTTGAGGGGTCGGAAGAGTTTGAGCAGATGCACCCCAAGGCAGGGAAGGGAATCCCAGCCCAGATACTTTTTCCTCACCCGCCGAGTGTTCGGGGCTCCTCCCTACCTGGGAGTCTGGAAGTTGTTGGAGGGGTCACAAGCAGAGCTCGGGCGCAAACCGGTAGGGAGAGAAGGAAGAGCGCGCCGCCGCCCCACAGGCGGCAGGCCGGTGACCCGCTCAGGCGGTCTCAGGGTCGGCGGAGGGTGGCCCTTAGGCCACTCTTGGGCCCCGCGGCCAGGCCAGGCCGGGGGAACGCACGGCGGAGGCGGCCCTTCTCTGCCGGGCCCACCGGGCCGGGCGCCCGAGTGGGCGATCGCGGAGCAGGGCCGGGGCCAGAAGCCGCCTCCTGTCCGTCGCTTCCCGTCCGGATGCTCTCACCTGCCACCGCGGCCGCTGAGCTCAGCGCCAGCACCTGCCCGGCCGGCAAACGCCTGCGAGCCCTGCCCGCTGGGGCGCCGCCCCGCCCCGCCCCGCCCCGCCCCGCGCCTCGGGACCCCGCCCCCCCACGGGGGCCGTTCACCTCTGGCGGCGGCGCTGGGTTCCGGCCGGATGTGACGCTTCGGGGAGCGACGAGCCGGAGCGGGCGTGCGGGGCTGGCGGCTTCCTGGATCGCAGCTGATCGGCGCTGGGCACCCACTTGTCCCGCCTCTGCGCTGCGGTTCTGAACCATCTGTCATTGTCGCCGGGACAACCCCCGGTCCAGGGAGGGGCCCTAGGCATTCCCAATTACGCCGCGACCTCTGGAGACAGTGGGACACAGAGTTAGCCGTTAGCAGGGCTGGGACGCCCGTGGGCTGCTGCTACGGGTGGGAGCCCGCGGCTGGACTTATGGCCGCGCTACAGCTCATGGTGCCTAGCCCTGGGGCCCGAGGGCCGAGGTCGACCGACCTGGACCCCAGGCTCTGTGGCGAGTTCGCCCTTTCCTTCAGGCAGTAACCGAGCGCATGTTTCCATACTGTGGAACATTAAGTGAACTTGTCCAGCTTTCAGAACTATTTGGCTTCACCAGCAAGGTCCAGAGGCTTCGCGGTAAAGGAATGGAAATAGAAGGCAGAAGGATGGAAAAAAGGTAGTAGGAGAGTGTAGAAAGGAAAGTTGGAAGACAGTAAACAAGTGTGGAGTTAAAGGGATTTGTGTGTTCCCAAAGGTTGCTGGGGCACCTGGAATCAGTCTGCACTGCCCTGAAAGAACCTCTTGTCACGACTGTGATGGAGGCCAGTGGTCCCCAAAGTGGGAGGCACTTGTCCCCAGGAGGTGCACAAGACACATCATTATGGATGTGAAAAAAAACTATAGCATCTCTATTTAATTTTTCAAATTAATAATTGTAATAGTTTTAATGAATAAATTTTACATTTAAATATTTTCAAACGTTTATTTTAAAAGTTTATTTTTGTGTGTGTTTTATAAAGTTCAAACTAGTGCATGCATGTGACATACAAGCAAATATACACATGTTGGGAATGCATGCTCAAAAGGGTTTGATGTGTGGATGATCGTAAACATTCACAGCAGGCCCGGAGCGGTGACTCACGCCTGTAATTCTAGCACTTTGAAAGGCCGAGGCGGGAGGATTGCTTGAGCCCAGGAGTTGGAGGCTACAATGAGCTATGATCACGCCACTGCACTCTACCCTGGGCAGGAGAGCAACACCCTGTCTCAGAAAAACAAACAAACAAACAAACAAACAAACAAAAACATTCCCAGCCATAGCTCAAGGTTGTTCTTTAGCCTCCGAGGACCAGTAAGGCATAAGCGATTTGTGTGTTTGTACTTGGTGTCCCAGAATGTTGGTACTGTCCCTCTCAAATGAGGTTGAGGGGTCCTGACAGAAGTAGGCAGTACTTAAAGCCAGGACAGGTAAGAGGTCTGGGCTTGGCAAATGCTGGAGCAGAAGACTGCAGTTTGGAAAAGGGCAGTGGGAGTAGGGGTTGTCTGAGGATGGGGTAATATTGGCCAGAGGGAATGGGGGGATGGGCTGGAAGAGCCAGGGAAGGAAAACCAAAAAGATGTGTTCTCTTAGAGGAAACCTAAATTTTTATATTCCAATTGCCTGTGCTCTTGGGCCTACCTGATGCTGTGAGTGAAACTCACCTGGACCTGGCCACTTGGCAGCCACCAATTCCCGTTGTGTGCCAGGGGTCAAGTAGGGCAAATGCAGTCAGAAGACTGCTCTCTATTATCGTCAATCACTTCAGCCCTCCCTGAAAAGCCAGAGTGGGCAGGTGGGATGTCTGACATGAAGAATTCGGTGGCTTTGTCTGCAGCAAAAGGGAACGGCTCAATGAAAGGCAAGAGAATATTTGTAGTTGGTTTAGGGGATTAATAACTTACTCCAGAAGAGAAGAAGGAAGGGCTCTACGAATGAGGCAAGGATACCTAGTTTCAAATGAGAAATCATCTGGACAGAGAGGACAGATAGAACAAATAAATGACAGCAGCAGCAGAAACAACATAAATGCACTTTAGATGGGAGACCTGCCACTGTATTATGTAATAAGATCACAGTGGTGACACTGAGAGGAATGCCTATCTCCTGCTCTCGAGGCAGGGACCTCTGGGAATACTATGTGATAAATAAGTAGGTATGGATGGCATATATGAGTATATGTACAAATATGGGGTGCATTTAGTATTTACAGGGAAGTGTAGTGACAGCTGCCATTTTTGCCTGCCCAGCATCAGGTCACAGCACTTCAATTTTCTTTGGGGGAACCATCCCTCCTCCTCTGCTCTCAGTACACATGATTTGCATGTGAATGATCCTAAAGTTGGTCCCTTGGGTGGGCACATGCCCAGGTGTAGCCAGTCAGAGCCACTCAGATTGGTGCGAGGGTAAGCCCAAAATCCAATCTGGACCAGTGAGAGTTACTCCCCAGGGACTTGTACTGGAACTACTGGGAATGTCATCCTAAATAACAGAGATGGGGACTCTAAAGGAAAATGATATTTATTTGGGAATAGGGCATTGCAATAGGAATACATGTCACATAGTAAACTATGTGCGTATTCAGGGAGGTAAAGGAAGACAAAGGATTTTTTAAAGGAAAAGTGAGGAGAATCACATAATTGTTTTGAGATAATTATCCTTGGCTACAAGGATTAATAACAAGAGTGGCATCAGTCCAAGTTTGGACAGACAGTTGCTGGGCAGATGTCCTCGTAGAAATATTTTTTTGTGTGTGTAAGGTTGTGATAGCCTTTGTGCAAGTTTGTGTTTTTTTGCAGTTTTTATTATCAGGCATTTGTGCAGGAGAACCCTCCCTTCATGGCTTTCCTCGGCTCTGTTTTTCTTTTTTTTTTTCTTTTTTTTTTTTTTAACACAAGTGACTCCATTTTGATTCTGACAACTTTCACAGGAAGGTGAGAGCCCTTTTCTGCCAGAGTTGCTAAATTGGGACTTCTATTATTGCCCCCCTACCTGGGGAAGATGGTATGTTGGAAAATGAAGCAAATACTGAGAAGAGCAGAGCCAAGAGATGGAGATAGCCTGTATCCTGGTGACATTACTGAAGCTAGACTCACCCATGAGCTTTGGGGTCTATTACAGGAACAACAAATTCCACCCCCCCCACCTTTTTTTTTTTTTTTTTGCTTATGCCAGTTTGAGTTTGAATTCTGGCACTTGTAACTGACAATGTCCTAACTCCTAAAGGGTTAGGACAATACCCTGGCAAAGCAGGCATGCAGGAGATAGCTTCACCTCCACTCGGAAAGTCAGGCAGACTGTGCTCCACCCCAGTAGCTTTCCAGCCTGTGTTGGGCTAAGTGGGGGATAAAACTGGCCTACTGTTTCCATCTCTGTAACGCTGGTGACCCCAGCGAGGGCACAGCCCCATGAGGAGGTAGGGGTTGTCACTGTGGCTCACTCCTGTGTTCCTGGTGTGCAGCACAGTACCTGGGCCAATGCAAGCACTTGGTGAATGTTTGGTGAACAAATGAACTGAATGAATAAATGGAGGAAGATGGGACAATCACAGTAGTTGTTTGAGAGGTACAGTGGGGTCCATGCCCCTCCCAGCCTTGCAACATGGACCTTCAGTGAGGTTCTGTTTCACTTGGGGGCAATGTACTTATCTGGAATTGTACTTATCTGGCTTCTAATCTCCCACTCCATTGAAACTCCCCTGTGCTCACTAGGGACCTTTACCTTTTTTGTACAGTGGGGCCAATGGCAGTACTTACTTGCTGGGGTGGTTGTGAGGACTGTGTAGGTAACTTCGGTATAACAGAAGTATTGATGGAAGAACTAAGCTTAGATTTGCTTTAAAATATCAGGGGTGTAGGGGGTGCAGATGAGACAACACCGGCCACCTGCTGGTCACTGTGGAAGATGGGTGATGGCTACATCAGAGTTGATTACAGTCATCCCTCAGTATCTGAGGAAGATTGGTTCCCGGACCCTCTGGGAATACCAAAATCCATGGATATCCCACTCCTTGATATAAAAAGGCATAGTATTTGCATATAACCTAACACATCCTCCCATCTTCCCATATAGCTTAAATCATCTCTAGATTACTTATTATAGCTAATATAATGTAAATACTATGTAGATAGCTGGTATATTGTATTTTTTATTTGTATTATTTTTCATTGTTGTATTGTTTCTTTTTTTGAATATTTTCAATCTGTGATTGGTTGAATCCATGGATGAGGAATCTGCGGATACAGGGGACTGACTGTATACTATTCTCTCTACATCTGGAGATGTTTGCAATTTCCCATAATAGGTTTTTTTTTTTTTTTTTTTTTTGAGACAGAGTCTTGCTCTGTCACCCCACCTAGAGTGCAGTGGCATCATCATAGCTCACTGCAACCTCAAACCCCCGGGCTTAAGTGATCCTCCTGTCTCAGCCTCCCGAGTAGCTGGGACTACAGGTGCACGCCACCATGCCTGGCTAATTTTTCTATCTTTTGTAGAGACAGGGTCTCACTCTTGCTCAGGCTGGTCTCAAACTCCTGAGTCAAGTGATCATCCCACCTCAGCCTTCCAGAGTGCTAGGATTACAGGCATGAGCCACCGAGCCCAGACCATAATAGGTCTTAAAAAATGAATACACGTATGATACTATAATGGTAGATACATGTCATTACACATTTTTGTCAAAATCCATAGAATGTACAACACCCAGAGCAGACTCTGATGTCAACTATGGGCTTTGGTTGAGAATGAAGCACCAGTGTAAGCTCATCAATGGTGACACATGGGGGGCTGGGGAATGTTTGGGTACAGGAGAACTCTGTATGTTTTCTCAGTTTTGCTGTGAACTGAAAATGGCTCTAAAAAAGAAACACATGTATAATGTCCTTGGCTCAGAGTCTGGGCTGGGTGTTGGCTGCTATGATCACTACCTCCAGAATAAGTGAACTGGGCCCTCCTCACTTCTCTTGCTCAACCTTTGCAGTCCTGGCCTCACAGTCACTTCCTCCCGGGTGAGCCTCCCCTCCTAGGCACCTAAGTCAACCTCTGCCTGCTCCTTAAACTTTTGTTTCTTGGCTGGGCGCAGTGGCTCATGCCTGTAGTCCCAGCACTTTGGGAAGCCAAAGCAGAAGGATGGCTTGAGCCCAGGAGTTCAAGGCTGCAGTGAGCTGATTGTACCACTGCACTCCAGCCTGGGCAACAAAGCAAGACTTTGCCTCCCCCCCCGCCCCCAAAAAAACCCCTTTCGTTTCTTGAGGTTTTGTTTGCCCTCTGCACTCTCCCTGGCACAGGCAGCACTTAGCTCCTAAGAGTCAAAGGCTTGGGAAGCCCATCGCCAGAGCAGGATTCTTAAGTCCATTGCCCCTGACACGGCCACCTAGAGGATGCCTGACTGGCACCTCAAATTACCATGATGCCTCGATTCCTCCTATATTCGAGATGCCAAACAGCCCACATGACTTGACCCTTCGCAGCCCTGATTTCAAAGGCAGCCAAAGTCTGTGGGAGACACACTAGCTCTTGAAGAAGGCAAGGGGTTAGGGGGAGGCACCTGGGCTGGGTCAGAGGGAGTCAGTGAGTTTCCCGTGGCCCCAGACTGCAGAACCATCTCTCACAGACAAAGCTAGGGTGGTGCCAGCTGGGGAACTGTTCTACTCACCACTTGAGTCACATTTAAGCCACAGCCTGTGGGGGGCAGGTTGGCTGAGCCTCTGGGACTTGTTCCCCCCGCCACCCCAAAGGACACCACCACCCCTGACTGTCCACTGATGACAACATCTGAATGCACTTTATTCCATTGGGGGCCATAATTTTATTAATAGGTCATCTAGAAGGTAGGCCCTCTGACAAACCACAGGAGCCACCACATGCTGCGTTAGGGACTGTGATCAGGCTCCAGCTACTCTACCACCCCAGGCCAGCCTGTTCCAAGGGGGCCCCTTCCTGCTGAAAGCCAGGCAGGAGGCAGTCAGGCACACGGAGTGGCCAACAGGTTTGGCTCACCAGAAGGAATCACACCAGAAATAGGTTTAGCCTGCAGTGTAGTGAATGGCTCTGGGAGAGGTTCTGGAAGATGCCCCAACCTGCCAGGTGGCTGCTACCTGACCTGTACAGAGAGAGGGTGAACACCCAGGGCCCTTCCAGCTAGGGCACTTGGGAACTGGGAAGGAGATGGCGTGAAGGACAGAGGAAAGGGCTGGGTGGGGGCTGACCAGGGGGAGCAGCTTTAGGAAAAGAAAGAGATGGGCACCTTGGCTCCCGTGACAAAGCATGACAGGGCCGGCCCCTGCAGCCCCCACAACCTTGAGGCCACACTCTGGTCACCCCTTGGAACCCCGATGTGTTGGGGCAAGGGAGTGCTCCCACCCGGGCATGGGGAGTGGACCTTTCAGCCCTGCGCTGGCGCTTCCACCTCCCACCCGCTGGGCAGCATGTACATCTCCCTCGGCCTGGTCCTGGCACCCGGCTATGCTAGCTGGCCATGCTCCTCCGTGGGATGCAGCCTTCCATCTCCAGCGCCTCGGGCCAGCCTTCGTACTTGTTGGTGTGTTTACTGTTCTTCACATGCTGTGGGCCAGGGGAGCAGGAAGTCATGGCCTCGGTCCTCAGGGACAGGGGACAGAAGTGGGCCAGGGCCCAGGCTTTCAGTCCCCTTATGCCATGTCAACTGACCAACTGTGTGCTCTCAGGGCACTCGCCCCCTTGCCTGTCTCAGGGAAAAATGGCAACAACTGCACTGGCCTGTCCCCTTGCAGGTGGACTGGGGAATTAACTTCTTTGCACTTACGTGGGCTTGGCATGCACCAAGAAGGTAGGCTGTGTGTGTATGTGTGTGTGGGTGGGTATGTGTGTCCCCCACCCTCACTTGACCTGCAGGGAGCTGTGGGAAGCTACAGCAAGAACAAGGCCAGAGGGGCGTTTTTTGAGGGGGTGGGATTTGAGCTGCTCTTTTGGTAGCCAGAGCCTTCCAGAAACCACTGGAGCAGTCTGTTTGTGTGTGGTGGAGATCAGGGCTTGGGGGTACTGTGGCTTTTGCCAGGCTGAGGGCTTCCTAGAGGTGAGGACTGAGCCCTCCTAGCACAGGGCCTGACACCTGTGGCCCCAGAGGACAGCCAGGGCTGGCAGGAGAAGGACATATAGTACGAATTGGGGATACTGGGTTTCTGGAGGATCAGGACAGGACTGAGCACCCTGAAGATGTTTGGGAGGAAGGTGTTTCAGTTGTGAGTCTTGCCAATGTGAAAATGTTGTTGTTTAAAGACTTTTGAGGGTGAAATACACACTGGACAGGGAAGGTCAAAGTTACTGCCCCTCCCTGCACAGATGGAAAGGGGGCCAGGGCCACCCAGGACAGGGATGATGGCACACAGGTGGGGCAGAATTCAGGGAAGGCTGTGGCATAAACATAGGAGAATCTGGTGGGATGCAAACAGAAGGGGCAGACAGGCTACCCCAGGCTGGCAGGTGGAGGTGCCAGGCTCTCTACCATACCTGCTCAAAGGGGCTCTTGTTCTGCACGCCCTTGGCCCCCACAAACACCCAGCTGTCCCGGAAGGCCAGCTCCTTGGCATTCCTGCTGCCCAGCTCGCTGAAAAGCTTTCTGGTCTCTTCATTCATCCTGAAGCACAGAAGGGGAAAATGTGAGCTGTCACTGTAGAAGGGCAAGGCTGAGGTCGGCCTCAGCAAGCACTTACTTGGTGGCTGGGTCGTCGTAGGATGCCACAAACACCAGAGTGCCTTCGTGCAGCGGCCGAATAAACTTCAACAGATCGTTGACATCTGTGTGTGGGGGGTAGGTCCCATGGAACACGGAGTATTAGGCACCATTGAGCACCCCTCTCCCACCAACCCCTGTTCTCCAAATGAGGAAACTAATGTAGGGATTGGGCCTGGGACATGCCCCACCAAGGATCACCATAAGTGCAGGGACAAACTGGTATGAGAAGCTAGGGCTGTCCCTGTGACCATACACAGCCTCTAGACAAAGCTGGTGATCTTGCCCCTTCCCCAGCCTTCTTTGAATCCAAGTACACACTTGAGAGGCCCCGAGCACATGGACGAGTGCATGGACAAGCGCATGGACACAGACCAGCATTTCAGGGGAAAGACGCTCAGTCACAAAGCAGGAGATCATGGCTGCCACTCACCTCCAGCCCACATGTCAAAGGCCCGGGCCTCAATGAGCTCACCGCTGACCCCTGAATCAAGAGGAAGGGAGGGAGGGGCCCTGCTGGGTGAGCCATCAGGGCAACTGCAACCTACCACCTCAGCCCCTTAGGCCAGGCTCAGGACACAGCAGGTGGGAGGCAACTGGGTGCAGCCCTTCTGGAAGCTTTTCAAACATCCCCCCATATTCTTCTTGTTCAGACAGCTACATCCTACCCAAAGCCACAGAGCCTCTATCTGGCATTTGAGACCCTCCAGGGATTCCCCACGAACCACCCTCCAACCTCCTAGAACCTTCTAGTTCTTTACTGCTATCATGCTTTTGTTCATTGAGTCACTTCCTCTGTGGAGCCTTCAGCTTGCAGACTCTTTCCCAGGCCTCCCTGGGAGTTCCTGAAGGGGAGGGGAGGGGAGGGC
Source organism: Daubentonia madagascariensis (assembly GCA_023783475.1). NCBI lineage: Eukaryota > Metazoa > Chordata > Mammalia > Primates > Daubentoniidae > Daubentonia > Daubentonia madagascariensis. Next base: position 78,657 of record JAKFHU010000259.1, on the reverse strand, counting down.
ATATACCCAGAAGCCTCCTGGGGAGGGGATGGGAAGGAGCGTGGCAGGTCATGGCACAGCTCCTGCCTCTCTGACCCCACAGCACAGAGGACTCACCATTCACCAGGGCGATGTTCAGCCCACGACCCACATTGTCCTTGACACTGCTCATGAGCCTGGCAGGGGGATGGAAGATCTCATGTGGGCACATCTTCTCCACTGTCCCTCACAGACCTGGCCTGGAATCCCCCACACCGCCCCCAACCCCCATTCATCCCAGGAGCTCACATCTTATCCTCAAGGCAGATCTTGGGCCCAATGACGTTGGCAGCCCCGCTGACCATGCGGAAGGCCAGGTGCTCCTCAGGACACGGCTGGGGTAGACCGCACTTGTACTTCCTGGCCCGTGGCTCTGGGCAGGGACAATAGGTGTGACCCATGGGCCTGGTCCCGGGGTCACCTGAGATCTGAGAAGGGGAGGTCAGGACCAGCCCACAGGGTTGAACAAGTGACCACAGAGCAGGGAAACAGTCTGTGTGGGGAACACAGCTCAGGCCAAGGCTAAGGACACTTCCATAGATACTGTGTCCCACTGGTGAGGTGACATGAACCCAAGGAAGAAGGCTTTTCTGCTACTGGTGGGAGAAAAGAAAGGAGGCTGAGGGAACAAAGCAGGGGTGGAGAAAGTCAGGCTGGGGGCTGGACTGCATGGACGAGGCACACAGCCAGACCAGAGTGAAGGAAATGTGCCAGGCAAGGAGAACATGGGGTGCGGCCAGTCTCCTGATCTCCATGGGGGCAAGGGAGGAGGGGGTTGTGGGGAGGGTAGCCTCTGTTATGGGTTGAATGGTTTCCCCACCAAAGATATGTTGAAGTCCTAACCCCCAGTACCTCAAAATATGACCTTGTTTGGAAATAGGGCCTTTTCAGATAAATTAAGATGAGGTCATACTGGACTAGGTTGGGTCCTTAATGCAACATGACTGATGTTCTTATAAGAAGAGAAGAGACAGACACGCAGAGGCAAGACAGCTGTGTGACAATGAAGGCAGAGACTAAAATGATGCAGCCACAGGCCAAGGTATGCCCAGGGCTACCAGAAGCTGGGAGAGGCAAGGAAGGAACCTCCTCTAGAGCTTTCAGAGACAGTGTAGCCCTACTGGCACCCTGATTTCAGACTTCAGCTTCCAGAGCTGCGAGAGAATAAATTTCTGTTGTTTAAGCCACCCAGTTTGTGGTACTTTGTTACAGCAGCCCCAGAAAATTGATACAGGTTTTAGTACCAGAAAGTAGGGTACTTATGTAACAAATAGGGCATGCTCGTAGCTCTGACTCGGGCAGTGCAGAGGCAATATATGTAACCTAAACGTTTGTACCTGTGTAAATATTCTGAAATAAAAAAAATAAAGAAAAAACATTTTTAAAAAATGTGGAAATGACTTTGGAACTGTGTGATGAGTCAAGGTTCGTCTTAGTCCATTTTCTGCTCCTATAACAGAATGCCACTAACCGGGTAATTTATAAAGAAAAGAGATTTATTTGGCTCATGGTTCTGGAGGCTGGGAAGTCCAAAAGCATGGTGCTGGCATCTGGTGAGGGTCAAAGAGAAAGACAAAGACAAAGACAAAGAGAAAAAGAGGGTTGAATTTCTGTGATAACTAACCCACTCCCATGATATAGGCATTAATCCACTCATGATGCCTGCCCCTCACGAACCTCCTAAAGGCCCCACCTCCTAAAACCATTACGTTGATAATTAAATTTCAACATGAGTCTTGGAGGGTACATTCAAACCTGTAGAATTTTGAGGTGCATGTTGGAAAAAACCTAGATTGCCTTTAAGAGACTGTTGGTAGAAATAGGGACAGTAAAGGCAATTCTGGTGAGGGCTTCTATCATCTTAGAGAATACATATATTATCATGAATGGAATGTTGCTAGAAATACGAATGTTAAAGGTGCTTTTGCTTAGGTCTCAGAGGGAAATGAGGAACATGTTATAGACACTGGAGGAAAGGTGATCCTTGTTATAAAGTGGCAAAGAACTCAGCTAATTTGTGTTCTAGTGTTTTGTTGAAAGCAGAACTTGTAAGTACTGGACTTGGATATTTAGCTGAGGACATTTCCAAGCAAGGTTTTGAAGGCATGGCCTGATTTCTCCCTGCTGCTTACAGTAAAATGTGATAGAAGAGAGAAAAAGGAATTAAGGAAGGAACTGTTAAGCATGAAGAAGCCAGAATGTGAAGATTTAGAAAATCCTCAGCCTAATCTCATATTGCAAAAAATGAGAAAGCTTCCTCTGGAGAGAACACCAGGCGTGTGGCTGGCCAGGCATTTGCTTAAAGAGATGAAGCCTGTGACTTGTGGATCCACTCAACCCTCTCAGCAGAAGTCTGGAATAGAGATCAGGCTATCCAAGAAGGATCTGTAGAAGAATCTCTTATTTTATAGCATGGTCCCCCACGAATTGCACAAGAGACCAATAAGGTTTTTGAGAATTTTATACCAGCAGAAACACTGCCAACGTGGACTGAAAGGAACAGAGATGGGACGAAAGGAAGGAAGGGTGACTCTGAAGGCAGAGCCATGGATGCAGAGGCCAGAGAGGGCACAGGCCCAGAGAGTGGGACTGTTTCCCATTTCAGAAAATGGTGTTACCCCAGCAGGCCCAGAGGACAGAGCATCAGGCCACAGAGGAGTCTTCTCAGGTCTTGAGCCTAATAGAATTTTCCCTGCTGGGTTTTGGACTTGCTTGGGACTGGTGACCTGTTTTTTTTCCTTCTAATTTCTATCCTATGCCTGTCCCACCACTGTATTCTGGCAGCAGGTAACTTGTTTTCTAGGTTCACAGCATGCAAGCAGCCCTGGTAGACTGTGATAGCTAGGGGGCAGGTAGGGCTGTCACAAAGGCAGTATGAAGGATGGACACAGGGGAAAGGTGACAGGAGCCTTACCTGCAGTCACTGAGCTCTCTGGGCCTGTGGATACAGAGAGTTGTTTCTGTTAGTGTGGAGGCCTCCTGGAGCCTGCAGCAGGGCAGCCTGGCCCTACACCACAAAGTCAAGCTGGAGGAGCAGTCAGGCTCAGCAGTGAGGGGCTAAGGCAGGCTGACCTTGGCATACTATCTGCTCAAATCTAAATGATGTTCAGATGGAAAACTCCCTACTCCAGGAAAAGGGTGAATTGGAATTGTAAAAAGTACTTGGGTGACCTATTAGCAATCAACAAAGTGTGGCGTCCCCTCCCCATCTCAGAGTCCAGAAGAAAGCCTGTAGGAGCAACCAGAGCATCATTCCCAATGTTCAGTGGAAGGCTCCCTGCCCCTCACTCTGACCCTGCTGATTTCAATCGGGCATAGAATTCTAATTATTGAGTATTGGCTTTCCCTGCTGGAGAAACCGGGTGGTGGGGGAAGGCTGCACTTGATGCCAGGAGACAGAATGGGGACAGCCAGAGGTAGCCTGCCAGAGAGGCAAAAGAAAACCCAAGCCACCCCCCACCCCTCTAGCCTCAGCCACAGGCCCAGGCAGCCACCCTGGTGACCTCCATAGCAGGGCAAGGAAGGGTCCCACACTCACTGGTGAAGAATTGCTGGATGCGAGGAAAGCCACTGCCAGGCCCACCCAGGAGGATGCTGACTACGATCCAGGTGAGACCCACAGTGATGACTAGGGCCACAATGCGTAGGGGGCCTAGAGGCAGGACAGACATGGGGCAAGCCCACCTCAGACGCCAGGCAACTCTGGAATGAACCCACAGCCTCTGATGACCAGGTCTCCCCTTCCACTTGGGAAGAAGTGACCAGAGGACAGGAAGTGGGGACCTGTCACCATCCACTAGGCCTGAGAGGGAGACTCGAGCTCCCTGGCAGGTGGAAGGAGGAAACTGAGTTCAAACCCAAAGGCTGCCCGGTTTGGCTCTCCCTGGCAGGTTTGGAGGGGACTTCCAGAACTCCCTGCTCGAGAGGGGCTCCAGCCCTTCCCAAGGAACCCCTTCAACTTCCTGCCTCTGAGACTACCAATATATTTGTGTCCCCCCACCATCCGCCCCTCCTTTCCTCCTGTTCTGACAGAGAGTGTCCCTACTGCTTGTTAAGGTCAGTCCCTTCACCTGCTGTGAGCTGGCTCCCTCTCTATCTTGCTCCTGTATATCCAACATCTCCCATCTTAAGAAAGCAAAGAAAAAGTTCTCCTTCAAAAGCACATCCCCATCCTTGCTCCCCTAACCTTCCTCTTCCCTGTCAAACCCCTCAAAAGTCATCCAAGCTTGCTCTTTCCATCATCTGACCTCCCATTCTCCCCCCAACCTGCTCCAGTGTGGCCTGGCCTCCACCACCCCACCAAAACAGCATGTTGCCAAGGCCACCGATGACCTTCATGGTGTCACCGCCCTTGGTCAACTGTCAGCCCTCATCTTTCTTGACCTCTCAGTGGGCTGCCCATGTCCTGATAGACACACTTCTCCACTGATAATGCACTCTCCTGACCTGACCTCTCTGGATACTCATTCTCCTTGGTTAGATCGTCTTCCTCTACCTCCCCTTAAAAGCTGGACTTTCCCAGGCTTCTGTCCCAGGCTGCCTTCTCTACCCATACTCTCTTTTTAGATGATCTCATCTACTCCCAAGTCTTGAATTGACCACCTATTTTCTAGTTCCAACTTTGACTTCTCTTGAACTCGTACCAGCCAGTTCCTCATTCGCCAGCTCCATAAAGCTGCTACCTTAGCAGGTCTGAACTCCGATTCTTGAGTTGTACTCTCCACCCTGCCCCAGCCTATCCCTCCCCAAGGATCTTCATCTTAGTTGTCCAGCTGACACCAGGGCTGTCATCCGGTTCATATCCAACCCCACAGCCACTTCTAACAGTTCCCCTCTAAGACCACGCCTCCCCACCCCCTCTCTCTCACTACTCATTTTCCAGAAAGCAGCCGCTGGCTATCTGCGCTGGGAGATACTGACTATACTAATCCTCATGTCATAGCTCCGGGAGCTGAAGTCCTCAGAGGTGAAAGGATTTGCTCAAGGTCACAGAACGAATGTTTGTGCAGAGCCCTCCATTTCCAAAACCAAACCCAGTGGTCCACTCGGGACCCTCCAGACACAGATGTCGGGACACCTGAGCCTCCAGCCAGGTTCTCTTTTCAACTCCCTCCGGCGAGTTGTGGAAGCCACCCACCTGCCAACCTCATGTCCACTTCTCCCGCTGGGTTGGGGCCGCCGGCAGGTGTACTGTTTGGGGACCGTGCGCTCTGGAGGAAACACAGCAGAAGAGCAGGTTTGGGTGGGTGTCAGGGGGAAGCCTGTGCTGGGCCCCTGCTTAGGGGGGGAGGCGATCGGTACTACCATTTGTTCGTCCAACCACCCGGCCAGGCTAGGCTCCTCGGGAACGCGGGAGAAACCCTGCCTGGCCTGAAGGGGCCCCAGGAACCCTTCGGCTCACGATCGTGCCCACAGGAGCCTCCGGGGCTGGGACGTGGAAGTGGTTCTCCTGGACTCGGGCCCATCTCGTGGGAGGCCTGGGACTCGGACTGTTCTTCCAGGCCTGGGGGCTGGAGACGCGGGCCTGGCCGACCGGGGACTTGCCTGGCCGTGGGGAGACGTTGGCTTGGTCAGAGAGGTGCCCTGTCGGGCCGGTCGCCCAGCTCTGCTCGGCGGGAGGAGGCAAAGGAGCTGCGCAGAGGGGTCAGGAAGGCCAGGCAATGGCGGCCCGGGGCGGGGCCACAGCCTGCCTACACCACCCCTACCTTCGGCTGGGGCCCCAAAGCCCAGTGGCTTGGCTCCGCGCAAGCCCCACCTCCACGCCTGCCTCTAGCATTCGCTCCAGCCGCGGCGTGGGCGGAGCCTGAGCGGGCCCCGCCCCCGGAGCCGGCTCCGCCTCTGCAGTGCGCTCAGTCTGAGAGTGGGAGGATTTGGCCCCGCCCCTCGTCCTGCGTATGCCGGTCCCGGAAGTCTCCCCTAGGACGCCTATTGGGTGGGAGATCTCCGCCTGCGTAGGCTTGCGGGGGTGTATCTCCGCTTGCGCCTGAAGGTCCAATTTCTGAGGACTGGGAAGAGGCAGATTGATCTAGAGGCATGATTAGAAATTGTTCCAAAGTTGATATATGTGTCTTTTACAAACAAGGTAAATACAGAAGCGCATATGGGGAAAACAGAATCCAACGAGCCAGAGCCAACCAGGGTGAGCCTTTGGCTGCCTCTCCTTGCAGTCTGTTGTCTGTGTAGAAGCTCGTACCTGCTGTCTCACGGATCACTCTTATAACAGGAGGGGCGTCTGGAGCGCTGCTTGGACACACTTGAAAGCTCTTGCCTGCTCCTCCCGCCTGATCGTTCAAGCCCCATCCCCCCACAGAGGTGCCCCAGTCCATTCCACCCTAAGGGCAAAGGAAAATAAACACTTTTTGGAGGAGTGGAGGCGGCAGGAGTTTAGAGCTATAGCCTGAGGAGGCGTTCACACAAACAATTGATTTAGAGGCCTCTCAGTTTCAGCCCTACAAGTCACGTGACTTTTGCGGTCTACACAACTCTATTTTCACTTGAAAACAAACTGATGTCCCGAGTTCCTTAACAATGAGAAAAACGGAGGCTCTAGAAAGACCTGTGCCAGGCTTCCCCCGCGGCTCCAAGGCAGTGCTAGACACCCAGCCTGCAGCGTGGATCTGAGGTGGCCTCCAGTCAGCCCTTCTCCAATCACCCCAACTCCACCTGGCTGGCCTGGCTGGCCTGGCTGTCTGGCCCTCTTCCCTCCATGCCTTCACTCACGCTGCCCCTCAACCCCACCGGGCTCTCTCTGCCCATCAAAGCCTGACTCAAGCTCCCCTCCCTTCTACAGAAAGGCTCCCTGACGACTGCCCCAAGTGCACCCTCACCACATACCGTGCTGGGATGCCTGGGGCCACCCCTGTCAGCTGACCCAGCTGTCTGGAGGGCAGCAGCTGGGCGGTATGAGAGCCACAGAAACCTTCCTGCCCTTGGACACAATGATCCCACTTACCGGAAACCGCCCAGTCACCAAGGAAATAATCCAAAATACAGAGAAAGCTTATAGAGCCAGGCATGACAGAGCTCTGGTTAGAATCTAGTAGTTTGTGTAATGGCGTACACAACACTCATACACACTTCTTCCTAACACGATCAAGATAATCTGTTTCAGCAGCCTGCTGCTGTAGTCAGGGGTTTGTATTTGGGTTTTGTCATTGAATTGGATGGCCTCTCACGTATTTGTGGTACTGAACCTTGGGCTCCCTGCCTTCCTTAGTGGGGCCCAGTAGAAGAAGCTCCCGGCTACTCACACCCATAGGCTGCCAGCGGGCACAGGGCATCTCCCATACTGGTAGTTCTTAGAGGACTGTGTTTACATTTTGCTTAGAGCAGGCATTTAGGAAAGGTTGGCTTAATGAGTCTCCCTAGGGTCCAGAGGCAACTCCCCCTTCCCCAGGAGCACCACATGAGTGACAGACCAGAGGCCTGGGGTTCGGTTCCAGGTGTTCTGTGCCTTAAGGGGCAGGCTTGTGCAAGCCCCTTATTTTCTCTGGGAGCGGTTTTTGGGGTTTCTTTTTTTTGTTTTTGTATTTTTGTTGTTGTTTTTTGAGACAGGGTCTTGCTCTGTTGCCCAGGCTACAGTGTCGTGGCGTCATTACAGGTCACTACAACTTCAAACTCCTGGACTCAAGCGATCCTCCTGCCTTAGCCTCCCAAGTAGCTGGGACTACAGGTGTGGGCCACCACGCCCAGCTAATTTTTCTCTTTTTCGAAGAGACCAGGTCTTGCTCTTGCTCAGGCTGGTCTCAAACTCCTGGCCTCAAGCGATCCTCCCGCCTTGGCCTCCCAAAGTGCTAGGATTACAGGCGTGAGCCACTGTGCTGGGCCTATATATATAGTTTTGTATTGGGGTAAAATATGTACAACATAACACTTGCCATTTTAATCATTTTAAGTATATGATTCAGTGGCATCACTTACATTCACAACATTGCGCAACCATCACCACCATCTATTTGTGTGTGTGTGTGTGTGTGTGTGTATGTGTATAAAAAGTCTGTCTGGAGAGTATCAAGCCATGTAATATGAAAAATAGAGACATTTATTGAAGAAGATACAAGAAACTGTGTACATTGGACAATGATGCCTCAGTCCCCTTCACAGGGGACCTCACAGTTCTCCCAGCATCTCTTCTCTTTTTTTTTGTAAAAGACGAGGTCTTGCTCTTACTCAGGCTGGTCTCGAACCTCTGAGCTCGAGCAATCTACCCACCTCAGCCTCCCAGAGAAGCTAGGATTACAGGCATGAGCCACTGCGCCCAGCCCTCCCGGCGTCTCTTAACCTAACCCGTACACGTTCAACGTTCTCAGGTGTTCTGCTTGTTGCAGGCCTTCCAGAATGTGGATCACTTTCCACAGATTCTTGACCATCTTTGAAGCATTTGTGCCACGATTTTATTTGCCACAGTCCAGCTGCAGCAGAGTCCAGGAGTCCCCTCAAGGTGGGTCACAGCGTCGGCGAGTGGGAGACAGTAACGACACAACTCAGAGGTTGGAAGTAACTGTTCCAATTTTATTTTGTAGAGTCTGATTTTTATATTCATTATTTTGGCAAGCATAATCATATTTGTTATTACAATCAGGTAGTAGTCATAGTTTCAGGTTATAGTTAATACATCTGGAAACTGTAACTGTTCTGATCACAGAGGTGAAAAACATGGTTTCTAAAGCAAAGCCAAATGAAACCTATTGTTCTAAGTATTGTAAGGTACACAGCAATGAAGCATATCATGAGGTAAAATCTTGCTTAAGCAAAGGTTATTCTAAAGTTTCTACTATTGTTCCTTCTTAAGCTGTACTCTAAGTTCTTCTCTTTGACGTTTCATTTATTCTATACTATTTTTTAGTTTGGACCAGCAACACTTTTCCTCAATTATAATTAACTGGCTAGGAATGTCAATCTTAGATTTTATTGTCTTAATATGCCATGGGGGTCCTGCCCGAGCAAGTCTTTCCATGAACTGTAAACTTTGATAGGGAACTTGTAAGCCGTCTTTGTTCACCCTTCTAATTCCATCCTCACAGAGGGGGGACTTGACTCTAATTCCTGGAAACGATTGCTAAACAGTATTGTAGGTCGCAATGAGGGAGAAGTAAGCATATTAATTAGAAGCCACATTACAGCTGCAGTTATGAGTAATGCTATTGAGTTGATGTATCCAAAGGGGTCCCTGACGGGATTTCCACGGTGGAGCCTTCTCTGAAGGCCCCTCCTCCATGCGCCGACTTTGTCAAGACCCATGGCTGGAAATGGTCCCGGCATTTATTTGTGCTGCACTCATTGCATCATCCCTGAAAACCTTCTGAATCATCCCAATAGTTTCTGCAGAGAAATGTCCAAGCTTAATGTAAAATTTGATGCAGGTTCATTGCTCTACTTGCTCAGTCATTTTGAATGCGACAGCCACACAGTGCACGTGCTTACTCAATAGCGTCTAGCGCTCCACTGGCTAGTACGGTGAAGGCGTCATTGTTCGTGCATGCGCATTACAGTCCACTTGCCTTGGCTGCCAGGTTACATCAATGTCATGCAAACTGTTCTCTTTATATTAACAATGCTGGATACTTTATGGACAGACCTCGACACACTTTAATGGGCATGTATATATGTCCATAGAACTATAGAGAGTTCTGGAAGGATACACACTAAAGTCATAGTAATAGTGACTTCTGGGGTGAGGGAGAAGTGAATGAGATCAAGGATAGTGGACAAAAGGGACTTTAGATTTGTCTATAATGTCTTAATTCTTTTAAAAAGCACTTTTTACTTTGAAATAATTATAGACTTACAGGAAGTTGCAAAAATAGTACAGAGTCCTGAGTCCCCTTCCCCCTAGCTTCCCCCAGTGGTGACATTGTATGTAGCTGTAGTACAGTATCATAAAAAGAAGATGGACACGGGCACATTGGACTAAACCACAGACCTTATTCAGTTTTCACCATTTTTTAACCTGCATTCATTTGTGTGTGTGTGTGTGTGTGTGTGTGTGTGTGATTCTATGCAATTTTTAAATAGACTTAATTTTTAGAACAGTTTTAGGTTCACAACAAAACTGAGTGGAAGGTACAGGATTTCCCATATAGCCCCTGCCCCTGCACAAGCAATTCTATGTGGTTTTATCCCGTGTATACCTTTGAGTAATCACTACCATAATCAAGATACAGAATTGTACTGGGCGAGGTGGCTCACGCCTGTAATCCTAGCACTTTGGGAGGCCGAGGCGGGAGGATTGGTTGAGGCCAGGAGTTTGAGGCTGCAGTGAGCTATGATGATGCCACTGCACTCTAGCCTGGATGACAGAGTGAGACCCTGTCTCAAAAAAAAAAAAAGATACAGAATTGTCTCAATCAAGATACAAAAGAATTCCCTCATGCCACCTCTCTGTATTTGTACTGGCCCCCCACCCAATTCCCTTTCCTGTGTCTGGAAACCACTAATCTGTTTTCCACCTTGAGGAGCCCTCTTTAAGGACCCGGAGGATGACACAGTGAGGAAAACATGGGCCAAAACAGACTCAGAAGAGTCAGATTCAGAATGTGAACAGATTTGACATACCTTTGTCAGTTTTTTCACTTATGTGTCCTTTATTTATTTATTTGTTTGATTTAGAGACAGGATCTCACTCTGTTGCCCAGGCTGGAGTGCAATGGCATGATCATAGCTCACTGCAACCACAAGCTCCTGGGCTTAGTGATCCTCCTGCGTCAGCCTCCCAAGTAGTTGGGACTATAGATGCATGCCACCACACTTGGCTATTTTAAAATTTTTTTTATAGAGGCGGGGGTCTCACTATGTTACCCAGGCTGGTCTTGAACTCCTGGGCTCAAGTGATCCTCCAGCCTTGGCCTCCCAAAGTGCTAGGATTATAGGTGTGAGCCATTGGGCCTGGCCACGTCCTTTTTATGTGTGTACATGAGTGATATATGAAAAAGTTTATGTCCAAATGGAGTCTAGAATAGCTCTTTAAATAAGTATAAAATACAATAAACATTATAAGTAAGAAGAACACTGTGTATCGTAGTTTATTTGGCAGCAGTTTTTCTTTCTTAGTAGTTGTATCAGTCAACTATTACTGTGATAATGCTGTGTAACAACTAACCCCCAAATCTCAGTGGTTTATCACGATATAATACTTGTTCCTTTCTCATGGGTCTGTGGGGGTGGCTCTGCCTCAGGATGCAAGTGGGCTGAGGTCTGTCCATGTGTCTCTTAGCCTGGATCTGGTGGCTACCTGGTACATGCTCTTCTCTTGGTGGATGGCAGAAATACAAGATGCCATGCCAAATGGCGCAGGCACATTGAAAGCCTCTGCTCACGTCACAGTGCTCACAGTCCACTGGCCAAAGCCAGTCCTATGGTCGTGCCCAAAGTCAGTGGGGTGAGGAAGTACTATCCTCCCCAAGGAGGAAGAGGAGGGGAGTGAATATTTGTTAAACAATAAACCAGTCAAAGGCATTTTAGATTTGACAAAATATGGTTTCATTGTATCCTGACCCCCTGTTTGATGTATGGGAACGTTTTCCATAAAGGGCCAGGTAGTAAATATTTTCAGTTTTGTAGGCCATACAGTCTGTCATGACTACAGAAGGCCCTCAGTATCTGCAGACTTTGCATCTGCAGATTCAACCAACCTTGGATCGAAAATATTTGAAAAAAACCAATAAAAAATAAAAATAATACAAATAAAAACAATACAGTAAAATAGCCATTTACATAGAATTTACATTTATTAAGTATTGTAAGTAGTCTAGAGATGATATAAAGTATATGGGAGGATTACATAGGTTATATGCTATGCCATTTTATATCAGGGACTTGAGCATCTGTGGATTTTGGTATCTCTGCGGATGCTGGAACCAATCCCCCATGGATACTGAGGGGTGACTCTATTCAGATCTGCCATTGTAGCACGAAAGTGGCCATAGACAATATGGAAGCAAATGAATGTGGTTCCTATAAAACTGTATTTACAAAAACAGGCATAGTTTGCTGACCCCTGTATTATAAAGTCAATGTTTATTTAGATTTAGCCAAGCATTTTCCTCTTTACTCTTTATTCCTTCTTGCATCTTGGATTGTTCCATCTAGTATCGGTTTTCTTCTGCTTGAAGTATGTACTTTTTAGTGAGGGTATGCTGGTGGCAAATTCACTGCTTTTGTTTGTATTTCACCTTCATACTTGAAAGACATTTTCATTGGGAGCAGAATTGTAGATTGGCAGTTATTTCCTTTCAGTGCATTGAAGATATCTTTTCAGTGTTTATTGACTTTCTTTTCATTGTTGCTGTTGAGAAGTTAGCTATCAATCCAACTATCCCTTTTTGGAGATAATATGGGTTTTTTCTCTGGCTGCTTTGAACATTTTCTCTTTTTCCCTGGTTTTCTGTAGTTTCCACTATTATATTTTTAGGCATTGGGTTCTTACATATTCTGTTTGGGATTAGTTGTCTTTTGGAATCAGTGGATTGGTGTCTTTCATTAAGTCTGGAACAGTCTCAGACATTGTATCTTCAAATTTTGCTTCTGTCCCATTTTCTCTCTTCTCTTTCTGTGAAACTAGTAAAAATTACATAATACCTTCTCATTCTCTCCTCTGCCTCTTATTCTTTCTTCGGTATTTTTCATAATTTTGTCTTTCTGGGTTGTATTCTGAATATTTTCTTCTGAACCATTTTTTGGTTCACTAATTCTCTCTCCAATGTTGCCTAATTTGCCACTAAACCAGTCCATCTACTTTTTAAGTTAGAAGCTTGTATTTTTTATTTGCCAATATTAGTTTGTTTGTTTTACAGTTGAGTATATCACTTTTCACACCTTCCCATTCTCTGCAGATATCCCAGCATTACTTTTTTTTTTTTTTTTTTTGGAGACAGAGTCATGCTCAGTTGCCCAGCTAGAGTGCAGTGGTGTCATCATAGCTCACAGCAACCTCAAACTCCTGGGCTCAAGCGATCCTCCTGCCTCAGCCTCCTGAGTAGCTGGGACCACAGGTGAACACCACCATGCCCGGCTAATTTTTTCTACTTTTAGTAGAGACAGGGTCTCGCTCTTGCTCAGGCTGGTCTTGAACTCCTGACCTCAAGCGATCCTCCCACTTCAGCCTCCCAGAGTGCTAGGATTACAGGGATGAGCCACCGAGCCTGGCCCAGCATGACTTTTTATTTCTTTAAATCTGGTAAGTGTAGTTGTTTTATAGTGTGTGTTTAATAATTCCAGTATCTGAAGACTTCACTGATCTGTTGCTGTTGCTCCAGGGGGCTGGTGAGGACGACCTTCTTATTCAGGGACTAGGTGTTGGTGGCTTCACAGCTGTGGGACCTGTACAGTCACCCAAGGGCCCTCACTTGGTTTGATGTTCTGCTGTCACCGTCTCAAAATTATTAATGATTTTCTCTCTGAACTTGTGTTATGTTAGTGAAGTCGGCTGGGACAATGGAGCATGCACGCGAGCAGGGGAGATATGGACAACTGTGTGACCACAGTTCTGGCCTCTCCATTTGCATGTAGTAGTCACGGTGCCTGGTTAGCACAGAATTCCTGTGGACATGGGATGTGTGGGAGGTCATCAGACTCAATGTGGGTACTATGTAAGTGGGTTACATCTACAACTGAGTAAACCAGCGATGACACCTTGAGAGGGCATGCTTTCCTTTTTTGGGGTGAGTCTAGCTTTTTTCTTTTTTCAATAACAGCTTATTAAATATATAATTCATATATCATAAAGTTTACCCTTTGAAGGTGTACAATTCAGTGGCACTTAGTACATTCACATGTTGTGCAACCATCTCCTCTATCTAGTTCCAGAACATTTTCATCACCCCAAACAGAAACCCTGTCCCCATTAAGCAGTCTCTTCTCATTCCCCTCCCTCATGCCCTGACAACTACTGTCTACTTTCTGTCTCTATGGATTTGCCTATTCTGGAAATTTCATATAAAGGGACTCATACAATATGTGGCCTTTTAAAAAAAGATACATAATAGATGCACATAGTTTCGGAGTACATGTGATAATTTAATACATTCACATAATTTGTAAAGATCAAATCAGTGTACTTGGGATATCCATCACCTTATTTGTCCTTCCTTTATGCTAGAGATATTTGAGTTATTCTCTTCTAGCTATTTTGAAATATGCAATAGATCATTATAAACTATAGTCACTTTACTGATCTATCAAATAGTAGGTCTTATTTCTTCTATCAAACTGTATATTTGTACCCATTAATCAACCTCTCTTCATCCTCCTTTCCCCCTCCTCTTCCCAGACTCTGGTTACTACCAATCTACTCTCTGTCTTCATGAGATCCACTTTTTTAGCTCCCATATATGAGTGAGAACATGCAATATTTATCTTTCTGTGCTTGGCTTATTTCACTTAACACAATAACCTCTAGTTCCATTCATGTTGCTGCAAATGACAGGATTTCATTCTTTTATAAGGCTAAATAATATTCCATATGTACCACATTTTCTTTATCCATTCATCCATTGATGGACACTTAGGTTGATTCCATATTTTGGCTATTATGAATAGCGCTGCAATAAACATGGGAATGCAGATATCTCTTGGATATATTGGTTTTCTTTCTTTTTGATATATACCCAGTAATGGGATTGCTGGATCATATGGTAGTTCTATTTGTAGCTTTTTGAGAAACCTCCATACAGTTTTCCATAATGGCTGTACTTTTTGATAAAAGCCATTTTAACTGGGGTGAGATGATATCTCGTTATGCTATTGATTTGTATTTCTCTGATGATTAGTGATGTTGAGAAATTTTTCATATACCTTTTGTCCATTTGTATGTCTTCTTTGGAGAAATATCTATTCATATCTTTTGCCTTTTTTGGATTATTTTGTTTTTTGCTATTGAATTGTTTGAGCTCCTTATATTAATATATTCTGGTTGTTAATCCCTTGTCAGATGGATAGTTTGCAAATATTGTTCCTATTCTGTGGGTTGTCTCTTCACTTTGTTGATTGTCTCCTTTGCTGTGCAGACACTTTTTAGCTTGATGTGATCCCATTTGTCTGTTTTTGTTTTGGTTGCCTGTGCTTTTGAGGTCTTACTCAAAAAGTCTTTGCCCAGACCAATGTCCTAGAATGTTTCCTCAATGTTTTCTTCTAGTAATTTCATAGTTTCAGGTCTTAGATTTAAGTCTTTAATCCACTTTGATTTGATTTTTGTATATGCTGAGAGATAGGGGTCTAGTTTTATTCTTCTGCATGTGGTTGTCCAGTTTTCCCAGCACCATTTATTGAAGAGACTCTCCTTTCACCAATGTATGTTCTTTGTGCCTTTGTCAAAAATGAGTTGTCTGTAAATGCATGGCTTCTCTATTCTGTTTCAGTAGTCTATGTGTCTGTTTTTATGCCTGTACCATGCTGATTTGGTTACTATAGCTTCGTAGCATTTTTTTTTCCTTAGAGATGGGGTTTTAGTATGTTGCCCAGGTTGGAGTGCAGTGGCTGTTCACAGGAATGATCATAGTGTACTGCAGCGTTGAACTCCAGACCTCAAGCAATCCTCCTGCCTCAGCTAGGACTTCATCGCACCTGGCTGCTTTGTAGCATATTTTGAAGTCAGGTAGTGTGATGCCTCCAGCTTTGTTCTTTTTGCTCAGGATTGCTTTGGCTATTCGGGGTCTTTTGTAGTTCCATATAAATTTTAGGATTGCTTTTCTATTTCTGTGAAGGCTATCATTGGTATTTTGATAAGGATTGCATTGAATCTGTAAATTGCTTTGGGTAGTATTGTCATTTAAACAATATTAATTCTTCCAATCCATGAACATGGAATATTTCCATTTTTTTTGTGTCCTCTTCAATTTCTTTCATCAGTGTTTTATAGTTTTCCTTGTATAGATCTTTTACTTCTTTGGTTAAGTTGATTCCCGGGTATTTTATATTCTTTGTAGCTATTATAAATAGGATTGTTTTCTTGATTTCTTTTTCAGATTGTTTGCTATTGGTGTATATAAATGCTACTGATTTTTGTACGTTGATTTTGTATCCTGCAACTTTACTGAATTAGTTTATTAGTTCTAGGCTGGGTGCTGTGGCTCACGCCTGTAATCCTGGCTTCTCTGGGAGGCCGAGGCAGGTGGATTGCTTGAGCTCAAGGGTTCAAGACCAGCCTGAGCAAGAGCGAGACGTTGTCTCAAGGAAAAAATATCAGCCAGGTGTCGTGGCATGTGCCTGTAGTCCCAGCTACTCAGGAAGCTGAGGCAAGAGGATCACTTGAGCCCAGGAGTTGGAGGTTGCGGTGAGCTGCAGTGATGCCACTGCACTCTACCCAGGGTGATAGAGCGAGGACTCTGTCTCCACACACACACACACATACACACACACACACACACACACACACACAATTTAACTAGTTTACTAATTCTATCAAGTTTTTGGTGGAATCTTTAGGTTTTTCTAAGTATAAGGTCATGTCGTCAGTGAACAAGGCTAATTTGACATCTTTTCCAATTTGGATGCCCTTTATTTACTTCTCTTGCCTGACTGCTCTGGCCTACGTGGCCTTTTGTGTCTGGCTTCTTTCATTGAGCAAGATGCTTATGAGGATCACCTATGTTGTAGCATGGATCAGTAGTTTGTTGTTTATTATTGCTAATTAGTTTATCCATTCACCCATGTTTGATGAAAATTTGGGTTGTTTCCACCTTTTGGCTGTTATAAATAGTGCTGCTATGAACATACATGGACAAGTTTTCATGTGAAGATATATTTTTACCTCTCTGAGGTGGTATATACCTGCAAGTGGAATGGCTGCAACTTTGGCTTGCCTGTCTCTGCCACAGTGTGGGCAACTAGAGCAGAGGTGGCAGTTCATTATATTCACGTGGGCCTTAATGCCTCTGTGGAAGCGTAAGGACCCAGAACTGAACTTGACTGTGCCTACCTGGGCCCTCATACTTTTGTGCCAGTGTAGACACCCAGAGCTGAGGTGGAAGTTTTCTCCCCTCACCTGCATCCTCATGTCTGCATGAATGTAGGCACGCAGTGCTGAGGTGACAAATGAAGGTCATCACTTGGGCCCTTGTGCCTCTGGCTCAGTATAGTCACCCAGAGCTGAGGGGACAGTTGGGTTATTTTTACCTGGGCTTCATGCCTTGGCTATATTTTGGCACTCAGATCTGACGTGAGACTTCTCTCACCTGGCCCTCACGCCTCTGTTAAAATGTAGACAAACAGAGCTGAGGTGCCAGTTGACTTGTCCTCATGCATGCTGTCATGCCTCTGCCCAAGTGCAGAAACCCAGCTTGAAGTGACATTGATTGCTTTAACCTGGGCTTTCATGCCTTTTTGCAGTATGGGCACCACGATCTGGGCTATCAGTTGACAGATGTCACTTGGGACCTCGTGTGTCCATCCCAGTGTAGGCGCCCAGCATGAGGTGACAAAGACTGCTTCTCTTGTCTGTCCGCAGTGGCCCACGAGTGTCTTCTTGGGCCTTTATGTCCCTGCCTCAGTGTAGGCCCCTAGAAATGAGGTGAGTGACAGTTGAATGCCCTCACCTGATCCCTCATTCCCCTCTCTCAGTGAGGACCCAAGCACTGAGTTGTAAGGTGACAGTAATCACATGGGCCTGCACACCTGTGCCCCAGAGCTGGCAGCAGAGCTCATGTGCCTGTTGACTGGCCTCGCCTGAGACCTTTTGACTCTACCCTAGATTAGACAATCAGAGCTCAGGTGCCAGTTGAGACCCCCACCTTCATGCCTCTGCCTAAGTTTAAAGACCCAGAGATGAAGTGACAGTTGAATGACCTCAATGGTCCCTAGTTCTCCTTTCCAATATAGGCACCAAGATTTGTGCTTTCAGTTGACTGCCCTCACCTGGGCCCTCATGTTCCTGCCCCAGCACAGGCACCCAGAGCTAAGGTGACAGTTGACTGCCCACACGTGGACCTCTTGCCTCAGTCTCAGTGTAGGTGGTAGTGCTTAGGTGTCAGTTGACTGTCCTCACCTGGGACCGCTTGCCTCTCTCCTAGCGTATCTGTATAAGAGCTCAGGTGATGGTTGAGTGACCACACCTGGACTCAAATGCCTAAACGCACAGTGCAGGCATCCAGAGCTGAGGTGACAGTTCAGTGCCTCTACCTGGGTCCATATGCTTCTGCCACAGGGTAGGCATTCAGAACTGAGGTGACAGTTGACTCTCCCCATCTGGCCTTTCATGCCTCTGCCTGTTTAACAACACAGAGCTGACAGTTGAATGCCTTACCCACTTCCCTGTTCTTCTTTCCTGTGTAGGGACCATGATCTGGGCTTGCAGTTGACTGCTGTCACCTGGGCTCTCAGGTCTCTGATTTGTGTAGCTACACAGAGCTGAGTTGGCATTTGAGTGCTCTCTGTTGGGCCTCATGTCTCGGCCCCAAGTTAGCTCCCATCTCTGAATGCTACTGGTTGTGTCATGTCTTGGGTCCTCATGCTCTGTGTAGGGGCCTAGATCTGAGGTAGCAGTTGAATGCTGTCACCTGTCCCTCATGCCTCTAGCCAAGGTTGGGCGCTCAGAGCTGAGGTAAAAGGTGACTCTCCGTACCTGGGCCCTCAAGCCTCGCCCTAATCTAGGCATCCAGAGGTCAGGTGATGGTTGAATGTTGGAACCTGTACCTAATTCCTTTACCCCAATGCAGACATGCAGAGCTGAGGTGACAGTTGACTGTCCCCACCTGGGCCCCCCTGCCTCTGTCCCAGCGTAGGCACAGAGAGATTTGGTGTCAGTTAAAAGCCCTGACTTGGGCCTCATACCTCAGCACCAATGTTGGCACACAGAGCTGAGGTGACAGGTGTCTGTTGCATCTGCCCCAGTGTAAGCACACAGATAGGAGGTGACAGATGACTTTCCTCACTGTGTCTGTCATCCTTGTTCCCCAGTGTGGGCCCCCAGAACTGAGGTGACACTTGTCTTAATTCAGTGGGACCCTAAGGCCTATGCTACAATGTATTCACCCAGAGATGAGGTGACAATTGGCTGTCCTTAAGGGTCCCTCATGCTTGTGCCGCAGTATAGGCACCCAGGGCTGAAGTGACAGTTGATTGTCCTCATCATGGCCCTCATCTCTTTGTCCCTCATAGGTACCCAGAGGTCAGGTGACAGTTAAGTGTCCTCACCAGGGCCTTCCTGCCTCTGTCACAGTGTAGGTACTCAGAGCAGTATCAGATTGAGAGGTCCTCACGCTCCTCCCTTCCCACTCACACATACTCGTGTGCTGCGGGCCACACGTGGAGCTGGGTCCCTTCTCCACTTAAGGCTCCCAATGATGCCCCTGCATAGGAGCGTCCACCTCAGTGACGTCATGCCAGCAGGTCCCCTGCAGTCCGTAAACACGGGGGACAAGAAGAGTGAGGTGCTCTTGGCCGCTCGGGCCCCTGCGCCTTCAGTTTGTTTGGTTCCCCCCTCAAGGGCTCAATGCCATCCCCCGGCCCCTATATGAGGCTTTGAGGACGCAGGACCGCGGGCCAGGGCGGATGTTTCCCGGGAGCAGACGCGAAGACGGCGCCCCCTGGTGGCGAGCGGTGGGGGCAGTGCAGACGTGACTTCAGGGGTCCTCTGCTGGATTACTGCCCTCCTGTCATCCCAGGCTTGTCACAGAGCTTAGTCAGCCTAACCACAGTTTCAGGGAAGCCACAGCACAGGGAGTCAAGGGCAATAGAGCCACACAGCTCCTCTCTAACCACTTGGCCAGGGTCACGTCCAGCATGGTGAGCCCAGTGACATTCATGAGACCCAGAGGTGACTGTGGAGGTGGTATTGAGACCTTGGGACTGACCCATGCTCACTCACTTGGGTTTTGTGCCCTGTTCCCAGGAGTTTCCCTCCTGGTCACCTCTGCCAGTTTTGCCTGATTTCCCATGGTAGATACCAGAGGAGGCTGCCCCAAGTCCCAGGATACAAGGGGTGACAGCCTTGTTGCCTGCACACACATTTCCCCTACTAAGCCCTGCCTTGCACCCTGAGAACCCTGAGGCTCAACCTCGGCAGCCCCACCAGCTCCCGGGTCTCAGCCTTTGCCACGGCCCCTTCTGGAAGCCATAGGCACCAGGACCAAGGACCAAAAGACCACTGCCCTTGTGGCCTAAGTCCAGCCTCCAATCCTGTGACCTGTTCCTGGTCTCCATCAAGCTCCTTCCTTCCCTATTTAGGGTCCAGGTGAACTTGGTGACTTCCCTCCTCCTACAACCCAGAGGTGCCACTTCCCCTGTTTACAGGAGGGGACAGGAAGAGTAGGAATCACACACAGGGGCACAGCTCGTGTGTGCCAGGTGGGGAGCAACACACCATCCTAGCTTAAGGGACGGGAACTATTCTGTCATTTGAGTTTCCTCTTTCTGTGTGGATTTCTCCTGGGCAGGAGCCTCAGCTCATCCCTTGGATCCAGGGCTCTGCCTACCACCTTTGCCCTAACTGATCCTTGAGTGTTGCTATCCCAGTCTAGGGGTACCCTGTGGGCGTAAGGACAGCTGGTTGTCAGAGTCAGGCTAGGGAAAAGCCTGGATGGTTCAAGCCAAAAGCCCTGGGCAATGAATCGCAGAGGCATTCATTGGGGCAGAGGGCTGAGCCCAAGCTGGAGGGAGTGGTGGCAGCAGGCCTGCGGCTTCACCCCTGCCAAGCTCTTGCTGACAGCCTGAGGGCCTGGCCCTGTGGCTGCAGGCCTTCCTGATCCTAGAACATCAGGCACTGCCACTTGCAGGGCCTAGGTGCGTGTCCCCCCCCTCTGCAGGGAGCAGAGTGTTCCTCTCCTGGTCATTTTCTGGGCCATTGGTTTGCTTCCTGCATAAAACACAGCACTACCCGGTCATTTTGTCCCCCGTTGGCCTCATCTCTTGGAACTCAGGCCACAAGTGCAGGGACCATGGTGCCAGCAGGACAAACGCTGCGCTGAGACACTCAGGTGCTGCTGCCCTTTGTTTGGGCCAGTGTAGAGGGCTGAAGAGTGGCCCCCAAAACTCATTCCCACCTGGAATCTCAGAAGGTGGCCTTATTTGGAAATAGGGTGTTTGCAGATGCAGTTAGTTGAGTTAGGATGAGGTCATACTGGAGCAGGTGAGCCCTAATCCAGTATGAGTGGTGTCTTTACAAGATGGAAAACGAGAAGCCACACATGGTGAGGCGGCGGCCACGTGAAGACAGAGGCAGAGAGTGGGGTGAGGTGGCCACAAGCAGGACTGCCTGGAGCCACTGGGAGCTGGGAGAGGCAGGAAGGAGCCTCCCCCAGAGCCTCTGGAGGAAGAACAGCCCTTCCCACACCTGGATTTTGGACTCCGACCTTCAGAAGAGAATCCATTTCTGGATTGGGGCTTGTATGAGTGCTCTGTGGCTGCTGTTGCAAAGTGCCACAGACTAGGGGGCTGACAACAACACAAATGGACAACCTCTCCTTCCCTAATACTTCTGCAAGTAGTATTTGGAAAGAGAGGTGACACAGTGGTCACAACTGGATGTGGGGTCAGGCCCAGAGGTGAGGAGCCCGAGGGAGGGAGGCAGGCAGGCCGGCTGCAGAGGAACCACACAGGTGCACGGGGAGTGGGGGAAACAAATGACAAGGGGACAGGAGGGGCTGTTTGCAGATTTAATAGAGAGGAACTAAGGTGGGGGGGTCCCAGCTGCTGCTTCTGCTTTTCCTCTGGTGGGGAGGCTGCCTGCAGGTAGGGTGGGGGGCCATGGAGTGCAAAGTCGGTGGGACTAGGGGATTCCCAGGGGGCCAGAGACATTGCTGGACAGCACCAGGTCCCTTCCAGCTGGTGACCAGGAATGTGGAATGGCAATGAGGCTGGTGTGGCTGTGGTTTGGCAACTGCCCCACTGAGGCTCACAGCCCCTCCCCATCTTCCCTGACTCCTGACCTAGGCCATCACTGGTACCAGTGGCTGAGGAGCCCTGGGACAGACAGACAGGCCGCCCTCTTCTCCCTTCTGTTGGGGCTGGAGTGAGGGGAGGAGGCTGGCTCAGGCAGGGCCTGAGGGAGCCTGGGACGGTCACAACGTGAGTCTCGAGTGCTTGGTGGCTGAGGAATGTAGCTGGGCTCAGGCAGCAGCAGCAGCAGTGAGGGGTGGGCAAGGGGGGCCCGAGCCTGGGGCCAGGAATGTGAGGCTGAAGCCTATGGTCCCGAAGTCCTGAGGGGGGGTCGGGTGGTGGGAAGGAGAGACAGAGTGGCCAAGGTAGGTGGGGTGTGGGTGGGTGCCAGGCTCAGAGCTTGTGGGGGTTCACCCACTTGTAGGTGCCTTCGTACTGGAAGCCCACTCTCTTCATCAGCTCATCTGCCTCCGCAGGGCCTCGGCTGGAGAGGGACAGGCAGGGGGCGGTGAGGGAAACCAGCTCCTGGGCTACTGCCCTGCCCGGCTCTGTCCCCATCCCCCTTTCCTCACCTGCCATAAACATAGGGGATGGGTTTGGGCTTCTCGAGCTCAATCTTGTGCAGCAGCGGGGTGAAGATCCGCCAGGCCTCCCGGAGCTCGTCACTGAAGGGACACAGTGTGGCTTGGGAGGGGGGTGGCATGGAGGGAGGGAGGGAGGGAAAAGGCCACCCCCACGGCCCCAGGGGCCCTTACCTGCGCACAAAGTGCATCTGGCTCCCACAGAAGACGTCCAGGATGAGGCGCTCATATGCGTCAGGGAGCTTCACGTTCTGCAAGGGGAAGGGATCTCAACTGACACCACCGTGCAGCATCCCCAGGCCCAGAGGCCC
Organism: Daubentonia madagascariensis; assembly: GCA_023783475.1. Lineage (NCBI taxonomy): Eukaryota > Metazoa > Chordata > Mammalia > Primates > Daubentoniidae > Daubentonia > Daubentonia madagascariensis. The sequence goes on along the minus strand of JAKFHU010000259.1, from coordinate 55,940 downwards.
TCCTCCACTGGCCCGTCCCCCAAGGGGCACCTTGTATCTGTTGCCGTAGGTCAGGTCCAGCTCCGACTCCTCAGGGTTGAAGAACATGCCAGGCTTCTTGGTCATCATCTTGGTATACACAGCCTCATTAGGCTGCACACGGATCACCAGCTCATTGCGCTTGCACTGCTGGTGGAAGATGTCGCCAGCCACATCACGGAACTGCAGCCGCACCTCAGCCTTGCGCTCATTCAGGGCTTTGCCGCAGCGCAGGATGAAGGGCACCCCTGGGTGGGGGACAAGGCCAGCCTCAGGACCAGCTCTCTTGGTGGCATGGGCCAGGGTGTGAGGGAGCGTGTGAGCGTCAGCGAGTGAGAGCTCGGGTGTGTGTGGGAGCCAGTGCCAGGGCGTGTGAATGTACGTGAGTGGCACAGGAGTGGCCTCCTCCCCCAGCAGCGACTGGGTCTCCCAAACACACGTCCGGAGGCCTCACCTACCATCCCACCTCTCGTTCTCCACATACAGGACAACAGCTGCGAAGGTGGCGGTGGTGGACCCGCGGGGCACCGTGGGGTCGTCCAGGTACCCTTTGGTGGCCTTGCCCTCTCCGCTGGGGTTCCCCACATACTGGCCCAGGACCACATTGTTGGCCTGCACCTCTGAGATACACTTCAACACTTTGACCTGGGAGAAAGCCGGAGGAGAGAGTGGGCCCCCTGGCTGATGAGGTGGGCACAGGTGGCAGGTGTGGGGAAGCCAGGTAGACCCAGCAGTTGGGCTTCCCCACAGGGTGAGTGTGCCCCACAGACGAGCAGCGCTAAGAACAGGAGGAAGCACCTCTTTGGCTTTGTTCACTGTGCCAGGGGCACAGCCGTGGGTCCCCTTCCCTGAGGGCTCTCCGGGACCACCTTGGCCCACTCTTGTTTTTTCTGAGGAGGAAGGTGAGGGCCAGAGAGGCAATGGCCTACCCTTGGTGGTACCATGTTCACTGTGAGACCTGGGACACGACAACCTGGGCTTCATGACTCCCAGCCCAGGGTGCTTCTAGCAGGACCTGCTGTGCTCAGAGCTGGTAGCTTTTGTAGGGGATGAGGACACCTGCTGTTCACACATCTTGCTCAGTGTCTCACAGATGGGCCTACTGTGGGGTGTGGCTGCTGGGGACCATGAGGGCACACCCCTACCCACCTTCTCATCACGGACATCGTCTGAGTTGGTGGAGGCAGGCTTCTCCATGGCCACCAGACACAGCATCTGCAGGAGGTGGTTCTGCATCACATCCCTGGTGGCAGAAGAGGCCAAAGCTTTGGTCAGGCACCACTTCCAGGTTGGGAGGAAGCAGTGAGGAATGGGCCTCTTAGCCCCCCTCCCTGTCAGGCAGGTTCCAGGGTTCTGTGGTCCCCAAACAAGGCTTTCTAGTGGCAGGTGCAAGACTTGCTTCCTGATCCCCACTGTCTTCCAGGTCCCCTTAAAGCAAGGAAGCAGTGACCCAACCACTGAGCCAGGAAACCCCTGGGGGATGTGGCCACGCTATGACAGCTCAGACACTCAGATTTTGACCCTTGGGGTGTAAGGAGGAGCTGCCCACAACAGGGAGGGCCAGCTGTGCCCCATGCCCTGTGCTGGCCTCCCACAAAGGGGAGACAGGCTCTCACCGGATTATCCCAAATTCATCAAAATATCCCCCTCGGCCCTCAGTGCCAAAGGGCTCCTTGAAGGTGAGAATCACGCAGGCGATGTTGTCCCGGTTCCAGATGGGGCCAAAGATCCTGTTGGCAAATCTGCAGGGACGAGCAGAGCAGAGGCTGGCACAGCAGAGGGGGAGGGGCCCCTGTGTTCTGGAGGAATTTGTCCTTGGGGCAGCAGGACAGTTGAGGCTCCCCAAGCACCCACTGCTGACACTGTCCCCTTCTACCCTGTCCCTCCAGGCCCAGCACCCACCTCAGCACCATGAGGTTCTGGACCATCTCCTTGCCCAGGTAGTGGTCAATGCGGTAGATTTGGTCCTCACGAAACAGGGAGGAGATGTGGTTGGACAGCTGGTCAGAGCTCTGCAGGTCCCTCCCGAAGGGCTTTTCCACAATGACGCGGTTCCAGCCTCTGCCGGGATCCCACAGCCAAGTCACCTCCCTTGAACCCCTCCTCAGGGTGTGGGGGTCAGAGCTGTGTCACCCTTGACCCCCGTCCCCAGGGAGCAGAGCCTCCCTCCCCCTTCTGCATCTTCAGCTTTGCTGGGCTGGCTCTTGTCCCCTGCCTTCTGTCCCTGGCCCTCAACACCAGCCTCAACACCTTGGAAACCTTCCTGCCAACATGCTGGCACTGGGGGCACTGCTGGCATATACCAGTGGCCTGGTGTGGGGGAGTGGGGGAAGGGGCTGGCAAGGGCATGGGTTTCCCATTGTTTTTTTTTTTTTGGTAGACAGAGTCTCTCCAACTGGGGCTACCTAAAAAAAAAAAAAAGAGAGAGACAGGGTCTCGCTCTGTCACCCTGGGTAGACTGCAGTGGTGTGATCATAGCTCACTGCAACCTCAAACTCCCAGGCTCAAGCCATCCTCCTACCTCAGCCTCCCGAGTAGCTGGGGCTACAGGTGCCACCACCATACTCAGCTAATTTTTCTATTTTTTGTAGATCCTTGCTCTTGCTCAGGCTGGTCTAGAACTCCTGGGCTCAAGGGGATCCTCCAGCCTCCGCATCCCAAAGTACTAGGACTACAGGTGTGAGCCAATACCTGGCCTTTCCCCATTGGTCTTAAAGTGATAAAAGGGCCCTTCCTTTGCTGTCCCCCACAGAGCAAAACCAGGAAGGGAGATGAAGGGAGGGAAGGAGAGGGGAGAGAGGAAGGAGTGGAGAGTGGAGGGAGGAAGAGGAGGAGGAGGAGGAGGGGGAGGGGGAGGGGGAGGGGGGAGGGGGGAGGGGGGCAGAGACGGCCACGGGTCTGGGAATCCGCTGGAGGGCCCGCTCAGCGGGCTTCTGGCGGAGCAACACTGCCACCTTGTGGCCCTGGCAGGGACTTGGGGAAAGCCAGAGAATGAGCGCGCGGCAGCAAGTGTTTCATGGAGCAACACTGCCATCTCGTGGTCTCGGTGGAGACTGCTGCCAGGGACTTTAATTTCCCGCGTGATGGACATTGAGGCTGCACTGGAGCACTTCAACTGCATTTGAACCATAAAGACGCGTAGTAACATTTTCAGTAGAGGCTGTTAGAAAACTACCATGTTTATAGTCTATTCCCTTCTTTGAAGAGCTAATTCGCGTACAGAACAAACAGGGGGCACGCCTCTTTTCAACTGCCTAGATCCGTTTGACCTGGGGGCTCTTCGGAGCAGTGGGGAGCACCTGCCCGGGCCAGTGTGCCCAGGCCAGCACAGGATCTGTACCCAGGGCAGGGCAGACCAGGCCGCGGCAGCAGGGAGGGCAGGTGAAGGACAAGCCTTACGTCTGGCTCATGCAGGTCTCATGGATGTTCTTAGTGACGGCCTCATAGACAGTGGGGGGCAAGGCCAGGTAGAAGAGACGGTTGGCCTGCGGCCCCTGGTGAAGCTCATTCATGTGGCTGTTGAGGCGCTTGTAGGATGCCGTGTCATCGTACTGGCCGGCCACATAGGAGTTGCGGGCAAAGAACTCCTCCAGCTTGGGCTTCTCTTCTGGGGTGGCCTGGGAGAGATGGAAAGACAGACGTCGGCCCCTCCCTTAGAGTCCGTGTCTGCTCTGCCCCAGGGGAGTGAGGGGTCTCATTTGTGCTCTTTCATCCCACAGCCAGGGTGGGCTTCCCACACTGGGTTCAGCACCACCTCGGCAGCTTTGCACATCCAGGGGAGGGGGCTGAGGCAGGCAGCATCCATGCTGTGGGGAGTTGGGGCCCAGCAGCCCCAGGCCAGGCCAGTAATCAGTATGGTCATCCCTGCACATCCCTGGGGACCTCATACCCTAAGACAGAAGTGAGATTTCAGGGAACTTTGACCTGGGAGAAATACATTGGAGAAAGCCCTCTCTCCAAAATCATTACACCAAACTACAATGTGTTGACAAAATGCAGCTCAGAAGCATTTCTCTTGGTGAAGAGGCACCTGTGAGGAGTCCTTTTTCTAGTTCCTGGCACATCCATTCTGCCCCCAGAGCACAGCAGGATGGAGCCAGTGAGTCCTGGTCAAAGGGTACCTGGAGGATGGGGGTCTCTGTGCCCACTGCTCCTCCTGCCACTAAGGAAGTGGCAAGAGCAGGCGGGGCAGTTTTCTGTCCCAGTTTGGCAGGCAGCATGGGTAGCTTTGGGGAAGGCAAGGATGCCAGGTGCTAGGACCTGAGAGCAAGGGAGGGGGGAAGAGCATCCCAGAATGGGATGGGAGGATGTCCCCTGACAGCTACCTGAGGCTGGCCCCACTGGGAGCTGGCAGAGAAGGCAGAACCAGGCCAGGGGAGACCTTGAAGCCACTCACTTTGAAGAAGGGCTCACTTTGCTTGCGGATGTCAGCCACCGTGAGGCGGGAACGGGCATAGCCCACAATGAAGGTATCTTCGGGCAGAAGGCCGTCCCGGAACAGCCACCTGAGGGCAGAACACAGCCATAGCCAGGGTGCAGAGGGCAGGGCCATGCCTGTCCCTGCTGGGGAGGCCATAGCGGCAACGCAGGGGATGCACTTACCAGATGGTGGGGTAGATCTTCTTCTTGGCCAGATCGCCCTGTGGTAGAGGGAACAGGTGTGGTTAGAAGCAGCTGGGGACATGACATAGATTGTCCCCTATCTATCCCACTAGCGCAGGATCACCACTCAGCCACAAGCATATCTGTCTTGCCCCCATATACAGCCAGAGGAGCTCTGAGATCTGAGCCTGCACCAGCCCTCTACCCCCAACCCGGAGGCATGAACGTGTCTCCTTTGGTACTAATTCTCTAGCTACTAAAAAAAAAAATTAAAACTCAAACACATCTCCTGCGTTCAAGAAAAAAACCTGAAAATTCAATTCAGTAGAACTGAATGAGGATGGAAGTACCATGTATCCAAACTTGTGAGATGTGGCTTCAAATGCTTACACAGGCAAAAAAGAGTGGCTTGAAGATAAAGACCCAAGCATTCCGTTTAAGAAGTTAGAAAAAGGATAGAATTTCAAAGCCAAACAAATTACAAGGAATGAAATAATGAAAAGAAAAATTAATATAATGAAATATTAACCAAAAGAAAAGATTAACAAAGCCAGAAGTTGGTATTTGAAATAGACTAATAAAAACAGACAACCCTCAGGCACACTTGCTTTTTAAAAAGGCACAAATAACTGGGGGGCACTAGCTGGGCATGGTGGCTTGAGCCTGTAATCCCAGTGACTCAGGGGGCTGAGAGAGGAGGATCACTTGAACCCAGGAGTTTGAGCCCAGCCTGGGCAACAGAGCAAGACTCCAATCTCAAAAAAAGAAAAAAAAAAGAAAAAAACATAACACTTGGGGGTACAATTGGACCAAACTACAGACAGGAAACAGAGAAAAGGATTTTATGAACTTTATTCCACATCTGACAACCTAGATGAGATGGACAAATTTCTAGAAAAAGCCAACCTACCAAAACAGAGCAAGGGACCTGAGTGGGGCAGTGGCCACAAGCCTTCCCACCAAGACAACTCCTGGCACAGAGAACACTGCTAGTGGGTTCTATGAAAATGCAAGGAAGAGAGAATTCCAGTCTGAAGTAAACGCTTCCTGTAGACTGAAGAGAGGGCAACACTTCTCAAGCCTGCAGAACCTCGGTATTGAGAACTGATGAGAAAGGCACATGGGAAAACCCGTAAGCTTGTGTTACTCACATACATACACACAGATGCAAAAATCCTATAGAAAAACATCAGTAAGCCAAATCCTACACTGTTAGAAAATGCAACACATCAGAACCAAGTTGGGTTTATCCTGGAAATAAAAGGCTGGTTTGATATTAAGAGAGAAAAATCAATCATCAAAATTCACCACATTAAGAGATTAAAGGAAAAAACTCTAAGAAATCTTTGCCTACTCCTATGTACTGATTTTTTTTAAATCTAGCAACTTTGCTAAACTCAACAGATGTAGACAAAGTGTTTCAGAAAATTATTCATGATAAAAACTCTTATCAAAGGAGTAATAAAAGGGAACTTCCTTAACTTGATAAAGGGCATCTATAAAATACTATACTTAATGGGAAATGTTGAAATATTTCCCTTTAAACAATCAGGAACAAGGAAAGAATGCTTGCTATTGGGTCTTCAGTCAATGCTGAACAAGAGGCCCTAGTCAGTATAGTCAGGCAAGAAAACGAAAATGGCATAAGGTTTGGAAAGGAAGAAAAAAAAATGTCATTTGTAGATGATAATTTGTCTATTAACAAAATACCTTAAATCAACCTACAGATAAATTATTAGAATTAATGAGAGTTCAGTAAGGTTGCTAGATTAAAAAAAATCAATAGGTAGGAGTAGACAAATATTTTTTAGGACACAGAGAACAATAACCATAAAATTAATAAATTAAGATTTTATCAAAATTAAAAATTTCTGCTTATCAAAAAACACTATTAAGAAAATGAATAGACAAGCCACAGACTGGGAGAAAATATTAACCAAACTCATCTGTATTCAGAATATATAAGCAATTCCTACAATAGAAAAACCACCCAATTAAAAATGGGTAGAAGGCTTCAACAGATGCTTCACAGGGAAGAAAAACAAAAGGCCAATAAATATGTGAAAAAGTGTTCAAGATCATTACTTGTCAGAAAAATGCAAATGAAACCACAATGAGATGCCACTTCCCACCTGTTAGAATGGCTGGGTTGTGGTGGAGATGTGCAGCCTCTTAGTGTGTGAAGCACGCACCTACCATGCGACCTGGCCATTCCACTCCTAGGTACTACCCAAAACAAACATGTCCACACAGACTTGTACATGAATGGTCACAGCAGCCTCAGTTCCAAATAGCCCCAAACGCTAAAAGTAATCAACATGTGAATGGACAAGCTGTATGTTCACACAACAGACACTACTCAGGAACATAAAGGAATGAGCTGGAAAGCCACACAACACCGGGGAATGGCAATGACATGCTGAGCCACAGTACCCAGATACAAGAGACAAAACACTCTGCGTCCACTTAAATGAAGTTCCAGAATAGGCAAAACTAATCTATGACGACAGAAATTAGATCAGTGGTTGCCTGGAGCAGGGCATGGACTGGCTGGGAATGGGTACCCAAGAACTTTCTGGGGAGATGAAAATGTCCTACATCATGATGAAGATGTGTAACCAACTGTACAGTTAAGATTTGTGCACTGCAATGTATAAAAAAAAGATGGTGAAAAAAACAATAATTGAGCACAGGGTGGGGAGTGGGTTAGAAATTACCCTTGGGGCACAGAGAGTGTAAGGGGATCAGGTGCACATAATGTTCTGTTTCTTGATCTAGGAGCAGCTTCCATGGGTGTGCTGAGTTTGTGAAAAGTCATCAGGTTATACCCTTATGATTTGTTGGAAAAAACAATTCAAAACAATACCACGTACAAAAGCAAATATTATAAAGAACCTAGGAATAAATCCAGTGAAACACATGTGAGCCCACCAGGAGAAAATGGTCAAACTCGATTAAAGACACTAAAGACGACCTACACAGGGACCCCCGTGGTTCCTGAGCAGAATCACCTGGTCCCTTCTCTGCAAGCTTATCAACAGCCCAACATGCTTTACTTCTTTGTTAACTTGACACACTTTAGGTGGAAGAGGAAGGGGCAAGAAGGCCAGGGCGCTTTCATCTGCGGACCCTATAATCAAGAGCGTGGGATCAGCGGGAGCACTCCTAGAGTGTTGCAAATTGGCAGGGAAAAGACACCGGGAGGCCCGGAGCACTAATGCAGACTGGCCCAACTTGGATCCTGCCTCATTGCAGACAGAAAAACCAACTCCAGGGGTTAAGGGCTTGAATATTAAATGCAAAGTTAACTTTTAGAAGCCTTACCTATGGACAAATCTGATTAAAAAAATCAAAACACCACACCTAACAAGTTATTTTGAACCCAATTTTTTCCAGATGTTTGGGATGACTTTTCAGATGTAGCCCGTCTGGGCAGCCTGACCTTCTCTGAGCTCAAACAAACCCTCAAGAAGGCAGGCAGGCAGAATAACACTCCCTGTTTTGGCCCCATGTCACCAGTGGGCTCCACATACTGGGGGCCTCCCTGAAGGTGCAGTCACCTGCTCCCCCCTCCAGCACAAACCTGAAAGGCAACTTACTACTGTCACAAGTGGACTTGTATACGATGGCCCTGCTCATGCTGACTAACCCTTTAAAAATGAGGAGGTGGCACTGCCTTAGACACGAACTTTGAAAATGATCAAGTAACGTAACCATTGGATGAGTCCATTTCTATGAACAACTACAAAATGGAGGCCGTGTAACCATAGCCAAGCCCCCCACCCAGAGACAGGCAGTTAGGAAGCCACAAAGGGAGCTCCCAGGTGGGAAATAGCTACTCTGGGTGGGGTGGGCACTCAGGGATTCCTGGTGCCTTGGATGTCTACATTCTGCAGGGGCTCTGCTCTGCCTGATTCTGCTTGGGTGATCTTGGCCATGCCTGGGGCTTTAGGTGGGGACTTGCAGGCAGACTACTCTCAAGTTTATATCACAGCCCAGACTTTGCTGAGTGCTAGGTCCACACAAGCAAGTGTCTGCTGGTCATCTCCAGTCTCCACTGGGACCCTCAAGCGCCCAAAGTGGGCTCTCCCCAAACCAGGGTTCCCTGTGTTGGTGCCTGGGGGACCAATTCCCTCCACCCCCTGGTCATGTCTGCCAACTGCTCACAATTTATCTCCCAGGTGCTCTGGAATGGGTCCATACTGTAATTGTCACCGTCCATGTGAACCACTGTGAGAGCTTCCTAAATGGCCTCCTTGTCCCCCACATGCTGCACTGACTGTCTTCAAAAAGATGTCCCAGACCTGCCACCAGCTGGGCTCAGACTGCCTGTGGGACCTCTTCGCCCACTGCTGCCCACATGATGCCCAGTGTGGCCACCCCAGTGGCTGACTCACTGCTCCCTGAAGCTGCTCGATCCTCTCACTGCTAGAAGCTCCTGTCCAACTCAGACGACCCCCTACCCTGGCTCGTCCCATCAGTCATGTCATGTCAGCTCAGTGTTGGCCCTGCACACTCCAGAAAGGGCCAGCTTGCTGGGAACCAGACCCTGAAAGAAACAATGAGAACGACAGCCTGCAAGTACCTTCAAGCCTTACAGCAGGTAATGTTTGCTTATGATCCAATTCCAGCAGATTGAGAGGAATTCAGACAGACTCCAGGCAATATTGGTGGCAGGGGACTGCTCTGCTGAGTCACAGCTGCCCCACACCCCAAGCTGTTTGTTCTTGCTGTTCCCTTTGGGATTAGCGATAGAACCTGCTTGCCTTGTTTCAGCTCAGCCCCTGCAACTGACAGTCTGCTGGGGGAGGGGGAGGGGGAGGGGGAGAGAGGGTTCCTCTGGAGGAACGAATATGGGAAGACATTAGGGAACCTTCTGGCTTGCTCAAGAAAACCTAAACACGCCACATATGGGGATGGGGGCAATGAAAGGGGCTCTTGGGGAGCAGTAGTTGGAAGCCCCTTATCTTTCCCAACCCCCTCATCTCACCCTAGGACCTCAGTGGGGAAGGGTCTACCCAAGGACACATGGTGACTTAGCAGCACAAGCAGGACGTGATTAAGATCTCCAGCCACCAACATCTTTGCAAAGGGACCCAGGCCGTGACCTACCTGTGGTCGCTTGACATTTGGCCTCAGTGTCCTGTTTTATAAACCCAAACCACTGCAGTCCTTTGTCTTGGTGTGAGGGTTTTAGGATGGAGGGCCTTGAGACCCAGCAGGGGTGGGCCATCCTGTCCCTCAAGGGTCTCTGGGGTTAAGGATCTACCTTGCCTCCTGGGGCAGAGCCCTGGGCCTTGGCTGGGGCCCAGCTGGCTCCTGGCCACTGGGGCAAGAGAACCGGGGGCTGCTGAGGTAAGCTGGGCTGAAAAAACCAACAAAAGGGCCTCCCTCCCACACCCTGGAGCCTGTAAGTCACCAGGCCTTTGGGGGAGTGCCAACATCATCATGACATAGCAAGAATTTTATCGAACCAAGAAGGGGAAGTCAGCTCATAAATGTTCCCAGAGGGAGGGGCTGGGGCTGCCAGGTCATCCCTCACACAGACTCATCATCATGATGGGTCCTGAGCATTCATCAAGCCCATGGCCCAGGTGGGGAAAGTGAGGCCCAAGCAGACTTGTAGTCCTATTCTCGTTCTCTCACTCCCTGTGTTGGGGGAAGAAACACTCCTGAGCCTTGCCGAGGTCTTATCAGGTAGGGGAAGACACTATTCCAGGTCCAAGGTTCCTTCCCCTACACTGGTCTATAAAGCCAGAACTTTCTGGAATGGGACAGTAAGTACCTCCGCTCCCTTTCTGGTATGGGTGGGAGTCGTGAGAAGGGGGGAAGTGGCCACACAGGAGGGGGAACAGCGAGTGGCTCAAAGCCCATTTGGTAACTCTGTGAACCAGTGTCAGGACACCCCCAGGAAGGAAGCTGGGCATGTGGGCAAGGGTTGGGTAAGCTGGCCAGGGAGGAGGAAGGGACAGGGGATGGCCATATGGGCCCCGCCTGCCTGGGCTCCGGGCCTGCCAGCCACTGGCCTGCTTTCAGTTTCTAGGTCACGTTGTGCTCGTTCCCAACTTGGGCTTTGGGTGTTTGTTCTTCCTTTTGCATGGGATGCTCCCCTGGCCCTCACCTGTGGGCCTCACTCTCCAGGTTGTCCTTGTGGGATCTATGTGTTGTGGGGGGTTGGGGACACAAGGGCCCATTTGTGTCTTCTGTCACATGCACCACTCTGAACTCTTGTTGCTGTGCTTACTCACCTTGGATCCCTGGCCCCCAACAGCACACAAATCCCACGAAGAGGGCAGGGACTGTGGCTGCTGCTGTGGTCCAGCGGAGTACTTGATCGCTTTGTGTCGAATGAATGACTAGAGAACTTGCTGGTTTCCCAGAGCAGCGAGTTTGGGGATAGTGTGTCCCCAGCGCCACCCTGCCTACCTCCTGCACTGAGTGAGGTGGTGTGGAAGGAGGCCTGAGGGTAGGGACTCTTCTAGGTGCTGCCTGAGCACGGCCCCCAGCCCTGCTCCAGCCCCTCCAGCAGGAAGAGGCTCTCCAGAGGACCCCTGGTCCCCCCTACCCTCCCTTGCTGGACCTGGCACTTTCCATTTCTGCTCTGGGAGCCTCTGGTTGTCACTACCAGAACAGAGAAGAACAAAGGGGAAGCCTACTGATTGCAGTGAAACAAAGTTGCCCAACCCCAAGCTGGCCACAGGTAAGGGCAGCAGAAGTCACACAATCAATTTAGAAAAGCCTGAGAATTCTTGGTGCTAGTTTCACACTGAGGTTCAGGGAAAGGAAAACACTTGCTCTAAGTCACACAGCAAGCTTGGGTTCTCTCAATGAAGTGTCTAAGAGTTGTGTGCCCGAAGTCATAAACTATCATTGTGGCCTGGGTCGCTCTGTTGCTCTGTTGGAGTGTCCTTGTGACAGCATGGGGTAGGGATGGGGGGAAGAGGGAGAAATCACCTTCACCTTCTCCCCCAATCTGCTTCTTGGACTAAGGGCCTAATGGTCAGAGTCCTAGCTGTTAAGGTTTGTGGCCAACACAGGTAGGGCTCCTCTAAGGGTACCAGGGCCAAGGCCAAGCCCACCCCACTGTGTGCTCCACCTGGGTACCTCCCCTGGGTCCTAGGGTTATGGGGAGTCAGCAGACAGTGCTTGGGGTGGCAGAGCCCTTCTTCCTTGCTCACTTCCTCATTCCTTTTGGCTCTCCTTCTCCAAGTTCTGATCAGAAATACAAAGGTGGCAGAGAGCAGGTTTGGCAAAGGGTGGTAGCACGTTGTTCTACGTGAACAAAAACCTACGGAGTTCCTATGGCAATGAGGGGCCCACAATGTGCAAGGTGCTGGGCCAAGGCCTACCCTGTCAAGAGCTAGCTAGTTTTCATAGAACCCTTGCTCAAGATCACACAATAAGTTATGGCAAAGACAGTCAGAGAATGGTGAGCAGATTCTTGGGTGCATCTAGGGTTAAAAGTGAAAAATTGAGACCACTTTTAATTCAAGATGAAAACCTGGTCCTACCAGCCCCTGCCCATGTCTCTCTGCCACATGGCACACAGGGGAGCATGCTCTAGTCTGGGGGCCATGGCTCTACTAGGACTACCCCTCCCTCTCTTGCCTCCCCTCCCATGTGCCATCATTGTGCTACACCTCTGCCTTTGCTTCTACTCCTTGGCCTTTCCTGTCAGAGCAAAATGGCAGTTTCACCAGCTAGACAACTGGGGCCAGCTGGGGTGAGGCGGAGCTTCTCAGAAGGCTTTGGGAGTTGGGGCAAAGAGATGGTGTTCAAAGAAAGGCTGTGTGTTTGTCCCCAGGGAACTTGATGTGGTAGAGAGAGAAGAGGCAGAGATTGGGCTTCAGATCTTGCCTTTGGAACTAACCGACTGTGTGACGCTTGTCAAGTCATGAACAGGTTTGAAAAAAATATTCAAGGAATGAATAGTATTCCTTCTTTTCCCCATGGAGGAGGAAAAGGTCCAAATAGATGGTTCTTAAGGACCTTGTAGCTCCAGGACTCAGCTCTACATTCAGTGGCTAGGCACAGGTTTCAGAAATGCCTTGCAGGTGTGTGTGTATCAGGTAGGTGGTAGGATGATAATGGCACATGGGCAAGAGCAATAGGAAGAGCTTAACCTAGCGGAGCCTGCATCTAGCGTGGCTGGAACAATCAGCTGGGAAAGCTGAAGCATGGATTGGGAAGTGCCTCATACAATGTCACACTCAAAGTCTGGCTTTTGGGATTTGGGGCCTGGGGAAGACTCACCGATGCACCCATAATGATGAATATGTGTGTATCCGACTGGTGGAAGGCATCACCCTGATACAGCTCTTCCCGCAGGATCCCACACACCTGGGTCCGGCTCAGGGCCACCTGCTCTGCCATGATGCTCTCTGGTGGAATAAAGTCTCGTTCACAAAGTGGGAGAACAGAAGAGCACTGATAAGTTAGCCCCTTTCTGGAGGGTTCCTTTGGGCTTTTACCCGGGTAACTAGTCATTACCCAAACTACTTGCTATGAACGGCGGGGGTGGGAGGGTGGGGGGGAGGGGCGCGGTGGGAAACAGGAGGTTTGGTGGGTTAGAAAGGGCTGGCTCTGAGCCCCAGCCATACTCTTCCAGGAAGCTTTCATTCAGGGCATACCTTACAAAATTACCCAAAGCATTGGCGGATTCCAGCTAGAGCATCAATTATGGGCAACCGAGTTAAACCCTACTAGGGCATCGCAGTACATGCCTAGGACTGTAGCAGAAACTCTACAAAGACCTGGAGCATGTTAGATTGCGCAGATGATGGAGTTCAGCTCCAGTTCTCCCCCTGCCAAGCTGGGTGACCCTGGCAAGTGCCCTCCCCTCTCCAGGTCTCAGTGTACTCAATGGCCCCACAGGGGAGGTGCAGAGTATAAAGAGATCGGTTACGACCCTCTCGATTCTGCTCGGTTCCCAAGCACAGCAAACAGCGTGCATCAAAGGGCAGCGTGGTGCAGAGGTAGGCAGCACGCCCCTCCGCCGGTTCGGCGCCCGCCTGCCTGGTTACCTGCGCCTCGTCGCCGCCGCCCTCCGCGCTCGCAGACCCGGAGTGCACGGCCGTTTCCGGGGGCTGTGCCCCGCCAGCCCATTTAAGCAGCAGGGGCGGGCGCCTCGGCTGAGCTGACCGGTCTCAGGCGAGGCGCGCGGGGCGGGGTCTCGGCCCCCCATCTCGCGCGGGCGGGGCGAGGGCAGGTGCGCGCGCATCCCGGGCCACTCCCGCTCGCGAGCCGCCCAGCCCGCCCCTCAGGCACCTGCGCTGGCGGCTGGTCCACCGGCCGCCCGCTGTCCCCGCAGCCGCTGCTCCGCATCCACGATGCCTCGCGGGCACGGGTGCAGCTCCGCACAGTTCTCCCGCGTCCCCATCGCCGGCCTGGCCCCGCCCCGAAGGCCCTGCGCCCTCGCGGAGGTGCCACTTCCGCCGGCAGCTTGGCCCACGCCTCCTCTGGCCTCGCCTTCGACGTCTGGGTGGAGCCTTCTGTAGCCCCGCCCCTCGGGGATCAGTCACGTGCTCTCGGGTCAAAGTGGCCCTATTGGGCAGCCTCTTCTTGACTCCTCCCCTGGCAAGAGCGGGATGGCTAAGCGCCCCGAGGCTGAATGCGGCCGTCTGAGCGACCAGGAGGAGTGAAGGTCGTGACGCCCTGGAAAGTAGCGGGTGGTGCTTGTCACTAGGGAGCGTCCTGCGGGCCGGCCAAGGCTAGCAGGCTTGGACTTCCTTTTGGAGGCCGCGGCCTCACACCTCTCGCCTGCCTCCTTCGTTCCCGGGGGCGGGGTTGCACGTTTTTACTTCCGGACCCCACGGCTACGACACCGGAAGCCGGTAGCAGGGGTTTCGGCAGGGGAGAAAGGGCCACCGCAGAACTGGGGCTTCCTCAGAGTGCCGGGGCCCTAGGAGCGTCAGCAGCCCGACGCAACCGTCCTCCTCACGTCTGACCGACTCTGCTGACAGGTGTGGTCTTCTTCCCCGAAGACAGGGTTCCATCGGCGGGTGTTCCGCCGCCTCCGGGACTCCCCCGGACGTTCAGGCTTCCCTTCCTGTTGGGCCCTGGCCCGTTCCTGCTGCGCGCTTCTGGAGCGCCAGCCAAAGCGGGCCGATCCAGGACAGAGGTTACTGGAGCGGCGAGCGGGACTATTTCAGCCCCTCCCTCCGCCGCGGGGTCTGACCATACCTCTAGTGCGAGGACTCTTCTAGTTCGGAGACATTTTCTGTTCATCAAACTTAAATGATTTTGAAGTCGTTGAATTCTTTAAAAAGGCCTCAAATATAGTTTGGCAACCAAGTATCTTATCTCATATGCCTCAGTTTGTTCTCTTTGCAAAACGATTAATATCTGCCCGCCCTCTTACCACTTCTGTGACCTGAGAATGAATGGGCCATCTTGGCGCATTCGAGGAACAGCGAGGAGGCCACTATAGCTGCTGGAGCAGAGTGAATAAGGGGAGCATAGTTGGAGTGGAAGGAATGCGGAACGAGATGGTACAGGGCCTTGCAGGCCATTGTAGGGACTTTGGCTTTTACACGGGGGGCAATGGGAGCCATGGTATGGTTCTCAGTAGAGGAGGGACGAGATCAGAATTATCTTTTGGACTGATCGTTCCGGCTGCGGTGGGGAAAATAGACTGTAGGGGGCAAGGGTAGAAGCAGGGTGACCTCTTAAGAACCCATTGCAGTAATCCAGGTGAGAGACAATGGTGCTTTGAGCATTTTATTACTGAAATTTAAAAAATGTACAAAAGTAGAAAGATAAGTATAATAAATCCCATGTACCCATCTCCCAATTTTAATGATTATCAACTTGTGGCTAATTTTATTTAATTTATACCTCTCACAATCCTCTCCCATTATTATTTTCAATAGCAGCTTCATTGAGAATGTCACACAATTCACCCATTTAAAGTGTACATCTCAATGGTTTGTAGTATGCATATTCACAGAGTTGTGCAACCATCACCACTAATTACAGAACATTTTCATCATTTGTTCATGTTGTAGCATGTGGATTTACTACATTTTGTTTATCAGTTGATGGACATTTGAGTAGTTTCCACTCTTTGGCTGTTATGAGTAATGCTACAAGCATTCACGTGTGAACATGTGTTTGCATTTCTCTTGGGTATATACCTAGGAGTTTTTCCATTATTTTGAAGTGAATTTTAGACATCATCTGTAAACATTTCAGTATGCATCTAAGAAAGAACTTTGTAAAACATAACCACAATACTATTATCACACCTAAAACAGTTAATGTTAATTGCTTAGTGTCATCAAATTGATTGTGGGATACATTTTGACAGGATTAGATGTGAGTGTGTGCACTCTCTCTCTCTCTGTGTGAGTGAGTGAGAGAGAGAGAGAGAGAGAGTCAAAAAGGACTCCAAGTTATTTGTCCTGATAACCGGAGGATGGATTTGCCATTAACTGATAACAAGGAAGGCCTTGGGTGGAATTGGCTTTTGGGGACTGTCAGGAGTTTCGGAGAGGTTAGTTTTGAGAGGATTACTAGATATTTGAGTAGAAATGTTGAGTTTGATAGGTGAGTGTGGAGTTTAGAAAAGTGGTCTAATTAAGCATTAAGATTGGGGTTAAAGCCATGAGACTGGATAGAATTACTATAGGAGTGAATATAGTTGAGAAGAGAAGAGGTCCCAGTACAGAGCCCTGGGGCACCCAACATGGAGGGGTGGGAGCCCAGTGAAAGTGCCTGAGCAGGAGCAGCCAGTGAGGTAGGAGGGAAACCAGGAGAGTGGGCTGTTCTGGAACCCAAAAGAGGAAAGTATATTGAGGACGAGGGAGAGATCAGCTGTGTCTTCTGCTGCTGATGGGTCAGTGGGATATTCAGTGCGACAGTATCAGTGTTAGTAGTCAAAGTGGCCAAGTTGATTTGGTGTTAAAGTCACCCTCCCTTACCTCAGGCATTCTTCCAGAAACTTGTATTGGGATTGACCTCCTCGTGGTAGTCAGTCTTCTTGGGTAGGATTTGAAAGGGTTCCAGGCTGGCACTGTCCCACATGGTCTACTTCTAGTTCACAAGAGAACACAAGCAGCTCAGCATATCTCTCTGCCCCACTGTCCCAGGCTGACAGCCCAGCTCCCACTTTTAGATTCCTCAGCAGATGTCATTAGACACCAGATGTCCCCTCTGCCCCTAGCTCCAGGGAACACTCATCAGGCTCTGATTGGTCTCCTCAAAGCCCCTCTTACTAGGTATATGAGTTTCCCAGGGCTGCTGTAGGAAATGACTATAAGCTTGGTGGCTTAAAACAGCATAAATTTAATGTCTCCCAGTTCAGGAGACCAGAAGTCCAAAATGAAAGGGTCAGCAAACCCACACTCCCGAAGGCTCTAGGAGAGGACCCTCCCTTGCTCTTCCAGTTCTGTAACCTGAGTTGTTTCTGGGCCTGTGGCCTATCACTCCATTCTCTGCCTCCATCTCCACATGGCCTCCTCCCCTGTGTGTCTCCTTCTGTCTCCTCTTCTGTCTCTCAGAAGGACACCTGTCATTAGGTTAGGGCCCACTGGGTAATCCAGGATAAGATCACCCTTTTTCCAAATAAAGTTACATTTTTATGTTCTGGGGGTTAGGACATGGACATATCTTTTTGGGGGCTGCCATTCAGCCTACTATACTAGGTGAGGGGCCAGTACCCTGTACTTCTCCAGCTTGGAGGTGTTTAGGGATAGGATTATCAGCATACTGACATCTCCCTCCATGAATAATCCTCTCCCTAATTTCCCACCTCTGGTGAAATTCTTAACTTCCATTTACAGCCTGGAGATAGGTGCTAGGCATAGAGTTTAAAATCAGTGATGAACCATGGCCTCAGAGCTCCTACACAGACTAAACACCTTGTTCTGCTGGGTTAGAGAATTCTGCATGGGTCTCGTGTGACACCTCTGCTGGTTTTCTCTTCTAGACCGTGACTTGTTGGATGAGCAGGCACCTCTGGAAGAATCAGGTGTGAGATGGTACAGCCCAGTGGTGGCCCGACAGGGGATCAGGACGTGCTGGGTGAAGAATCTTCTCTGGGGAAGCCAGCCATGCTGCATCTGCCTTCAGAGCAGGGCACTCCTGAAACCCTCCAGCGCTGTCTAGAGGAGAATCAAGAGCTCCGAGGTGAGGAAGACGGTGGGTAGAGTAAAAAGTCAGGAGACCCAGCCCTGCTGAGGGAAAGGCTTATTCTCCTGACTTGCACCTCTGCATTTGCTGGGTGTGGGTGGGGATTTGCCTGAGAGCCGGCTAGCATTTCAAGCTTAGCTACCCTCCTCTTGGTTCCAGGTGAGGTTCCCCGGAAGTAGATACTGAGGTGCAGATCAGAGGGCAGGAAGTTTATTTATGGTGCGCTCAGGACCAGTACTGGGGAAGGGAAAGGAGGGACAGGGGAAAGAGCAGGGGTGGGTAGAGGGAGAAGTGGGCTGCGGGGCAGGCTCCTGGGACAGCCTTCACCTACCCTAGGGGAGCTATGGAGCTGGAATGACCAACATGGCTGGGCCTCTATATCCCTAGCTGGCCAGTGCCTCTTAGGCAAGGCAGCATGTGCTGTGGCCAGTGGAGGCCATAGTCACTGGCCCACTCCCCCACCTCCTTTGCTGGCCAGTAGTCTGGGAAGTTATGTGGGCTCCTGTGCCAACAAGTCACATGCTCTGTAGGCTTCAGAGACTGGTGCTGGCTGATACCCTGTGGGCAGGGACCAAATCCATGCCTGGAATACATGTCTCTTCTTTCTGTCAAGACGAATTGCCTTTCCTTCTGGGGTGGAAGGGGTCCAATGCAGTGAACTTGCCACCGAGGGGCTGCTTGGTCTCCTTGAGGGTGAGGCTATGTTGGAGAGAGACAACCAACGCGAACTGCCTGCTTTAGGGCAGGTGCCTCCACCTCAGCACCATTGACACCTGAAGCTGGATGATTCTTTGTGGTGGGGGCGTCCTGCGTATTGCAGGGTGTTGAGCAGCATCCTTGGAGTCTACCCACTAGATGTCAGCAGCACCTCTCCAGTTGTGACAACTAACAATGCCCCCAGACATTGCCGGTTGTCCCCAGGTGAGACCTGCTGTATTGGGGCCTTCAGAGCACTAATGCATATAGAGCTGGCAGCCAGGTCAGGGGCCTCTGCTCATCCCAAGGAGAGCGCTCTGCTGAGGGAGACTCGCGAGTGAGAGCGTTGCATGCCAGCTGCGCAGGGAGCATGGCATGGCACGTGGCACCCTTGCTTCCCTTCCAGGCCCTGTGTTCAGTGCAGCAGCTTCCCTTGGGCTCCGGCAGCATGTGGAGGCCTTGAGGCTATATTGCCTCTACCTGCGCTGCCTGACCCGAACCTGGTGGGTGGCAAATGAAACTCAGTGGCTCCACATGTCAGTCCCTGGACCAAACCCCCAGGCTCCCTGCAGACGTCTGCCCCCCAAGATGCTCACGATTGTGTTGGTGGAGGAGGCTGTGAGAGCCAGGGAGAAGGCAGGACATAGTCTTTGCTTGGAATGTTTGGAGAACATGGAAGCTCATGTGCCTAGTGTGTGATTCAGCTTATGGGACATGTCCAGAAGAGGCCAATGCCAATTCCCAGAGTCAGAGAGCAGATGAGTAGGTGCCAGGGAGGGGGGAGGGGGAAAGGGAGAGTGACTCCTGATGGGTCTGCAGTTTCTTTTTGGGGTGCTTGAAACGTTCTAGAATTAGGTAGTGCTGATGGTTGCACAACCTTATGAATACAGTAAAAACCAGTGAATTACCACTGTATACTTTAAAATAATTAAAATGGTAAATTTGATGTTATGTGAATTTTACCTCAGTTAAAACAGTTAAAAAGAAAAAAGTTGCAGGCTGGGCGCAGTGGCTTACGCCTGTAATCCTAGCACTCTGGGAGGCCAAGGCGGGAGGATCGCTTGAAGTCGGGAGTTTGAGACCAGCCTGAGCAAGAGCCAGACCCCGTCTCTATTAAAAATAGGCGTGTGCCTGTAGTCCCAGCTACTCAGGAGGCTGAGGCAGGAGTATGGCTTGAACCCAGGAGTTTGAGGTTTCAGTGAGCTATGCTGACACCACTGTACTCTAGCTGGGACAACAGAGTGAGACTCTGTCTCAAACAAACAAACAGAAGAATAAAGAAGTTGCACATGAGCTGAGCTTTGGGTGGTGTGAGCAGGATTCTGATGGGTCCCCCATGGCGGGTGGAGAGGGGTGGGTGGATAGTGTGCTTGACAGCAGGAAGTAGTTAGCTGGTCAAGGGTTTTGACTGCCTGCCCCCAGTTTATACAGCTCTGTACTTGCTAGAACCTTTGTACGTCATGGATCAGTGTCATTACCTCAGACGGCTCCTTCACTACCCAGGGTGTCCCTTGGGTGTGGGGTTCTCCTTTCCTCTGGCTTCTGCTGACTGCAGGCATGTCAGGACACCCTGATCTTGAAGAAAGCAGAGATGTGGTTCTGGGAAGAACTCAGTGCCCCAGGGCAGACACATCTGAATTGACCAGAATACAAATGAATTCCAGAGTTGCTTACAAAGAAAGTGGCATTTGACACACACTTTTAAGTGAAGCTGGTGTGTTTGGTATTTCCTTGGAGAAACGTAGAGGCATATCGTTAGTGTAATTGATTTTGGAAGTGTTTAAAGCATAAAAGGGAGTGTTTAGAAGCCATCTATCCCTGTGAGAGGCCACATAGTATTATGGATGGGGGCGTCCCTGTTTCTGGCCTCTGACCTCCTGAGCCTCAAGCTCACCTCCCTTTGGCTGTCCCCTCTGCCACCAGATGCCATCCGGCAGAGCAACCAGATGCTGCGGGAGCGCTGTGAGGAGCTGCTGCATTTCCAAGTCAGCCAGAGGGAGGAGAAAGAGTTTCTCATGCACAAATTCCAGGAGGCCAGGAAACTGGTGGAGAGACTCAGCCTGGAGAAGCTCGACCTGAAGAGGCAGAGGGAGCAGGCGCTGCAGGAGGTGGAGCACCTGAAGAGATGCCAGCAGGTAGCCAGGAGCTGAGGGCTCTAGCCCCACCTGTGCCACCAGCAACCTGCATTCTAAAAACCAACAGGGACACTAGTGTTCCAGGAGGGAAGCTGTGGTCAGGGGTCCCCAAGAGCTGATGTGTTGGGAGGACTCAGAAGTCAGAAAGCCGTACACTCACAGTTACAGTTTATTATAGTGAAAGGACACAGGTTAGAATCAGCAAAGGTACAAGGTACATAGGGCAGGGTCCAGGAGAGGCCAGGTGAGAGCTTCCAGGTGTTCTCTTCCGGGGGAGTTGAATGGACAGTGCTTAATTCTCCCGGCAGTGATGTGTGAGCAACAACGTATGACAACACATGTGGAGTATTGCCAACCAGGGAAGCTCCCCCTGGGCCATGGCGTCCAGGGTTTTTACTAGGGGTGGGTCATGTAGGCATGGAGTGCCCGTGGGGCTGACCGGGTTACGCAGGCTCCAGCCACCCAGAGGTCCCACTGATAGCATGTGGCCCAGGCTGCCTGCCCCTATAAATCATGTCATTAGTGTAGACTACCTGGCAGGGTCCTAGGCCCCTGCTAAACCAAGACACTCTTATCAGGCAGGATTTTCCAGGGGTTTAGAGATTATCCTCTAGGAGCTGGGCAGGGGTCAGACCCACCTTTGGAAGGTGCAGGGTGTGGATCCCCAGGCCTGTGGGTTGGCCCTATGCTGTACAAAACCTCCAAAGGAAAGCATGCTTAGTGTTTGCCGAAGGACAGTGTTTCAGGGCCTTTCTGTATGAGCTTGGCTGATCTCAGGATCCTGATGACAGTAGTCAAGAAGGCGACGTGCTGCCTGTGAGGGGCAAGGTGAGGAGAATTGGTGGCTTAAGGCCTTTGTTTGCCATTTGGGGAAGTGTATGAGTTTTCTAGGGCTGCTGTAACAAGGTACCACAAACCGGGGGGCTTAAAGTAAGGGGGAGAGCTGAGCTCCATTCTGATGTGTGCAGAGGGGACTGGGCATTTCACAGGGAGAATGAAGGGGTTGGGGGGGGTAAATGGGGGCTCAAGTGAAAAATGACAAAGGGGGGTCAGTGTCCATGCAACGAAGCCAGCCATTTATGGAAGTTAGGATTCTGCCCTCCCATGGCAACTGGCAGATGGGGGCCTACCCTTCCTGTTGGCTCTTGGGTCCTTGAGAAAGACTCTGCTGGGTTGTAGGTGATACAGAGACATCTCAAAGGGACAGAGGAGGCGTTCACAGCTGGGAGCCCTTTTTAGTAAATGTTCTAAGAAGTGGAGTTCAGGGTCCTATGTCAGGTGCTGGCTGGAAGAAACAGTAAATTCTTTTGACAGCCGTGAGTGTTTCCAGACAGGAACTCAGAAGGGGGCTGGGGTCATCCCAGGGATGCAGCCTTAGGCTTCCAGAAGCCTCATTCAAGTTTGGTTAAGTCTCTTAGTGCAGGGGTTTGGATGGAGTGTTCATGCTGAGAGTTCTTGCAGTTCTCAGTGTTTAACAAAATTCAGTATCCATTTTTGCTTTGTAAAAACTCTCACCTTCTGGTGGCCCTGGGCTTGTGGACTAGAGCTTGTATTTTCCTTGCTATCTCTGTGTCTTGCCTCCTTTTGCACTGAGTCTCAAAAAGGCTGAGAGAGATTCCCTGCTGGGACACAGTGCAAAGCCCCCAGGTGCAGCCCTCACAGCCTGGTTACTGGGGCAGTGGCTGAGCTATTGGCAGCCTAAGGAGACTCAGGGCATCTCTGTCCTCCTTCGGCCCATTGTGGTCTCTTGTTGCCCCATCTGCAGGAATGAGGAGGGGGGCCTGGTGGCATGGGTTCTCAGGACTCAACCCCTTTCCACTGCTTCACCTGTCTGTCTGGGTTGGGCAGCTTCTGGAGGTGAGGGATGAGATGAGTGGGGGAGGTTGGGAGGGGACTTTGCATCTCAGCCAGCAGTGGAGGGTCGAGGCGGGGCACTGGGGAGGGTGAGGTGGCCACTGGGTTCGAGAGGCCCTAGGGTGCTTGGCTTTGGGGGTGCTGAGGGCAGGTGAGAAGCCCTCAGGGTGCACATGCTTCGGGCTTTGGGAGTGGCAGCTCAGGAGAAAGCAGTGTTGACAGGAGTGGCTTTCTCTCCTACAGCAGATGGCCGAGGACAAGGCCTCCGTGAAAGCCCAGGTGACATCCTTGCTGGGGGAGCTCCAGGAGAGCCAGAGTCGCCTGGAGGCTGCCACTAAGGAACGGCAGGCTTTGGAGGGCAGGTGAGTGGGGAGGAAAAGCCCGCCCCAGAGTCCACTTCCAGGGTTTCAAGAAGAATGAGGAGGGTTTGGGGGCCTCCAGGGAATTCCTCTGTGGACGTTGTATGAGCACCCTACAGATGTCGGAGCAGGTGTTGGGAGAGATCTGGGCTGGGCATTCAGGACCTGGGTCTCAACCTGCACTTCTCAGCTCTGACCCTTTGTTGGAGTTTGTATTATTTCTTTAGGAGGCATTTCAGGGGCCCCAGGACTACACCCACAGTGCATGGTTCTCTGGAAGGACTTTTGGGACCTGGCACACAGTTGCCCCACAGCTGAGGTTGATCACAGGGAAGGGGCATGTGGCAGGATCTGCCAGGGCAGGAGCCATGGGTGGAGTGTGGTGTTTCTGCCCAGGGATGCTTGCTAGAGACTTGGCACCTTGGGTTTGTATCGAGGTCTGGTCATGTTGGCACCCTTTGTCAGGCATGTGCCAAAATTCCCAACTCCCAGCAGGAAAGCAGGTGCTTGGCATAAACCACATTGTTTGTACAAACAATCCAGGTGCAGGGCCCGCTGTTATCAGTAGGGAAAGTATCACAGCAGTGGAGGGAACTTGCACCAGCCGAGGGCCAATCGTGTGAGCCAGTGGCCTCAGGCCTGCCAGTCATTCTCTTTTGCAAAGAAGTCTTGGTTCTTATAAGTGGGATCATTGTGTCCAAGGGCAGGAAGGTTTCTGTGGCTCTCATACCGCCCAGCTGCTGCCCTCCAGACAGCTGGGTCAGCTGACAGGGGTGGCCCCAGGCATCCCAGCACGGTATGTGGTGAGGGTGCACTTGGGGCAGTCGTCAGGGAGCCTTTCTGTAGAAGGGAGGGGAGCTTGAGTCAGGCTTTGATGGGCAGAGAGAGCCCGGTGGGGTTGAGGGGCAGCGTGAGTGAAGGCATGGAGGGAAGAGGGCCAGACAGCCAGGCCAGCCAGGCCAGCCAGGTGGAGTTGGGGTGATTGGAGAAGGGCCCCATCTGCCTGTGGCCAGAGGCCACCCCAGGTCCACACAGAAGAACCCACCATCGCCCCTGCAGTGGGGGCTGTGGAAGGCCTTGGGGCAGTGGGATAAGGCCAGAGCCAGTGGAAATTAACACATTGACTGCCCTATTAGAAAAGAAATTTTTTCCTTGGGGCCACGGTGTTTTATTATGAAAATAGAATAAAAACTTCGAAAACAAAATGATCCTAATTTAATGAAAAACAAAATTTATTGACTTCTATTAATTTAATCCACGTTTTTAGAATTAATCTGTCAATGTTAATTGTAACAACAAGAACATCATCAACTGGAGGGTTTTGCCCAGGTTTTGCTTCACAAGGCCCTGGGCTCAAAACTAGCATGAGTTAGATACAACTCACATGGCAGTTAATGTGTTAAGGGAGCTGTGAGGTGCTGGCTTCCAGGCTTCCTTGCCATCTGTACTTGGGTGCCTGCTGGGCCCCTGCATTGAAGCAAACACATCTCAAGTGGAGCTCCTTATCTGCTGCCCCCACCTGGCCCCCTGCAGTTGTCCCCGTCTCTGGTGACAGTGCCTCCACCCTGATGCCTGGAGTCAGCTTGCAGTCACAGGATTTTCAGAACCCACCCTACTTACAGCCCCCCTCCTCTCTCCCCTGCCTTCTGCCCTCAGTCTGTTCTCCTCTCCCCGTGCCAGGGCCCGGGCAGCCAGTGAGCAGGCCAGGCAGCTGGAGAGTGAGCGGGAGGTGCTACAGCAGCAGCACAGTGTGCAGGTAGACCAGCTGCGCATGCAGAACCAGAGCGTGGAGGCCGCTCTGCGCATGGAGCGCCAGGCCGCCTCAGAGGAGAAGTGAGTCTGCCGGAGAAGTGGCACAGGGCGGCGGTGGGGCAGGGTGGACGCCAGATTGCCCGTAGCTTTTTTCTGCCTCCTGGGGAGTCCTTTTAGGGACTGGCTGTGGGTGAGGGCCGATTCTGTCCCCTAGCATTGCTAATGGTAAAGTCAACCATTATCACACCCAAGCAATTCATCTGTGATACGATAATGTTATCTACTATCCAGTTCACGTTGGTATTTCACCGTGTGTCCCACACATGTCCTTAAAAACCCTTCTACCGGCATCTGATCCAGGATCTCAAGTTCCTTTCCTTGGCATGCCTTTTGAATCTCCCTTACTCTAGAACAGTCCCCTTGCCTTTCTGAGTTTTTCATGAAGTTGACATTTTCGACCATGCAGGATGGTTCCATTTTATTATAAACATTTAAAAATGTTAGCCTTAAGGAAAATGATATTAACTATTTAGCAACCAATCCAATTGCAGTAGTACTTGCAGTCAGCAAAGCCTCAGCGTCCACATGCAGACAGCCTTAGGAGTCCACACGCAGCCTTGGAAGCCCCCATTCTAGGAATGCGACGGAATGGAAGATTGTAGAGTTAGAAACAGGCAAAGCTGTGGCTGGCCTGGGACAAGGTGGTTTCTCCAGTGAAAGCTCCTTTTTCTCAGGCGGAAGCTGGCTCAGTTGCAGGTGGCCTATCACCAGCTCTTCCAAGAGTATGACAACCACATCAAGAGCAGCGTGGTGAGCAGTGAGCGAAAGCGAGTGAGTATGGCCAGCCTGGGGCTGTCTAGGACTGCCTTGCCTCTTCCTTTCCCTGCATCCCCGGGGATGGAGAAGACTATGAACTGCGAGACTTGACTGAATTGGCTTTTCGGAGGGATACTTAACTTGTCCTAGACCTTTATCATGCCTGCAGCTGTGACAGCTCAGGGGAGGCCATGGGGAGGCGGGGACACTTGGGATGTTCTCAGGCACATCAGCAGGCCGCCCCCATGGAGGGCTGGGCCAGGGCCTTGGGATGCTGTTTCCATGGGGCTGGGGACATGCTTGTCTCCATGTACATCCCATTCTGCCAGCCTTCACCATCTCAGCTTCTGGCTCAGTTTTCCTCGAGCCAAGGTAAGGCCCAGTAACATTTCCATCCCAGCTTCAAAAGACGCTGGGAGCCCTTGTCTAGTTTGTCCTCATCAGACCTAAACTGGGTGTGATTTCCAGCGATCACATTGTAAGAGGACGTCGTTGATCGTGAATTTACAGAGATTTATAAGGATGAAGCCTGAAACCAGGTCACATGAGGAAGAGTTAGTTATAAAGCTGGCCATGTACTCTCTGGAGGGAAGTGTTGGGGTGTGTGTGTGTGTGTGTGTGTGTGTGTGGTGGGGGGATGTCTGTGTGGGATGAGCAGACCTTTGACCACATGGCAGAGTGGAAGGAACAATGTGCATGTGGTGGGCATGTAGTTGGTGGAGGGTTCATGCATGGGACTGGCTCACTGTGTGTGGGCAGCCACAGGAGTGAGTGTGGCTCCTGTCCCTTCAGCTGGGATTCTGTGGAGGGAATGTCTCCCTGGGTAGGAGGTTGTGCCAGATGACCTCAGAGGTCCGTTCAGTCCTGAGATTCTTCTATGTCCTGAGAAAAACGTCAGCATTTCTTCTGTCCTTTTGGGCCGTGACAGAATGCAGCCTTTTCCCTGTACACGCTGAGATCCTGTGATGGGCTCTCAAATCAAGGGGCTGGCATCGCCCCAGCTTGCCTCAGCCAGGGCTACTCTTTTGTCCTCAGTTCTTCTCACCTGGAGCAGCAGCTCACCCGGGAGGCGGCTCAGCCCCTGCCCTGGGCTGATGAAGCTCCGTCAGCTCCCCCTTGCCCGTCTTTAGGGAATACAGCTGGAAGATCTCAAACAGCAGCTCCAGCAGGCTGAAGAGGCCCTGGTGGCCAAACAGGAAGTGATCGACAAGCTGAAAGAAGAGGCTGAGCAGCACAAGATTGTGATGGAGACTGTTCCAGTCCTGAAGGCCCAGGTGAGGGCCCTCCTCTGTGGCCCACTCTGGCACTGGGACCTGGCATATCTCTTTGGCATCATTTTGCGTTGGCTTCTCATAAGCTTTCTGAGCCCCTTGTGCTGTTTCTTGACTTCTCAGTGCACTTGGGGTCACATGCTGATGTGTGTGTTTCCTCCATGCTGCTGTGGGCTCCGGGAGGACAGGAGTGGGCTCTGCTTCTCTTCCCCTGGTGCCTAGCACAGAGTGTCCCTGATGGGTGGTCGATGGATGGCAGGCACATCCCTCTCTCTTGAATTTGCCAGGCGGATATCTACAAGGCGGACTTCCAGGCTGAGAGGCAGGCCCGGGAGAAGCTGGCTGAGAAGAAGGAGCTTCTGCAGGAGCAGCTGGAGCAGCTACAGCGGGAATACACCAAGTTGAAAACCAGCTGCCAGGAGTCGGCCAGGTGGGCCTCTGAGAGCATGCCTTATGAGCAGTGGGCATGATACTGGGGGGTCACCGGTGGTAACCACAGGAGACTGATGACTCCTGGCTTTCCAGGTTAGGGCTTACTGCACTTCCCTTTCTTTCCTGTCCTCTGGCCCCATCTTTCTAACAGCTTTTTCATGCTGGCACAGCTAGGAGCTTTACAAAAATGCATGTATTGATTGGACGGTTTCTGTTTTCAAAGGATTGAGGACATGAGGAAGCGGCACATAGAGGTCTCCCAGGCCGCATTACCCCCCGTGCCAGGTGAGTGAGCGAGTGCAGGAGGAAGTGGGTGGGGAGGGCTCTTCAGAGGCTTGACAGCAGGAGCTGTTATTGGCTATCCCCCCACCCCCCACTCCCCTGTCATGCCCCCTGCCCTGAGGCAGCAGTGGTGGCTCCTGGTCTCACATGGGTGGTGACCCTTGTAGTCGAATAGGACAGTCCTGTCAAGTCTCACTACCTCTCCATCCTCCCCTTCCCTCTGATTTGTCCCTGGGAAGTGCATGAAGCCCATACATCTGGTGCCACCTGTTCTCTTTTCCCAGCCCACCACTCCTTTCATCTGGTCCTGCCCAGCCAGAGGAGAAGCCCCCCTGAGGAGCCGCCTGACTTCTGCTGTCCCAAGTGCCAGTATCAGGCTCCCGATATGGACACCCTGCAGATACATGTCATGGAGTGCATTGAGTAGGGCCAGCGAGCACAAGGCCACCTGCAGATGACACGCCCAGGACCATGCAGTCTCTGCTTTCCTCTCCCACCTGCCTAGTCTAGGATTAAGGGCTAGGTGACATAGAGCAGGTCACTGCTTCACACCCCAGGAGCTGGCTGCAGGGTGTTCTGCTTCAGCCCTATTGGCCTGCTGAGCCACCTCTTTTAGGTTAGGCCTGATGCTCTGCTCTTTTTGTTCCATTCTATATGCTTGAACCGCTTGCTTCTGGGGGCTAATCCCTCCCTGTCCTTCCACTCCCCACCCAGGAAGTCAGGAATGGAGGCTGGGGGCTCTCAGGGAGAACTGTGCCCCCAAGCAGAGTTGGGCAGCAGCTCTTCCTCCCACCAGCTACTGACTCACCCTCCCCTGTGCTCCAGGCATGCTGTGCTCTTGCTGTGCACACCACTGCGCTCCTTTTGGGCTGCATGCTATTCCATTTTGTGGCCATACCATGGCATGTTTAACTAGTCCCAACTGATGGACGTTTGGATTGTTTCCAGTCTTTTTGCTATCATAAATAATGGTGCAGTAAAAATCATTGTGCATTAATCATGTGTATTTTTGGGATAGATTCTTAGAAGTGGTACCACTGAGCATGTGTGATGCCTGGGGTGGGTGATGCCTGAAGCTTGGTTTCCTGCTCCTGCCCCCCTAGTTCTCATAGCCTTGCCAAGGGGGTTGGGCAAACCTTTGGATTTTTGCCACCCACTGGGTGTGCAATTTCTCTATTAAGAGTGAGCTTAAGCATCTTTTCAGAGGCTTAAGGGCCCTTTTCAATTCTTTTGCTGCAAATGGGCTGTTCATATCTTTTACCCATTTTTCTCTTAGATTGTTATCTTTTGTTCCTCAGTTTGTAGGAGCTCTTTGTTCATTAGCAGGATTAGCTTTTGCCTGTGATAGACTTTTCCCACTTTGACTTTGTTACTGTTGTTTTTTGGCCTTGAAGTTTTTATCTTTATGTAGTCACATTTATCCATTTTTTTTTTCTGGAAGCCACTTTGCAATGAATGGCACATTACAAACAACAGAGGACTCTTCACTTGTTTTGCAAGGTTCTGGACATTTCCTAGGATGTCAAAGCCATGAGCATTAACCCTGCAGTTGTAGGAGAGGAAAGGATGTAGAAAGTTGAGAGAGAATGCAATGAATACACATCACTGACTCCTCATTGCCTGGGTCGTCCTTCCTGCCCTCCTCCAAGCTCCCCTGCTTGGGAATGGGATGTTGTGAATCCATCCCTGGGCTTTTTCACAGGCCTTCCTGCTATTTGACTGTGAGAGGGCTGACTAGAATTAGGATATAAGATCTTCTAAAAATAAGCCTGGGCTGGGGGCTTTCTCAGCATCTACAGGGGTTGGGGAGTGACTTTTCCATTTCCCAAAGCCAGATGTCTATCAGATTGTACTTTGGGAAAATGTTAAAGGCATAGGCAAGTTCTCTGCTCATGGGTGTTGCATTTAAATCCTAATCCTGCAATTTTTCTACAAGAGCGCTTTTAATTCTTTTGGAGGGAGGGTGTATGGGTGTCCTATGGCTGTTGTAACAAAACACCACAAACTTGGTGGCTTAAAAAAACTGAAACTCATTATTCTGCAGTTTTGGAAGCCAGTAGTCTGAAATCAAGTTGTTAGCAAGATTGGTTTCTTCTGGAGGCTCTGAGAGAGAATCAGATCCAGGCCCATCTCCTAGCTTCTAGTGGTTGCCAGCAATCCTTGGTATTCCCTGGCTTGTAGACCCATCACTCCAATCTCTGCTTCTCTGGTCACATGACCTCTTCCTCTTTGTCTGTGTCTTCTCTTCTGTCTTTTATAGGGACACCTGTCATTGGGTTAGGGCCCACCTGATAATCCAGAATGAGCTCTTCATCTCAAGATCCTTTTCCAAGATAAGTTCTCATTCAAAAATTTTGGGGATTAGGATTTGCACCTATCTTTTCAGGGCCACCATTGAACCCAGAGCCCACAGATTAAGGCAAATGGATCCTGAATGCAGGTGCGTCCAGGACCTGCAGCTCTGCTAGAGAAACTCAGGCCCCAGGGTAATGGTGGCTGCTGGGCTATAGAGTTTGGTGTGGGGCAGGCTCTTGCAGGCGTGGGGACATCTTGTCTCCAGGTGGACACTGCTGCTGGGGCCAACAGACATGGGTGGGAGAGCTAGGTAGGCTGCTGTTGGACCACCTGCACCATGGGTAGTGGCCACTGACTGTGTAGGGGTGGGCTTCACACTTCTTGAGAGGGTGAACAGAGGCACGTGGGAGCCCTTCTCTGACCAGCACCGTCTTCTGAAAGGGGCTTAGAAAGAAAGAAGGTGAGACCCAGGAGCAGTGAGAGAAGCAGTTGTTCTCCTGAGGGACTTTTCCACATGGACTGCACATCAGCAGCATCTGGGAGCTGGAGAAACACTTGCGCTTGGGCCCCCTGGACCAGTTGAGACTTGCTGCCTTTCCTAGAGGCGGGGCGCCCTTGCTGCCTGCCTCCCCCTCCCTCTTTAGCACTGTGTAGGGTTGACCATACATTACACACCAAGGATTTGAAACCATACCATTTGCCCAGAAGTGGGGCATTCTGCTTTCTTCCTTTCTGGCTTTACTTAGATTGGGCTTCTGGAACAACTGGCTGGATTCCTCTCAGGAGGGAACAAGCCTGCCTGCCTTATTAGCTGTGGCCCCTTGATCCACACAGCTAGAAGCACATCCCCCCTGGAACCTGTGTCATTCCATATTCAAGGCATAAGAGAAATGCAGGCAACCAATAAGCACAATAAGAAAGCATTTCACCCTCAGTAGTAACTAAAACACAAACTTCAACAGTAAGCAAAAAATGATGTCAAAATAGCAACAAGTGAAGCCCTATGGCAAGGGGCAGGGCACAGGCCTTGTTTAGTTGCCCCTTCTGAGGGGGCTGTTTGGTGGGATGGAACAAGCACTTAGGAAGTGGCCTTAGCCCTCTTAACCCTAAGAGTTAGTTGGGTACTCACAGTGACTCTGGCATTGGAGAGGCGCTCAGTGTATCATTATTTGTAGCCACCAAAGGCTGTTGTGAAATAGGCTATGTATCTGATGACGTGGCCCTGCACAGCCAGCATTTTGAACATTTTGTCACATGGAACACACTCTGTAGTATGTTGGCCTGAAGACAAACTTATGTATAAAGTGTGATCCCAATAAAGAAGTAAAAGCTGCTAACATGGAGGGATGTGGGTGGCCGGGTTACTGGTAATTAAAAGTTTTCCTTATGTATTTTCCTCTAAATGTCTATAATTTACATGCATTACTTTTATACATAGAAACTGTATCTTTCTACAAAGTTTTGCTGATGTTAATACAGCTCTGAGTTTTTGTCTGTGTCAGTAGCTCGATGTTGATACAACTGTTCATCAAAGAATGGCGCAAGGGGTTGACTCAAGGTTTCCGTGGGGCCATTGTTTCCTGTGGCTGCTGTAACAACGTACCACAAACCAGGGGGCTTAAACAAGCCTGTTCCTGTTCATCTCCCAGTTCTGAGGGCCAGAAGTGCAAGATCAAGGTTTTGGCAGGGTGGGTTCTTTCCAGGGCTGTGAGGAAGAGGCCTGTTTCAGGCCTCTCCTGGCTTCTGGGGGTTGCCGGCAATCCTTGGTGTGCTGTGGCTTGCAGCTGCATCTGTTCAGTCTCTACTTCCATTGTCATGTGGCCTTCTCTCTGCGTGTCTCTGTGTCTGTTCTTCTCTTTTTATAAGGACACCAATGTCAAAGATAAACAAAGGCAGACATTTGTTAAAGCCATGAAAACAGATTTTATTCAGTAACTACTGGCAGTAGGAGGGAGAGCTGAGCTCCATTCTGACGTGTGCAGAGGGGACTGGGCATTTCACAGGGAGAATGAGGGGGTTGAGGGGGGGTAAATGGGGGCTCAAGTGAAAAATGACAAAGGGGGGTCAGTGTCCATGCAACGAAGCCAGCCATTTATGGAAGTTAGGATTCTGCCCTCCCATGGCAACTGGCAGATGGGGGCCTACCCTTCCTGTTGGCTCTTGGGTCCTTGAGAAAGACTCTGCTGGGTTGTAGGTGATACAGAGACATCTCAAAGGGACAGAGGAGGCGTTCACAGCTGGGAGCCCTTTTTAGTAAATGTTCTAAGAAGTGGAGTTCAGGGTCCTATGTCAGGTGCTGGCTGGAAGAAACAGTAAATTCTTTTGACAGCCGTGAGTGTTTCCAGACAGGAACTCAGAAGGGGGCTGGGGTCATCCCAGGGATGCAGCCTTAGGCTTCCAGAAGCCTCATTCAAGTTTGGTCAAGTCTCTTAGTGCAGGGGTTTGGATGGAGTGTTCATGCTGAGAGTTCTTGCAGTTCTCAGCACCATTCTCTCTCCTCCTCAGACACGTGGTTCTCCTCCCGCCCCCCTGGCCACTCCTTGCTGGCTTCTCAAGTCTCTGTGCTTAGTCCTGTGTTCTCTTCTCCCTACCCAGGCACTCTTCCCTTGGTGATCTTGTCCAGTCTCAAGGCCTTGATGCTGATGACACTAATTTTCACCTCCAGCCCTGATCTGTTCCTTCATGAAAGTGAGCATGGCATCTCACACTAATCTGTTCAAACTGGAACTGGACTTTTAGCCCCTCCCTCCAACTCTGCCCTTCTGTTCCCTAGTCCCCATCTTGCTAGATGGCCCAGTCACCCTTGATTCCTCTTGCTCTCACCCTTTGGAGCCAGCCATCAGCCATTTTGTTGACCCTGTCTCCCGAGTCCCTTTATTTTGTGCCTAGACTATGGCGACCTCCTTGCTGGTTTCACACTTGAGACTGTAGGCTCCCTATGATCCATTCTTCACACAGCAGCTGGTGTCATCTGGTAAACGTGTTTCTCCTTTCCTGAACTCTCCAGTGCCTTTCTGTTGCTGTAGAAACCTTAATTCCATCCTCAGCCTGGCAGGCAGAGCCCACGTGCTGCTCGGACCTCATTTCAGTCCCTCTCCTGCTGGCCCACTGTGCCCAGCCCCATCACACTGGCCCTTTTGCCCTTCCTCGAACACACAATGCTTGTGTGTCTTAAGGCTTTTGTCCCCTCATCTTTGCATGGCTGATTTGTTTTTGTCATTCAGGTCTAAGTTTAAACATCACCTCCTTCATCTAAAGTCTTTATCCTAAATCACATTGCCCTGTTTTAATTCCCGACCTGGCAGTTCAAATGACCTCATTTTTTTTTTTTTTGGCTTTGTTTTCTGTCTCCCTCCACTAGAGGGAGAGCGGAGGCCTCCTCCAGCTCAGTTGGGCAGGATGCCCTGGAATAATGCTCAGCACAGCAACATTCAGCACATATTTATTGGTGGCCTCAGTTTGTCTTGAAGCTCCATTAGGGCTCGTCTGTCAATGTTTTTGCAGACATAACCCTGTCACCATAAATGGTGCTTGGTAGAAACTGCTGCATTACTGTGAAAGAGATAACCGAAAACCTATTTTAGAGGCCATGGTGACTAACTTGGGGGGATCTTCTATAAGCTTTTTTATTTTTAATTTTCTTTGGAATTTGGATGGATACATATGTTGGCCTTATAATGTATAAGCAAGAACCCTGTGACTCTGGGGTCACATGAACGAATCCTGCTCTGCCCCTTACTTAATCTCTCTGAGCTATAGTTTCCTCATCTGTAAAGTGGGCAGAATGCCATTTGTGTGCGGCAGAGTTACTGATGAAAGGATGCATCTAATGCACTGAGGGCAGTGCCTGGCCCAAGGTAGAACGCAAAATGTAAAATCAATTCCAGTTTAAACTGTGCCCCAAACTGGATTTCTGTTAGATTATAATTCCTATTTAGATTATTCCTCTAAATAGGAATTATAATCTAATGGAAGTTAGATTAATTAAAATGTTGTCTAAGGAAAGTTGATTGGTGGTTGCCTAGGGCTGGAGGAGTTGGGGGGAATGGGAAGTGACTGCTAATGGGTACAGAGTTTATTTTTGGGATGATAAGAATGTCCTGAAATTGGTTGTGGTGATGCTGCACATATCTGTGGATATACTAAAAACCACTGAATTGTACACTTTACATGAGTGAATTGTACAGTATGTGAATTAAACCTCAATAAAGTTGTTATTTAAAAAATGTTGTCTAAGAGCCCTATGCAGCCTCTGTTGGCTCCCATGAAAATGCAAATGAAGACACAGAAAAAGATGAACATTTACACCCTCTCCCAAAGCTGTGTTTGACAGGTGACCTTTTGATAGGCTCTTGGTGCTATTTCCATTAACTATAAGGCAGTAGAACTGGAGGGGGAGAATGGGTGACTGACTGACTGTCTCATGAAGCAGAGTGATCCTCTCTGTCCTTTCCTCAGAGATCCAGGGTTGGACCAACCAGAAAACTAGTAGCTGCTCCTGTACTAGGCCAAGGCTGCTTTCTCTATGGTCATTCAGAGGCCAGCCACCCAAACAGAGAGTGTGTGTGTATCAGGAGGGGGCAGGCAACTGATAGACGTCATTGCATTCTTGGAGGAACAGAACTCAGTGGGCAAGTGTGGTAGGTACTGGTGAGTCAGGATGCTGGGAGACCCTGGGATACCAGCTTTCCATGAATTCCATCAGTTCCGTTGGTTTCAAGTGTCGAAGGCTTGAGGGCAGGGGTGGGGTTTGATTTCTCAGTCTGGCAGAGCCACAGTAGACAGATGTCTGTTATAACTGGAAATAAGTCTTCTCCCCACACCTAGGGGGTGGTGGCCGGGGTGAAGGTCTGTCCATCCTAAAAAGCATTGCAGAACAAGCCATCTGTTTCTGGTAATGATGGGTGGTATTATTAAGACAAATATTTCTGTTGAAAATAACTACAAATGATAAATTAAATATTTAAAAACTCTGTTAAAAGCAACTGAGAGCCAATACGAGAGCAAAATCTAAGAGGAAGTGGGAGTCGGAGAAGAAGTAAACTACAGAAGCTGCTTTTGTCCCAAGGAAGTTGGCAAACTTAGATTTTGGTTCTGGAGGCCATCCAGACAAGGGAGACAGCAGGCAAGGCCTAAAGCCTTCCTAAAGTGTGGGGAGTTGAATAGCAGGCCCCCTACATTAAGTAAACTCACCTCACCCCAGCCCTGGGGACTGCAGGGAAACAGGAGATGAAGGGAAAGTAAAAACACCCATCTGCAAACTTTTGGGTAAGGGCCAGGCTCTGTGCAGACCTGTAGTTCGGGTCTTCCTTGTGGGGTGGTTCGGGGAGCCTGAAGCCATACATTTGGTTTCAAGTGGTCCTGGGACGATAGTACCCATATTAGTTTTCTAGGGCTGCCATAACAAATTACCACAAACTGGGTGGCTTGAAACAACAGAAATTGTTTCTCTCATGTTTCTGGAGGCTAGAAGTCTGAAATTCAGCTGCCAGTAGGGTTGGTTCCTATTGGTAGCTCTGTGGGAGAATCTGTTCCGGGCCTCACTCCTAGCTTCTGGTGATGGCTGGCAATCCTTGGTGCTCCCTGGCTTGTGGATGCATCATTCCAATTTCTGTCTCTGTCTTCACATGGCCGTCTTCCTTGTGTGTCTGCCTCTTTCTCTTATGAGGACATTGGTCATATTTGTTTAGTGCTCACCCTAGTCTAGTGTGACCTTATTTTAACTTGATTACATCTGCAAAGACCATATTTCCAAATCAGGACACATTCACAGGCACCCAGGGGTTAGGACTTCAACATATCTTTCTGGTGGACGCATTTCAACCCACAACAATCCCATTAGGTGCCTGGCAAAAGCAAGCACAATTCTTCTCTGGAGAATAGCATCTCAATCCTAGGCCCCAAAGAGTTTGCACAAAATTTTTCTTAAGAACAATTAGCAGTACACAGTAAAAAATAACTAAGCACACACGAGACAAGGTTCCATGAAAGGAAAGGTACAATGAGACAAAGACTTCAGATGCTGGAGCCATCAAACTGCAGATGACGGAACAAGTGAACTTAAAAGTTGAATGAAAAAAGCTTGAAAATATCTGCAGGGAATAGGAAACTATAAAAAGTGAATTAGTATATATCCAAGAAGTAAAAACTATGTAATGTTAAATCTGAACTGGAAATATCATCATGAACTCAATTTTTCTCTCTCTAAAAAATACATATTTCCTTTCTCTGTCTCCTGGAAAGGCCTCAAAGCAATGATAACTCAGTAGCAGCTGGCACCAAGACTGTGGACTTGAAATGATTCCCTCTGAAGGGAACTTGAGAATCATACCTATTTATTTCTTTGCTCATTCACTCACTAAATACTTGTTGAATACCTACTATGTTCCAATCACTGTTTTGGGTGCTGGGGCAAATACTGATGTTTATTGGTTCTTCTTTTGATTACTGAAGAGTACATACTGTATACTTCCATTTACATAAGATTCTAGAACAGGCGAATCTAATCTAGTGTCAGAAAGATCATCTTTGGTTCCATGGGGCTGTGGAGTGGGGGGTGGTTTGACTACAAAGCACTTTTTGTAGTACTCTACCAACATTTCCCCAAGAGCACGTTTGAGAATTCCACATTCAAGAAAAAAATTCTTACTCACAGCTGGCCTGAGACCACAGGCACATTGGCACTTAATAAATACCCAACATGAACCACTCCAAGAAAACCAAGACCCATTAAATTACCAAGTGGCCATAATCCAAGTGACTGGAAACTGGAGGGTGGCTGCGGTGCTCGGGGTCTGCCACCAGGCTGTGGGCAGACGGTCAGGAGCAGGCAGGGGTCCAGGAGCCAGTGAGCAGGAGTGCCTCGGCCCAGCGCCCAGCCCTGTCAATTATATTTCAATAAAGCTGAAGAAAAGAAGAAATAGAAAATTTTGGCAGATGTATAACAAGTAAAGAGATTAAATTAGTAATCAAAAACTTCCCAACAAGGAAAAATGCTGGACCAGATGGCTTCACTGGTGAATTCTACCAAACATCTAAAGAAAAACACACACCAGTACTTGTCAAATTCTACCAAATAATAGAAGAGGAGGAAATACTTCCTAACTCATTCTATGAGGCCAGCATTACCTTGATACCAAGCTAGACAAAGATACCACAAGAAAACTATAGACCAATATCCCTTATGAATCTAGATGTGAAAATCCTGAACAAAATACCAGTAAACTGAATCCAACAGCATATTAAAAGGCTCATATATCATGACCAAGTGGGATTTATCCCAGGAATGCAAGCGTGGTTTAACCTATGACAATTAATCAGTGTAACACACCACATGAGTGGAATGAAGGAAAAAACCCCACATAATCATCCCAATCAATTCAGAAAAAGCATTGGCCCAAATCCATCACCCTTTCATGATAGAACACTTAGCAAGCTGGGAATAGAAGGGAACTTCTTCAACATAATTAAGGACATTTATGAAAACCCACAGCTAACATCATACTCAATGACTTTCCCTCTAAGATCAAGAGCAAAAAAAAGATGCTCACTTTCACCTCTTCTATTCAACATTGTACTGGAAGTTCTAGCCAGGGCAATTAGGCAACAAAAAGAAATAAAAAGCATCTATGTTGGAAAGAAAGAGATAGAACTATCTCTATTTGCAGATAACATGATCTTGTATATAGAACACCCTAAGGAATCCCTCCCCCCCACAAAACTATCAGAGGTGATAAACAAATTCAGCAAGGCTTCAGAATATAAGATCAACAGGCAAAAATCGGTTGTGTTTCTATACACTAGCAATGAACAATTCAAAATGAGATTAAGAAAAAATTCTATTTAAAATAACATCAAAAAGAATAAAATACTTAGGAATACATTTGATCAAGGTGATGCAAGACTTGTGCACTGAAAACTGTAAAACATTGCTGAAAGAAATTAAAGAAGACCTAATCAAACAGAAAGACATCAGTGTTCATAGATTGAAAGACTTAATATTGTTAAGATAACAATACTGTCCAAAGTGATCTACTATCACATTTTGATGTAATCCCTATCAAAATCCCCCATGGCCTTTTTTGCAGAAATGGAAAAGCTGATCTTAAAATTCATATGAAACTACAAGGGACTCTGGATAGCCAAAACAATATTGAAAAAGGATGAAGAAAGTTGGAGGACTCACACTTCCTGATTTGAAAACTAATATTAATAACAAAGCTACAATAATCAATACAGTGTGGTACCGGTATAAGGACAGATATATAGAGCAGTGGAATAGAGTTGAGAGTCCAGAAATAAACCCATTCATCTATGGTTGATTGATTTTCAACAAGGGTGCCAAGATCATTCAATGGGAGAAAGAAAAGTCTCTTCAACAAATGGTGCTGGGACAACTGAATATCCTCGCGTAAAATAGTGACGTTGTACCCTCTGTTCACACAATATACAAAAATTAAATCCAAATGGAGCAAATACCTAAATATAAGAGCTAAAACTATAAAATTCTTTGAAGAAAACATAGGGGTAAATCTTTATGACCTTGGATTTGGCAATGATTTCTTAGCTAGGACACCAAAAGCATGAGTAATAAGAAAAAAGTAGATGAAGTGAACTTCATCAAAATTAAAAGCTTTTGTGCATCAAATGACACTATCAAGAGAGTTAGACATATATATATATATATATATATATATACACACATATAATATATATGTGTAATCTCACAACTCAGCTACAAAAGACAAACAATTACTTAAAAAACGGGTAAAGAACTTGAATAGATATTTCCCCAAAGAAGATATACAAATGGCCAACAAGTGCATGAAAAGATGCTCGATGTCCTTTGTCATTAGGGAAATGCAAATGAAAACC
Organism: Daubentonia madagascariensis; assembly: GCA_023783475.1. Classification (NCBI taxonomy): domain Eukaryota; kingdom Metazoa; phylum Chordata; class Mammalia; order Primates; family Daubentoniidae; genus Daubentonia; species Daubentonia madagascariensis. Next base: position 17,423 of record JAKFHU010000259.1, on the reverse strand, counting down.
ACACTGAGATACCACTTCACACTCACTAGGATGACTAGAAATAAAAAACCCCTGAAAATAATAAATGTAAGATGTGGAGAAATTGGAACCGTCATACATTGCTGGTAGGAATGTAAAATGGCGGAGCTGTTTTAGAAAACAATTTTGCAGTTCCTCAAAAAGTTGGACATCAAATCACCATATGACTCAGCAATTCCACTCCTATGTGTATATCAACAAGAATTGAATATAGGTGTTCAAAAAAAGCTTGTGCAGAAATGTTCATAGCAGCAGTATTCACAATCACCGAAGGGTGGAAAAAAATCCAAATGTCCATCAACTGATGAATGGAAAACAAAATGTGGTCTATCCATACAATGGACTATGATATTATTCAGCCATAAAAAGGAATGAAGCACTGATGCATGTTACAACATGGATGAACCTTGAAAACATCATGCTTAGTGAAGGAAGCCAGACATAAAACATCACACATTCTATGATTCCATTTATATGAAATATCCACAATAGGTAAATCCATAGAGACAGAAAGTAGATTAGTGGTTGCTAGGGGTTGTGGGGAGGGGGCAATGGAGATTGACTGCTTAATGTGTATGGGATGGCTTTTTAGGGTGATGAAAATGTTTTGGAACTAGATAGAGGTTTTTAGCATGACATTGTAAATGTACTAAATGTCACTGAATCATATACTTTAAATGATTGATTTTATGCTATGTGAATTTTACCTTAGCTTAAAAAAAGCCAGTAGTTCCAAGATTGAGAAACCCTGTTTTTAGAACTTGTGATGATTTTTTCAGTGATTTTTATTTTATTTTATCTGACTTCTTTGTCATGTGTAAATCCTGTATATGTAGATGGAGACACTCATTTGATGTGTTACGGTGTTGTTTTCTGTTTGCTGAGATTTTACTTGCATACTTGTGTGAGAATTTTAAATTAATATCACCTTAAACTTTTGTTGGTGTTCTTGACTAAAGTTCAAAAAGAGATATGAGTTATGTATATGTTATTCTAGTCTTTATTGTGATAAGTTAAAAAACAAAGGGATTATGTATCTTTAACAAAGTGGCTGCTATTAGTCCCTTCTCTTGTTTTTTTTTTTTTTTTTTTTTTGAGACAGAGTCTTGCTCTGTGGCCCTGGCTAGAGTGCAGTGGCATCATCACAGCTCACTGCAACCTCAAACTCCTGGGCTCAAGTGATCCTCTTGCCTCAGCCTCCCGAGTAGCTGGGACTACAGGTGCGCACCACCACACCCAGGTAATTTTTAAATTTTTAGTAGAGACAGGGTCTTGCTCTTGCTGGTCTCAAACTCCTGACCTCAAGTAATCTACCTCGGCCTCCAAAAGTGCTAGGATTACAGGCATGAGCCACCGCATGTGGCCCCTTCTCTTCTTTGTATCCATGCCTCTGTGCGATGTGACTGTGCAGGTCTTCCTGACAAGAGTTGGTGTCCCCACCTTTTGAACATGAGCTGGATTTGACTTGATTTGAACAATAGAATGTGGTAGAAGTGATATGCCAAGAGGCCTTGCACATTTCTATGCTCTCTTTGAACCCTACCTAGCCACTGTGTGAACAAGCTTGGGCTTCCCTGCTGGAGGATGAGACTGTGCGGACCAGTCATTCCTCTTCCCCTGACCAACAGCCATCTGACACCAGAAGCATAGCTGCCTAATTGATCAGCAGCTGACTGCAGAGTCATGCACAAGCCCAGCTTAGACCAAAACTACCCAGCTTCACATTTATGTTTCGCTTTTAGTGTGCTCACAGAAAATCAGACCAGCTTAAGCAGGAGTTTAATAGTGGTTTTTGCAAGCAAAGTTACATTCCATCTCTAAGTCAAATTGGTCAAAGCTTCTCCAGTATTTACAAAACATGATAAGACGAAATGGTACACAAAACCATTGCATCTTTTTTCTTCCTTTACTCTCAAAGATGACTAGAAATAATGCATTGTCTGCTGTAATCAAAAACATACCACAGTATAAACAGTAACCATTCCACTTACCACAGTTTGGTTGAGTTTAAAATTTATGTTTCAAAGGTCCAAGATGACTGCAGTTTTACAAAAATGGGCAGGGCGGAAAGTTGCAAACTTCATGCGCTTCTGGTTATCAAGATTTGTTTTTATACAATAGTCACAGTTAAAAACACCCTGCTAGCAATACATAGTTACACTTTATTAAGGTCACAAACTAGCAATAAACGATAATGCCTAGTCAATTTGTAGTTTTGCCTAATCACTGTCTGGTTCAGCTAACATGAGATAAGTGAAAAGTTCCTATGGTTTAAATGAACTGCTAAGACTATGATCTTTTAAAAAAAATCTGGGTATCGGCATAGGGTTTTCATAGGGTAATAGAGAAAGAAAAAGATGTGTCATCACATGTAGGGGTGTAGTTTTAAAAATTAAAAAAAAAATATCTGGGTATTGGTGTTTTTTCTTTTTCCTTCTTAATCAAGACCTGTAGTGTTGTACACCTGCATCACAAAATACACCATAATAATTTTTCCTTACAAAAAAAGGACTAAGCCTTTACACCATCATTTCTAGGAGCACATTGTCTTGGAAATGTTATTCACCACCTCACCTTCCCCATTGCGGGCCGTATCACTTCATTTGATATCCCTTTATGACCCACCCATCTCCTTCATATATGGGCATGTCCATAGATTGACAAAGGAAGTTTACATTCTGAATATAGATGCAAAATATGCAAAAAGCATTAATACTGATGCAAGAAACAAAAAATAAAAGAGAAACAAGGCAGAGAAGGATGTTTAAGCTCTCCTCGACCTGCTGGAATGGTGGTAAGGGAATGATTTGAGATGGGGCCTGCGGGGAGGGGGAAGAAAACTAAATTTGCTGCTTAAAAAAAGTAAAATAAAAAAATATCTTTAAAATCAATCCCTGGTTGTAGACAAGTTCTCCAAAACCAGTACCTGGCACTACTCCAACAAACAAGCTGGGGAGAAAAGTTCTTTATCTCAAAAAATCTTGCTCTTTTACTCTGCCACCGCCTCTGGGGGGGCTTCAGGACTGCACTCGGGCTGGGCCTCCCGCGAGGGGCTCTCGAGCGGGGCGGCCTCCTCGGCCTTCTTCTCCTCGGCCTTGTGGGGCTCCTCGGCGGCCTTGGTCTCCTCGCTGGCGGGGTGCTTCTCGGGCGCGACAGCGGCCTCCTCAAGCTCGGCCTCCTGCGGGTCGCCGTCCGCCGCCCGCCGCCCGCCTCGATCTTGTCGCCCACAGCGGAGGCGGCAGACGCGCCCTCCGCCTCACCGCCTTCTCCAGCCTCCTTCTTGTTCTTGAAGGAGACACCGCTCAGCTGGAAAGATTTCTTGAAGGAACGCCCGGCCTCGTTGCTGGGCAACGGCGTCAGGCGGCGGCCCGCGCGGCCTCCCTCTCCGCGGCCGCGGGCGACCTGGGCTCCCTCCGCCGGGGCCGCCTTCTCCGCGGCGCTGCCCCTGCTCGCAACGGCGGCGGCCGCCTCAGCTTTCTCCGTGGCTGCGGCGGCCGGGCGCTGCCGTTGGCCTGCGGCTTCTCCTTGGTGTTTGGCTTGGCGGCCGCAGGCGAAGCGTCGCCGTTGACCTTCACATGGCCATTCTCCTGCCCAGTCGCCGCTTCCTGGCCTCTGCGCGACAGCTTCTCCCTTCGCTGCGGCCTTGAAGAACTGGACATCCATCCATGCTGGCTGCTTCAACAAAGCAACTCAACGGGCTCCAAGAAGGGGAAACAAAGAGCCTCGGGTTGGTGTAACCGATGAGGCAAGCAGCAGCAGGGGCACAGACGGGAGGCGGGGGCGAGTAAAGAGGACAGAACAGCACCGATTAAATACACTTTGGATAAAAAAGAAATTTAGTGGAAGAGATCAAAAAGCAGCAGCGCAGACAGGAGGGAGGGAAAAAGGGTGGAAAAGTCGAGCACAAAAGAAGGAGCCTAAGTGTAGTTTAAAGAAAAAGCAATAAAAAAATCCCAGATATGTACGCAACACTGTACACAAGAGGAAAACGGAGAAATCTCCCTGGTTGCTAATAAGATCATCCAGCCCAAATTGATGATCCACAGAATCATGCTAAATTAATGGTTGTTGTTTTAAGCAACTAATTTTTGGTGCAATTTGTGATGCAGCTGAAGCTGATGACTTCTAAAAAGTTAAAAATCTCAGTAGTTGGGTTTATCAGTGGAATAGACACAGCTGGGGAAATAATTAGTAAGTGGATGATATGACTGAAGAAATTATCTAGAATGTAGCATAAAGAGACAGAAATATAGAAAATTTAAAGACAGAGTAAGAGACACAGAGAATAAAGTAAGGCTTATTATATCTATAACTGGATTCCCAGGAGAGGAGAGAGAATGGAAAAGAAGCAATATTTGATAAGAATGATGGCTGAAAAAATTCCAAAGCCAATGAAAGACAATGCACAAATTCAAGAAGCCCAATAAATCCCAAACATGATAAATAAAAAGAAACCCACGCCTAGACACAATATATTAAAACTCCAGAACATCAAAGACAAAGAGAAAACATTAAAAGGAGCCAGAGAAAATAAACCAACATTACCTAACAGCTTACTTTTCAGCTCCAATAATGGAAGAAAATAGACAGTAACATATCTTCAATGTACTAAAAGAAATTAACTGTTGACCCAGAATTCTATACCAAGTGAAAGCATTTCAATTACTAGGGTGAAATAAAGACATTTTTAGAACAACCAAAATAGAGAGTTTGTCACAAGTAGACCCTCACGAAAAGAAATTTTACAGGACATACTTCATGCAGAAAAAAAGTGATCACAAAAATGAAGGTTTTTTTTTTTTTTTGGAGACAGGGTCTCTCTCTGTCAACTGGGCTAGAGCGCAGTGGCATCATCATAGCTCACTGCAACTTTAAACTCCGGGGCTCAAGCGATCCTCCTGCCTCAGCCTCCGGAATAGCTGGGACTATAGGCATGCGCCACCCTGCCCAGCTAACTTTTCTATTTTTTGTAGAGACAGGGTCTCGCTCTTCCTGAGGCTGGTCTCAAACTCCTGGCCTCAAGCAATCCTCCCACCTCGGCCTCCCAAACTGCTACGAGCAAGTTTACGGTCATGAGCCACTCGGCCTGGCCTCAAAAATGGAGGTTTGAGGTGCAAGGAATGATGAGCAAAGAAATTGGTATATATGTGGCCAAATCAAAAAACAAAGCTTAATTGTGTAATACAATACATGATAAAATTTTACCAGGTTAAAAAACAGGATTAAATACACAATAGTAATAGCGTTTAAGTTGTGAAAGGAATAAATGAAATTAAATAATTCTAGGTTCTTTTCATTGTTTAGGAGGGGGGTAAAATATTGATTGACTTTAGGCATTGAGAAGTTAAGTATGCATGTTTTGATTTCTAGGGTAACCCCTAAAAAATAGCAATAGAGTGCATAACTTCCAATATAGTTTTTTTCCAGTACATGAAAAAAATGGAGTGAGAAAAAATATGCAATGCCAAAAGGCAAGAAAGGAGAGAGAAATAAACAAAGAATAGATGGGACAATAGGAAGCACAAAATAAGATCATATATTTAAACCAAAATATGTCAGTAGCTACCTTAAATTAAGTGGATTAAACACTCCATTTAAAAGACAAATTGTGAAATTGAATAAAAAACAAAATCCAACTATATGCTGTTGTTAAGAGACATCTAAAATATAATAGTAGAAGGAAGGTGAAAGTGAAAGTAAGGAAAAAGATACAGCATGCAAATACCAAAAGAGAGCTGGTGTAGATCAATTAATGTCAGATGAAATATACTTTCAGGCCAAAAGCATTACTAGAGATAAAGAAGGTTATTTCTTAATTGCAAGAGGTTTAATTAACTAGGAAGATATAAAAATTCCAAATTTATCTGTATCCAATAGCATCACCCCAAAATATGTGACCCCCCCACAAAATGACAGGACTACAAGGAAAAACAGACAAATACCACTTCCCATCCACTGGATTCATGGAAATTAAAAACTTTTAAAAAACATGTGTCTTTATTTTTAAATAATTTTCATTTTAGTTGACAAATAAAAATGGTATATATTTATGGTAAACAACATGATATTTTGAAATATATTGTGAAATGACCAAATCCAGCAAATTAACATATTCATTACCTCACGTGCATTTTTTTTGGGGGTGAGAACATTTAAAATCTATTCTCTTAGCAATTTTCAAGTATATAATATATTACCTATAATCACCATAATGTACAACAGATCTACTGAATTTATTCCTCTTGTTTAACTGATATTTTGTGTCCTTTGACCTACATCTCCCCAATTTCCCTCTACTCCCCTCGCCCATGGCAACCACCATTCTATTCTCTGCTTCTATGAGTTCGACTATTTCAGATTCCACATATAAGTGAGATCATGTGGTATTTCTCTTTGTGTGCCTGGCTTATTTCACTCAGCATAATGTCCTCCAGGTTTATCCATGTTGTTGTAAATGGCAGGATTTCCTTCCTTTTAAAAGCTGAATAATATTCCATTGTGTATATCTACCACATTTTCCTCATCCATTCATCCACTGATGGACACTTAAGTTGATTCCATATCTTGACTATTGTGAATAATGCTGCAGTGAACATAGGAGTGCAGATATCTCTTAGACATACTGATTTCATTTCCTTTGGATATATACCCAGAAGAGGGATTCCTGGATCATATGGTAGTTCTATTTTTAATTTTTTGAGGAACCTCCATACTGTTTTCCATAATAGTTGTACTAATTTACATCCCCACCAACAGTGTACAAGGGTTCCCTTTTCTACACATCTTTGCCAACACTTATCTTTTTTCTTTTTGATAATAGCCATTCCAACAGGTGTAAGGTGATTCTGGTTTTAATTTGCAAGAAATTAAAAATTCTGACAAGGTCTAGTATTGATGAGAATATAGAACTATATGGACTCTCATTCATTGTGGTGGAAGTGAAAATTGGCCCAAACAACTTGGGAAAACATGGCATTATCTAGTAAGGTTGAAGATATGTGTTGCCTGTGATACACAAATTCCAAGAAACCTGGACATGTGCTTCAGAAGACCTGTGCAAAAATGTTCATAGCAGTATTGTTTGCAATAGCCAAGGGCTGGAAACTATCCAAATGCCCATCAACAATAGAATGCATAAATTGGAGCGCTATAAAACTCTGCTGTAACGTAATAGGTAGCTTCCAAGAAATTCAATCACATACAATATGAAATTGTGTTATTGTGGGGTTAATGAAATGAATGAGGCCGGCCCATGGGCCGTCCACATCTGTTCTGGCCCCACCTGGAGTTTGATGCCATCTAGTGGCAGGTGTTGCTCTAGCAACATTGATGGAGAAGATTCTGGGTCCAGCAGTGGCTGACTGGGACTTCCAGGACAGTAGCAGTAACTCCCTCTGGGAATGTACCAATTAGTTTTTGGACTTGATCTGGGGAGATTGGGCTGGGAAGATACTGGGGGCCTGGAGGCCCTCCATCTTTTCACTTCCTAAGACAGGGTCATGTGCCTCTTCTCTACCTAAATTTACCCTCCCCTTCATGACCTTCTGTTGAAGGTAAGAACCTTAGCCTGCCTCTGTTTGAGAATGGGGACGGGACAGAAGGGAGGAAGGGAGGCAATTGCTAATTGGGTTATGTCTTATTTTCAGCTATTGCAGGTCCAATTGTGTTATCAGGTTGTGATATCTGTTTGTTTTTGATTCATCATCTAATGAAATAAATACATTTAGTGAAACACAGTAGTGAAAACAATGAACTAGAGACATACACAACAGCTTGGATGAATCGTTCTTTCTTTTTCTGGTAACTAATAACATTTTAATTTATTTTTTATTGATACATAATAACTAAATATATTTATAGGGTACATGCGATATTTTGATACATGCATACACTACATAATGATCAAATCAGGGTATTTGGATATCAGTCAGCTCAAACATTTATCATTTCTTTGTGTTGGGAACATTTCATATCTTCTCTTCTAGCTATTTTGAAATATACAATAATTGTTAACTATAGTCCCCCTACTGTGCTGTTAACACTAGAACTTATTCCTTTTTTTTTTTTTTTAAGACAGAGTCTCACTCTGTCACCCTGGGTAGAGTGCAGTGGCATCATCGTAGCTCACTGCAACCTCAAACTTCTGGGCTCAAGTGCTCCTCTTGCCTCAGCCTCCTGAGTAGCTGGGACTACAGGTGCTCGCCACCACACAAGGCTAATTTTTTCTATTTTTGGTAGAGACAGGGTCTTGCTCTTGCTCAGGCTGGTCTCGAACTCCGGAGGTCAAGCGATCATCCCTCCTTGGCCTCCCAGAGTGCTAGGATTATAGGCCTGAACCACTGCGCCTGGCCAGAACTTATTCCTTTTGTCTAACAGTAAGTTTGTACCCATTAACCAACCTCTCTTCAGGACCCCTCTTCCCAGCCTCTGGTAACCATCATTCTACTCTCTACCTCCTTGAGATCAACTTTTTTACCTCCCCCATATGAATGAGAACATGCTTTTCTCAAAAGCGAGGCTGCTGGTCCCTGGATTTGGAGGGTGGGGAGGAACATCCAGCATGGGGTGGGGATGGAGTGGCCTGGATACCTTCCCTCTCCTTAGGCCCTAGCCCCTCCTGTCGCAACCGTTGCGCCTTGCAGAGACACACAACTCCCAGGGCAACGCTGCGCCCACCCTGCCCGCCTCCAGCTGTACCTTCCCTGTTGATGTGACCCCCTTCCACACACAGAAGTAGCCCGGCACCCAGCAGGCCAGCAGGCACGGGGTCACCTCCCAGTTGAGGGCCGCTGGCACCTCCAGCCCCCCACACAGCCCCGAGACTTTGTTCCTAGGGGAGGGAGACACCACGAGCGCTGTGCCAGCAGGGGACGAAGCAACTGGGATCTGCCCCGAGGGGTCGGGGCGTGGCTCCTCCCTCCTGCAGCCCTCGGTCCAGCCGGTCCCTCCCGTCCACCTGGGCCAGGCCTGGAGGCGCCGTGGTGTGCCTGGAGGCGCCGTGGTGTGCCTGGAGCCTGGGAGCCCCTAGCCGGCGGGAGACGGTGGGGCTGCCAGCCGGGCCCCAGGGCCCCAGGGCCCCACACCCCGCCCCACGCGGCCCCGGCTCCCCCACCAGGCGAGGCAGCGGGCAGGACGGAAGGGCAGTGACACGTGTTGCTGAAGGAGCAAGGCCCATCCGAGCCCCAGGGACTGGCCTGGGCGCTCCCCGAGGACAGGCAGGGTCTGGGGGTGACTGCTCCGCAAAAGCACCCCGGGCTTCGAGTGCGCAGGGCTGGGCCGTGCGTGGGAGACCCGGGGGACGGGACGGGCTTGGCCCAGAGGCGCCCGACCCCCTGCCAGGACCCGCCGACGGGGGACCAGTGGCAGAAGGATCCAGCTTGGTGGGAACCGACCGTGCGTGAAGTCCTCACCAGAAGCTGGTTTGCACGGGGACACGGGGGAGCCCTAGTCGCGGTCAGCTTTTAATGTGCAATCGCCTAAGGGAGCCTCGGTGTTCTCCCGGCCGGAACCGACGACGACAACAACCGGGCACCGGTCACGGGGGAGGCTGGCTCTGCGGGCCTCCGCACGGCCTCCCAGGCGGGCCGGCGGGGCAGGCCTGCTGCGCGGCGGGCTGGGCGGGAACCGGTCACGTGCCCAGCGGCCTCACCCGGGGTCTCCAGGACCACAGCAGGGCCCTCCTGGTAGAAAACAATTTAGACGTCTGTTGCGCAGGCGCACTGGACTCACATGGGCCCTGAGGGGCGGAGCTTTGTGAGGGAGCGCTTATTGGTCAGGCAGTCTATGGGGTCTCAATGCGCCGGCGGCAGGGTCTACTTCTGTGTCCGGAAGGGGGCGGGAACCAGTCAGGATCCTGGTGGGCGCAAAAGGCGTCTGTTTGCGCAGGCGCAGTGGGGATCCCGAGGTGCATTGCGCGCACCAAGGGGCGCTTCGTGAGGGAGCCGAGCGGACCACAGGCTTCCAGTTTGGCTCTGAGGGGAAAGGCAGAGGAGTAGCAGTTATGCAGCCTGCAGACGAAGGCACAGGGGGCCCGGCTGGCACAGGGGGTGGCCAGGGTGGCCTGGGTGGCTCCGAAGGTCAGGGTGGCCCTGGAGGCCCTGGCGACCGTGGTCTCGCTGGTGTCCTGGAAGGCCAGGGTGGCCCCGGAGGCCCCAGCGGTCCCGGCGGCCCCGACAGCCAGGTTAGCCCCGGAGGCCCTGACAGCCAGAGTGGCTCTTTCGGCCCTCACGGCTTGGGTGGCCCTGGCGGCCCTGATGGCCAGGGTGGCCCCGGGGGCCCCAGCAGTCTGTGTGGCCCTGGTGCCCCTGATGGCCAGGGTGGCCCTGGCGGCCCCCGTTGTCAGGGTGGCCCCGGCACTCTTGAAGTCCAAGGTGGCCCAGCCGGCCCGGGTGGTCCCAGAAACCAGGAAATGATGGGAGCAGCAGCTGTAAGTGCCCCCCGTGTTGCACGGGCCGCACATGTTTCAGGACCGGGTGGAGACGCAGCACCGGTGGCTGTAGGACCAGGAAGCCGACAGATGGTCCTGTATCCTTTCCAATGAGCTTTGGGGCCTGGTGGCCAGGGGATGGGCCACACAGCGTACGGGGCTAAGGGACCAGAGAGGGCTTTTGTGGACAGGGCACAAGGCAGCCTGTGAGGGACAAAAAGGAAAACAAAGAGGGGAACCGGGTAGTCTGGTGGGAGGCCACTTGATGCCCGAAGGGCTGGACGGGGAGTAAGCAGGCCTGAAGGGGTTGGGGAGATGGGACAGGGTGAACTGAGTGGAAAAGGAGGCAGGCCAAGGTGGCCTGAGCTGGCAGGACTGGGTGTGTGCGTGCTGAGGGGGTGAGGTTGCGTAGCCTGAGGGGCAGCCTGGGGTGAAGGCTGGCCTCTGAGCTGTAAGGAGGCCTCAACCACTGGCAAATTCAGTAGCAGATGATGCCTTAACCATTTCTCCCCTCAGCACCCTCACTGTGCCTTTCCGGTCACCCCTGGAGGCAGAGATGGCTCGCAGGTCCCTGGCCCCAGATGCCCAACGCCACCAGCACGCAGTTCAAAAGGAGCTCACAGTGAATGGCAGTGCTCTGGCCGTGTCAGTTCTAGAAGGAGCCGAGGTGGAGGGTGGTGGCAGGTCCTCAAGGCAAAGAGCCAATCTCAGCCCAAGGGGCTCTGTAATGGCTATGGGGAGACACCTAAGTGTTAGGTCCCAGAAGGGCTGTGATGTACTGGGCGTAAGACAAAGTCATCACCTTTAACTTGATTTTTTTCACCTCGCTTCTAGAAGATGGACTGCTGAAGACACTGGTCTCCTCCGGATTTCCATCAACTCCTTCCTGGACCATCTTTCCTTGGTGATGAGGAACATTCAGCGCATCGGGCCTCCCTTTCCACTAAGTCTGGGCCGGGAAAAGGGGGCTGAGACCTAAGCTTGTGACCCCTAACAGGCAATGTATAGGGAATTGATTCCTGCAGTAGTTGCCACTTTATTATGGAGGCCTAATTGTTTGCCTGTATTGGCTTTTGGGCTCTCTCTGCCCAGTTGTATTGTTTCTCTGTTGCTTGAGGAGGGGGGTGATTAAATGTTTGTTGCTGCAGAAAATAAAAGAGCTCCTGTTCTGTTTCTGAGTTTATTTTCAGCCACTGTTCCTCTAGATAGTCTCATCTTTGTTTTTGGGCTGGTGTGTGTGGGGGGGGTGTCTGCAATTCAGATAGCAGTACAAATTCATTGAAGACAATTTGGGAAACAAATAAATTAAAATAAACTGTGTCCTAAAGTTCAGCATTGAGTACTGTCAACGCTTTGGAATATTTTTGTAATTTTATTGTTGTATTTATACATTGAACATATAGCAATAATACAAACATACATTTTTGCAAGTTTCACACTAATTTTTTCTGAAATTCTTTTATTTAACACGGGATTTACCTTTCTAAAATTTCTTTAAAACGGTAATACTGAATGGATGCAGAAGATACATTATAATGAAATTATTGAGCATTTATTTTATTTCTCTTAATTTCATTTCAGAATATTACAGGGGTACAAACACTTTGGTTACATACATTGCCTTGGCACTGCCTGAGTCAGAGCTACAAGCATGCCCATCTCCCAGAAGGTGCGCACCCCACCCATTAGGTGTGAATTTACCAAATTGTTCACAACTTTTGCTCTATTATAGCTAAGAATTGAATGGAATTCTTGTATATGAGTCTTTCTATGAATGGTGATTTCATTAAGGTAGATGCCAAACGGAAGAAATACTGAGTTGATTATTTAATTTTCTTGTATTTCTTAAGGCTGTTGATCACAATTGGTCTCCAGAAAATGTGCCTCCCACTAGAATTCTGGCCTCCCAACATCCTTGTCACCATTGGGTTCGCTTCCTGTCGAAGTAAAATACTTAATTTGCACGAGAAAGAACCTAAAAACACTAAAGTAGGAATTTTTGTGACTTACTGGACTAGCTTCGGGTCAGTGACAAAAAATACTGGAACAATTGGTTAAGTGTCTGGGCACGGGTGAGTTAGCTCCTTCTGATGTATCTTTTATCCAGCAATCTTGCTGGACTCACTAATAAGTTCTCTTATGGTTACTCCTGTAGATTCCACTGGATTTTCCACATGGGCAATCATGTTGCCTGCAGATGAGGAAAGTTTTACCTCTTCCAATCTGGGTGCCTTTTGTTGATTGACTTCTGTCCTCATGATGGGTTGCATTTGTTGATTCTTTGCATGCCTGGTGATTTTTAAAGGATTGCAGACATCGTGTACTTTGCCTTGAGTGGGTACTGTATATTTTTGTATTCCTAAACGTATTCTTGAGCTTTGTTCTTGAATGCTGTCAAGTTACCTGAAAACAGTTTAATACTTCACATCCTTGCCTTTAAGATTTGCTAGGTGGGATGGGAGCAGTTTTTAGTGTAGGATTAATTTTTTTCCACACTATTGAGGTAAGCTACTTCTGAGTGACCAGCCCCATGCCACCGGAATTAGGAGGTTTTTTTTTTTTTTTTTTTTCATTGTTGGGTGAAACCAGAGCAGGTTTCAGTGTAGGAGTAGTTTATTTCCCAACTTGCTCGGGAGGCAGGATCCTTCTGTGTGTTCCTGCATTAGGAGATTTTTAAAAATTCTGCCAGTAGGGACAAGTGCTCTTCCTGGTCTTCCTTGGACACTGAGCATAGTTACCTTTAATCTTTCCGGTGGCCCTTTCCCAGGCCCGGGGTAGTTTCCTCACATGCATGTGCTGATCAGTGGCCTGCTGAATACTCTAAGGGGACCCTCTCCAGGTACCCAGGATTCTCTCTGTCTGCAGCCCTTGATCTATATAGTACACCAGACTTTAGTCTGATTGTCCGGCCATCTCCCAGCAAAGACTAGAATCGGCCTGCTGCCCTGGCCTCACAGATGAGCCGCTGAAGCTGCTGGGCCGCTTTAAAGCCCAAGTCAGGCCTCTGTTGCAAACCCTCAAATGGGCTCCCCTCTCATTCAGAGTCAAGGCCAAGCCCTTACGGTGGCCTACAAGGTCCAGTGTGGCCCATTTCCTCTCTGGTCTCATCCACTCCCACTCTCCCCCTTGTTCAATCTAATCCAGCCACACCGGCCTCCTCGCCCTTTCCGAAACACACCAGGCCCACTCCCGCCTCAGGGCCTTCTCCTTCGCCTTTCCTGTCTAGAACTATTGCCCTAGGGTTTCACCTGGCTCCCTCCCTGACCTCCTTCAGGTGCTTCTCAAATGTCGCCTCAACGGGTACAGTGCACACTATCTGGGTGATGGGCACACTTATAACTTTGACTCAAACGTTACAAAAGCAATTTATGTAACCACAAATTGTTTGTACCCCCGCAATATTCTGAAATAAAATTAAAAAAAAAAAATGTCACCCCCTCAGAAAGGATTTCCTGGCCACCGCATTTAAGATCACATCCCGCCTCCCCTGCGGTATCTCCAGCTCCTAGAACAGTGCCAGCCTGGCACAGAGTAGCCCCAGACAAACTTGCTACTAATCAGACCATGATCCCTCTGTCACCCAAGTCTTTTTAAATGCCATTCTCCTGGCCCAGAACACTCCTTGCCTGCCCTGGCTTTCCTCCTTCGCCCTGCTTTAACAGGTTAGGATGTGAGGTTGGTTGGTGCATCGTGTTGGAGATACAACCAGGACAGAAGGGAGCTGCCAAATTTGTAGGAGTTGGGTACCATCGAAACCACTGGAGGGTTGGAAACAACAGTGCAGCGACCCCGATCCACCTTCTGTCTTAAAAGGAGCGCCAGGTGACCCCCCAGCACGCCTGCGCAAACCGCTCCTGCCCCAGCATCCGTGGAGAACTTACGTGAGGCCTTTGAACCAGTGGTCAGGTTCGCGCCCTGTCCCTCCCCCGGGCCCAGATGTCCCCAAGAGATGTGGCACGACGTCCCTGCGGTAACTTGGGGAGGGAGGGTGGTGGGGTCGGGTGGCCCCCCGCCCCCCAGGAATACTGCTCTGCACCCTGCTCCCATTGCCCAACCGGAGGGGGCCTTACAGGGGACGGTGAACCGGTCAGATTTGCATTTTAGAGTGGGCTATGCGGGGCCCCACACGGAGGCGAGAAGGTACAGCGACCCGAGCGAAAGTGCTGGCAGTGATACGGGAAAAGCCAGAGTGCAACGGTAGTCGGTAGTCACGAGGATGCCAACTTAGTAAATAATGGTACACATGCGGAGAAATCCTGGAGCAATACACCAACATGTAAATGCTCATGATCTCTGGGTGGTGGGATTGTGGGTGATTTTAATTTCCTTTTTGTGTGCCCCCCACACCCAGTTTTTCAAAAGTGACCTTTTACGACATTTACAATCAAAATGAAGTTTGTAAAGTGGTAGGAAATTTCCGAGGGTGGTTGTCCTGTTGGTTTTCTGTTTTCCTCCTTTGTAATCATAAGGAAGGATTAAACGCTAAACTCTATCAGCAAATCCTGTTGAATCTCCCCTCAAAACAGACCCTCCATCAGCCCACTTCTCTCCCTCTCCACCGCTATCCTAACCAC
Source organism: Daubentonia madagascariensis (assembly GCA_023783475.1). Classification (NCBI taxonomy): domain Eukaryota; kingdom Metazoa; phylum Chordata; class Mammalia; order Primates; family Daubentoniidae; genus Daubentonia; species Daubentonia madagascariensis. The sequence goes on along the minus strand of JAKFHU010000259.1, from coordinate 2,405 downwards.
ATATTCAACAGAAACAAGAACATGTTCATTAAAAAAAATAGTGTGGTGGTTCTGAAATCTGTCTACAAATTTTTTGAGACGCCTCCCTAAATTGAGAGAGCTCAATTTTCCTCTCTGTGAGAGTGGCCTGGACTTACTGACTCACTTTTAACTAATAGCATATGGCAGAAGCAGCAGTGGGCAAATTTGGAAACTAGGTCGTAAAAGGCCTTGCAGCTTCAGCCTCTCTCTTGCATCAATCTGTCAAGGTGAAGACAGCAGCTGCATGTTATGAGATGAGGCCTAGGTGGTGAGAAACTGAGACCTCCAGCCAATAGCCATGGGACTGAGCTATTTTGGAAGCAGGTCTACTAGCCCAGAGAAGCCTTCAGATGACTGTGTCACTGAGCAATGGTCTCGCTGCCAGACAGGCATAGAAGCCAATACCACGGCACCAGCTTTTGAGAGAAGAAAAGGCTTTCTGGCGAGGTCAACTGGCAAAGAGACAGGAGGCAATGCTCAAATCTGTCTCCCTGAGCTGGTTTTCTGGGGTCTGGGGGCAGGTTTTATAGGAAGAGAGTGACTATGAGGGAGATAGGAAATGCAAGGAGGCATGACTTGATTAGATTATGCAGAGAGGTGGTGCATAAATTCTTACTGCAACAAATGGCTCCACTCGCTTCTTAATTTGGTCCTCACTCCCTGGTCCGTGTACTTGGGTTCTGTATGCAGTTGAATCTTTTTGTTGCAGTGGGCTCCTGGGTCACTAATCATGCACACTTGGCTTGCCTGCATGTGCTTCTGTCTTGCAACCTGGAGGGTCTATAGCAACTGAAAAACAACTCACCAAAGTTGAACAAGTAGGCACAGGTTCTGCGGTTACAACTGCAGCCCTGACCGACAATTTCACTCTGAGCCAGAACCACCTGACTAGGCTACTCCCAAATTCCTGACCCTCATAAACAACAAATGTTTGTTGTTGAGTTAACCGCTAGATTTGGGAGGAATTTGTCATGCAGCAACAGATAGGCAAGAGTGACTTCATGTTAGCACTCTTCATAATAGCCATATAGAGGAAACAGCCCAAGTATTTGTGAACACTAGAATGGGTAGATAAATTGTGTATTCATAAAATGGAACACTGCTCAACAACGAGAATGAATGTACTGAAACACTTGACAACATGGATGAATGCCACAGACATACTGTTGGGTTAAAGAAGTCGGACACAAAAGAGCGCTTCCTGGATGATTCCATTTCTCTAAGTGAAAAACAGGCAAAAGTTAATCAAGCCAGGACAGTGGTTGCCTGAGGGTGGAGGTATTGACTGGGGGAGGACACTGGGGGTGATATGGGGGTTCTGGTTGTGTTCCATCCCTTGATCCAACCCCATAGTAAGTGAGTTCCAGTTTGGTTTAGAGTCTCCAAGTATTAACGTCTAGTTTCTCAATAAGGAAGGAAGTAGGCCTCCACGGATATAAAGTCTAATTGAGGTTTGAGGCATGACTCTCTAGGAGAGGTTCTTGGGAGAGACAATTTGACCAACAGCGGAGATCCACGATGGCACTCAAGGTCCCTCAAAGCCAGAGGGCAGGGCAGTGTTGCAGTATTGGTGGGTGAGGCTTCAGAGAATCGCTCGAAGGCTGGCGGAGAGCAGCCCTGCCAGAGCCTGAGCTTCCGATGTGCCTGTCAAAATCTTGGGTTTATATGTGTCTTGGAGTCCAGCAGTTGAGGCCTATGACTCACATGTGTGGTCCGATAAGGTGTGATGTAACATTCTTGTGGGAGGGGGATTACATTCCACGTTCTCATTGCAGCAAAGCATATGTCACTCACATAGTAAGTATTTGGAATCATTTTAAAGCTACATCAAAGTAAGTTACTTTGCAGTAACAATTTTATGTAAACTTAATAAAGAGAGAATACTTCTAGGTAGAGGAGAGCAGGGTGAGAGAAAACAACTTCTGATTGTCAGCAATCTTTGCTAACTGGTATAGAGCGAAAGACGTTGGCCAGATCGATAGCTGCATAATGGTCGCATACTGAGAACAACCTCAGTTAGTGTCAGCACCTGGTTAAGCACGAAATAATATACTGTCGTTCTCCAAGAGTCATCTGTCTTCTGCAAAAGACAGATGGGGTGTTGTCTGGGTATTAACTTCCCCGTATGTTTAGGGGCTTTGATGGTGGCATTAACCTCTGTGATGCTCCCAGGGATGCATTATGTCTTTTAGGTTGCGTATTGTTTGAGGAGGAGAGCTGCAGTGGTTTCTATTTGGGCCTCCATCAAGATAGTCCCTAACGCAGGCCTCTGCTTTCCCGACCTAGAGTTCTTTCCGTTCTGTACATCAGGTAGGGCCTTAGTAATTGCCCACCCATTTCGGTCCGAGAGACCCGAAAATTGATTAGACATCACCCAACATTAA